>CM019148.1:1248538-1265761 GCA_009733165.1 Naja naja | reverse complement strand
GGAGGATGGGACTGACTCCTGGCTCCCTTCCCCTCCTGGGCAGGTACGATGACTGCTGCTTCCTGCACCTGCCCCAGCTGTGCATGACCCTGGACCTGACCTGGCTGTGCCACGGGAACCCCCACGACCACCACAGCCTGGTGCTGCGCTCCCCGGAGTTCCTGCCCGAGGTGCCCGTGGGGCAGCAGTACGACTCCTACCGGGCCTTCCGCTCCGAGAACCTCAACCTGGCCATCCGCATGGATCCTCCACGCAGCCAGTGGCGGTGAAGTCTGGGGGATGAGTCATGGGTTTGGGGAGGGGGTGCCAGGACTGGGGAGGCCCTGCGGCTCAGGATGGCAGCCACCCCTGTAAGTCGGACGTCCCGAAGGTGCTTTTGCCCCTACAGGGAACCGGACTTCCTGAGGTTTTTCCTTGAAAACTTTTCGCTTCTCATCCCAGAAGGTTCTTCAGTTCTTCAGAGTTCCTTCCTTTCTTCCTCCCTCCCATTTCTTTTTCTTCCTTCTTATTTTTCTTCCTTTTTCCTTCCATCACCTTTGCCCCGTCCCTCCCTCCCTCCTTCCTTCCCATTGCCTTTTCTTCTGTCCTCCCTCCCTCCTTTCCTTTTTCTTTCCTTCCTTCCTTTCTCTCTCCCTCCCTGCCATTTCCCTTTTTCATTTTTCTTCCTATTTTCCTTCCATCATGCCGGTATTTTCCTTGCATCCTCCTTCCCTCCCTCCTTCCTTCCTACCTCTTTTTCTTCCATCCTCCCTCCCTCCTGTCTTCCCTCTCTTCTTCCCTTTGGCTTCTTCTCTCTCTCTCTCTCTCTCTCTCTGAAGAACTGAAGGAGCTTCCTGGATGAGGAGAGAAACATTTTCAAGGAGAAACAACCCAAGAAAGTTACCTTTGGTGGAGAAAAGGCCCCTCAGGGAGAGGGGAGAGCCATGGAGCAGAGGCCTCCCAGCTTGGCCCCTTTAAGACTTGAGGACTCCAACTCCCAGAATTCCTCAGCCAGCAAAGTCTTAAAGTTGAATTCTGAGAGTGGAGAAAGGGGCCAAGGTGGGAGGCCCCTGCTCCGGGAGGACGGGAGACTCCAGACAGGGGTGACCAGCGCCTGCCTTCTCGCCCGCCCCCCGCAGAGGCCTCCCAGCCGCGCATCCTCCTCTACAGCAGCACCCTGCGCTGGATGCAGAACTTCTGGGCCACCTGGACCAGCGTCAGCCGCCCCATTTGCCGCGGGAAGCTCTTCGGCAACCTCAAGCCCACCAAGAAGAAGCTGGGCCAGCACTACCGCCAGCTCTCCTGCACCGCCCTCTTCCCCAGGCTCCAGGTGGCGGCCCTCCCCCTCCCAGGGAGGGTGGGGAGGGGCAGGGGAGGGGCCCTGGGGAGCGGGGGGGGGGCTGGATTGGCCCAAGCGGGGTGGGGGCTTGGGAAGGTTCCCCCCCTCGAATTACAAGGCTGTGTGTTCCCACCTTCCTGGGATCCATCCATTTCTGGACTTTCTCTCCTTGCTCCTTCCTTCCTTCCTTCCTTCCCTCCTTTCTTTCTTTCTCTCTCTCTCTTTTCCTTTCCTTCCTTCTTTCTCTCTCCATTCATTTAAAAATTTATTTCATTTAGAACATTCCTTTATTTACTCAGAATTCTTATTCAGAAGTCATATTTATTTAGAGAAATGTTTTTGAAACGATGTTTAGAAAAAAATTGTTTCTTTAGAGAAATATTTGCTTACAATCATTTACATTCGTTTAGGAAAAAAATATCTGTTTCTTTATCTAGAAAAATTATTATTGTAGAAAAATGTATTGATGGATGCAGAGAATGTGTGCAGAAAAGAAATGTTGGTTTATTTAGGAAATTGTCTTTGGTTAGAAATATTTATTTCTTTGGAAAATGTATTTAGAGGATTTTTAGGGCAGCAGCTCAACCCCCATCTTGCGGGACGGAGCCCTCCACCTGACGGGCTGCCCTCCCCTCCCCTCTGCCCACTCCCCAGATCCATTACTGGGCCTCCTTTGCCCAGCAGCGTGGCATCCAGCTGGAGTGTGGGCAGGGACACATCTTCACCCGTGGCACGCAGCGGCTGATTCCTCAGGGTGAGCGAAGGGGCCGGACGGAGGGGCCGAGTGCGGATCCTGATGGCCTGGCAGGGCCTCCCTCCCCACCCCAGCCCCTGACCCTCTCCTATCCCTCCTCCCTCCCTCCCTGCAGCCGGAACGGTGATGCGCCGCCTGATCTCCGAGTGGAGCATCGTGCAGATGGTGAGCGACCTGGGCCTGGTGAACGTCCACCTGATGGCCTCCCCCTGCGAGGAGAATGTGGACCACCGCCTGGACTCCCTGGTCAAGAAGACCCACCTGCTCAGCCTCTCCTCCCTCACCTACCAGCGCCACAGCCTCCGTACAGCCGAGGAGGTAGCCTTCCCAGGCAGGCACACACACACACACACAAAACACACACATTGTCAGCGTTCCCAGGAAACTCCCCATTCAGCACTCAGAGACAAAGTTCATCCAAGTAAGAATTTATTGAAGGAGCCCCATTGGCACACATCTGGGAAAACCCGAATCTGATCGTTGGAACAGCTAATCGTGGGGTGGGGGTATGGGGGGGGGAAGAAAGAAAGAAATACTGGTTCAGCCAAACAGTTGCATTTTTTACTAACTGAATCCCACCACTGGCTTGGCCCCATACTGCCAAATGATTTTTTTTAGTTTAAAAACAGGTTTTAAAAGTTTTTTAGTTTAAAAACAGGTTTTAAAACTTTTGTACTTTCAAAACAGGTTTTAAAGCCTTTATAGTTTTGAAAAAGTTCAAAAATGTTTTTTAGTTTTAAAACAAGTTTCAAAACCTTTATAGTTTTAAAACAAGTTTTAAAAGTTGTTTTGGTTTTAAAACAAGTTTTAAAAGCTTTTTGGTTTTAAAACAAGTTTCAAAACCTTTATAGTTTAAAAACAAGTTTTAAAAGCTTTTTTGGTTTTAAAACAAGTTTCAAAACCTTTATAGTTTCAAAACAAGTTTTAAAACATTTTTGTAATTTTAAAACAGGTTTTAAAAGTTTCTTAGTTTTAAAAGAAATTTGAGGATTTTCTTAGTTTTAAAACAAGCATTAGAAGTTTCTTCTGGTTTCCAAACCAGGGCTGGGCTCACCCTGCCTCTTCCGTTCCCAGGAGATTCTGCTGCGGGAAGGGGACGATGTGCTCCACACCCACCAGCTGCACCTGGTGGACCTGCGGGCGTCCTGGACCACCACCAACCGGGACATCGCCTTCGGCCTCTTCGACGGCTACAAGAAGTCGGCGGTGCTGAAGCGCAACCTCTCCACCGAGGCCCTGAGGGGCCTGAAGATCGGGCCCCAGCTGCCTGCCAAGAAGCCCAGGCGGGGCCCTCCCCCCGGCCACCAGCCCCGCCAAGTCATCGTGCCAGCGAGCAGCGCCGGACGGCTGCCTCCGAGGTGAAGCCGCCCTTGGCCCTGACCGCTGGGGGTCATTGTGGGGGATGAGGAAGACGCAAAGGGCTGGCACCCGGAGAAATAAGAGTCCGGATACCTGCCTTCCCGGGAATGGTCGGGCGTGCGTGAAAGTTGCCCATAGAGGAGAATATTCGGGGCTCAGGGTGGAACTCGGGGGGCTCCTTGGTGCTCTCTGAGCTGGGTGGTTTCCTGCAGACGTTTCATGACCCAGCTAGGGAAGGAGAGGGGTTTGCAGAAGGAAGGGAGGAAGGAAGGGAGGGAGGGAGGGAGGGAGGGAGGAAGGAAGGAAGGAAGGAAGGAAGGAAGGAAGGAAGGAAAAGAAAGAAAAGGACTGTGGGGTCCTTGGTGCTCTCTGAGCTTGGTGGTTTTCTTGCAGACGTTTCACGACCCAGCTATGCAACAACATCAGAGTGGGGGTGGCTGTCTGTTGACATACAGTGTCCAATCAAGTAGCGAACAGTACCCCAGTCAAGGAACTTCCGAAGGGGGCAGCCCATCCCCACCACAACTAGGGAAGGCAAACAGAAAGAAAACCCTCTCTGATGATGTTCCTCTAACTCCCTTCTAACACTGATGATGTTACCTAGTTGGGTCAGGAAATGTCTGCAAGTAAAGAAACCACTCTCAGAGAGCACCCAGGACCCCACAGTCATACTCCTCCTCCTCCTCCTCCTCCTCCTCCTCCTCCTCCTCCTCCTCTCCACAACCCACCTACTCCCTTCTAGCTGATGGCATTCCCTAGCTGGGTCATGAAACGTCTGCAAGAAAGCCACCCAGCTCAGAGAGCACTAGGGAGCCCATAATTCCCTCCTCCATCTCCTCCTCCTGGCAAACCTCTCCCCTCTCTAGCACTGATGGGGAGAGCACCCAGCACCCCACCAAGTATGAAGCTACTTAAGAGGGAAGTTTACAGAAGGGAAGGGGCCACTAGAATTGGAGGCGGGAGGTGGCCAATCCTTGAGGAAGACTTGCCGGGGACGGGGACGGGTTTTAATAGGTTCATTCCTGGCTACCGGTGTGTAATATTTTGGAGGAGGGAGCCGTCCTACCTCGCCACTCAGTGGGGCCTTGGAGAGGCCCTGCCATCCTCCTCCTCCTCCTCCTCCTCTTTTCCTGCAGGGGCCTCCATGTTGCAGAAGCTGATTGAGGAGACAGACAAGTTTGTGGTTTTCACTGAGGAGGAGTCCGGGGTCAGCGAGCAGCTGTGCGGGATCGCAGCCTGTCAGACCGATGACATCTTCAACCGCAACTGCCTGATTGAGCTCGTCAACTGCCAGGTCTTTGCTCCACGCGAGGGGCGGCCCCTTTAAGAGCGGTGGGCTCCAACTTCCCCAGCCACCCCATGGAATTCTGGGAGTTGAAGTTCTTGGAGGAGTACCTGTAAAAAAAAACCCCATGCCCTGCTGGGCAGAAGAGTCCTGTGTCAGGACTCCGGCGATTACCCTAATTAAATCATGATCCTTGAGCCAAACTTCAAAAAACTTCCAAGGATCCATTAGAGGCTACATACTGGCCCTGCCCTGTATGAAACCAACTCTGGCATACGTAATTTCCAGTCCCCTGTGACCCTGTTTCCCCCCTCCCCCAGGTAGTGTCATCAATCAGATTCTCCAACTGAGCACCTTCACAGGCTGGGTGTCATCAATCACATTCTCCAATTCAATATATTCGTGGGGCAAAAGCTCTGGTACTTTAGTTACAATTTTTTAAAGATAAAGAGTTGGATGTACTTCTGCTTCCCAACTGCTGCACTGCTCTTCCAGATTTCCCTCCTTCCCCCCTTTTTATGGCAACTACTAAAACAGGCCTAGGAATGTTTGATGAGTTGACATCTCGAGCCAAGCTTCAAAAACTTCAAAGGGTTTATTAGGAGCGACATGCTGGCACTGCCCCGTATGAAGCTGACTCTGAGACACGTCCTTTCCAATCACCTACGACCCCTCTGGGTGTACCATAATTCAGCTTCTCCAACAAAACACGTTCATGGGCTGGGTGTCATCAATCACATTCTCCAATAAAGGATTTTCAGTTGGGCAGCATACCCGGTTGCCTAAGTTACAGTCTTTGGGAGAGAAGCTTGGAATGTGCTTCTGAGCTCATTTGCCGTATGCTCCTTCAGCTCCCCCCCCTTTCTCATGGCCACTTGGAAACAGGCATGGGAATCTTTTACAAGTTGGCATCCTGTGCAGGAGGGCTGCCCCACGTGACTCTCCCCCCGTCTTCCCTCTGCCTTTCAGATGGTTCTCCGTGGGGCCGAGACGGAGGGCTGCGTGATTGTCTCAGCCGCCAAAGCCCAGCTGCTCCAGTGCCAGCACCACCCGGCCTGGTACGGGGACACCCTGAAGCAGAAGACCTCCTGGACGTGCCTGCTGGATGGCATGCAGTACTTTGCCACCACCGAGAGCAGCCCCTCCGAGCAGGAGGACGTGCAGCTCTGGCTGGAGGTAGGCCCCAAGGACCGGTCAGAGGATCAGCCAGGCTGGGCTGCAGCTGCTGTTGGGAGAGGGGGAGGTTGGCCTCTTTATAAGGCCTCGGGAAGGCCACACCTGCAGTGCTGCAGGTTTGGTCACCGCACTATAAAAAACAGATTGAGACTCTGGAAAGAGGGCAGAGAAGAGCAGCCAGGAGGATGAGGGGACTGAAGGCTAAGACATATAATGAATGGTTGCAGGAATTGGGCCTGGCTAGTCTAGGGAAGAGAAGGACCAGGGGAGGCAGGAGAGCATCTTCCAATATTTGAGGGGCTGCCCCAGAGAGGAGGAGGAAGGGGATCAAGCTATTTTCCAAGGCATCCAAAGGCCAGACAAGGAACAATGGATGGAAACTGAACAAGGAGAGATTCAGCCTGGAAATAAGGAGGAATTTTCTTGACAGGGAGAACATTTAGCCAGTGGAACAGCTGGCTACCAGAGGTTGTGGCCGCTCCATCACTGGAGGCTTTTAAGAAGAGACTGGACGGCCATTTGAGCAGAATGTTCTTAAGGATTCCTGCCTAGGGCAGAGGCTGGACTAGAAGACCTCTAAGACTCTGCTCTTCTGAATTGGGAACTCTTTGTCCGTGGAGGGCAGGCTCTATCCTAGACACACACACACACACACACACACACACACCCCAACCAGGCTCAGCCTGGCTCTCCCCTGCACTCCTCCTCGCTGACCCTCCTTTCCCTCCCTGCCCTCCCCCCTTCCCAGGTCAAGAACATCGAGGAGCACCCGCAGCGCAGCCTGGACTCCGTGCAGGAGCTGATGGAGAGCGGGCAGGCGGTGGGCGGCATGGTCAGCACCACCACAGGTCAGCAGGCAGCCTGCCCAGGGCTGGCACGGGGGGGAGGGGGTGTGCCACGCCCCCAGGGACACCCTGCTGCAGGAGAGGGTGGGCCAGCCGTGAGGGCCCCCCCCCCCGGTGGCACAACCAGATCGGCCCAGCGGGTCCGGGATGCTGCCCTGCTGGGCGCTCGGGCATCCAGGTCCCTTGGCTGGTGGCCCGAGAGCCTCGTCCCCTCGCCCAGCTGGTTGCCTTCTCCCCCCGCCAGATTGGAACCAGCCGCACGAGGTGCAGCCGACGCAGCAGGTCCAGCGCATCATTTCGCGCTGCAGCTGCCGCATGTACTACATCAGCTACAGCCACGACATCAACCCCGAGTTGGCCACCCAGATCAAACCACCGGAGCTGCCTGTCAACCCCGAGAAAGACGACCTTCTCAAGAAGCAGGAAGGTGGGTGGCACAGAGCGGGCGGCCCCCTCCCCTGGATGCCGAGGGTCTTTTGGGAGGGGGGCTCTCAGTCCAGGTCACCTCCCCCCCCCCGCCTCATCCATTTATGGTCGCCAGGATACAAAACAGGTTAAGATTCAGAAACGATTTTAAATCGGAGCCAGCTGTGTGGCACAGCTGCAGCTGCAATCCCAGGCTGCATCAACAGAGGGACAGAATCAAGATCAGGTGAAGGGTTGATACCACATTTGAAGGCCCTGGTAAGGATCATACCTGGAATAATGCATCCAGTTTTTGTTGCCACAATATAAACAACTCTGGAAAGAGGGCAGAGAAGAGCAGCCAGGATGATGAGGGGACCGGAGTCTCAAACATGTGATGAACGGTTGCGGGAACTGGGCCTGGTTGGTCTAGGGAAGAGAAGGACCAGGGGAGACAGGAGAGCATCTTCCAATATTTGAGGGGCTGCCCCAGAGAGGAGGGGGGGGTCAAGCTATTTCCAAGGCACCTGAAGGCAGGACAAGAAGAAACAGGTGGAAGATCATTAAAGAGAGATCCAACCTGGATTTCCTGACCAGGAGAATAATTAACCAGAGGAACTGCTGGCCTCCAGAAGTTATGGGTGCTTCATCCCTGGAGGCTTTCAAGAAGAGACTGGACAGACACATCACCGGAATGGTCTAGGATCCCCTGCTTGAGTCGGGGGATGGACTAGAAGGCCTCGAAGGTCCCTTCCAACTCTGCTTATTCCTTGCAGGGGCCGTGGACACCTTCACGCTGATCCACCATGACCTGGAGATCTCCACCAACCCGGCCCAGTACGCCATGATCCTCGACATTGTCAACAACCTCCTGCTGCACGTGGAGCCCAAGCGGAAGGTGCCTGGGGGGCTGGGTGTGTGTGGTGGGGCCGAGGGGACGTTGCTGTGGGAGGTTCTTGAGAGCTTTTGCTCTGTTTGCAAGCAGCCATTTTCCTCCACGGCTTGCCTGGGATGGTGAGCCTACCCTGCCACAGGGGTGGGATTCAATGATCCCAGCAACCGGTTCGCTGCCCAGTTGCTGGGTGGGCGTGGCCATGGTGGGCGTGGCCAAGCGGAACTTCCAGGCGGGCTGTTTTTGCCTTTCCCAGAGTCCGGAGGCTTCCCTCAGGCCTCTGAAGGCCCTCTGGAACCTGGAAACAGGCCAGTTTCTGGACTATCCGTCAGGCCCGTTTTTTCCCCCTCCCAGAACTTCCACATGGACCCTGCATCCAAAATGGGCCACGTGGAGACTCCAGGGAGGGGCAGGTAGGCGGGGCCAGCCAGTCCATTCAACTACCGGTTCGGTGAACCAGGTGCAAATTTAACATCCAGTTCGTCTGCACCAGTCCGAACCAGTAGAATCCCACCCCTGCCCTGCCGGATTCCCAGGGCCCCTCCCTTTTTGGGCCAAAGCCCAGGGCCCGCTCCAAGGCGCCTGAAAGGAGCCCAGGTTGTGCTTCTTGGATCCTGAAGGCGACTCCACCTTCAGGATCCAAGCAGCACACGATGCTGGGTCTTGTAGTCAAACCAGGGAAGGGCTCAGTAGGGAGGGGTCTAGGAGAACTCCCCATGGCCAGCTCTCCGTGGCCAACTCACCGCAGGACAATTTAACAATTCAGTTTAATTATTTAAAATAAAAATTATTTTAATCATCGTCATTCAGGTTTCATTCCGTCCCTCTTCTGGCACCGCCTCCTTCAATGGTTTTGAGCCTTGGTGGCACAGTGGTCAGAGTGCAGTACTGCAGGGGTGCTTCTGCTCACTGCCAGCTGCCTGCAATTTGGCAGATTGAATCCCACCAGGCTCCAGGTTGACTCAGCCTTCCATCCTTCCGAGGTCAATAAAAGAGGACCCAGATTGTTGGGGGCCAGAGGCTGAGTCTGTAAGCTACTCAGAGAGGGCTGTAAAGCACTGTGAAGCGGTTTGTAAGTCTAAGGGCTATGGCTTAGGAAGGAAGGAGGAGGGAAGGAAGGAAGGAGGGAGGGAGGGAGGAGGGAAGGAAGGAAGACAGGAAGGAAGGAACAAAGGAGGGAAGGGAGGGAGGGAGGAGAGAAGGAAGGAAGACAAGAAGGAAGGAAGATGAGAAGGAAGGTGGTGTGCAGGGCTCTATAGCGTCTCACTCTTCTTGCCACTTCCAGAGGGTCAGGGGTCTTTTCTACCCCACGCAATTCCCACTGGCCCAATGTGGCTTAAAAACCAACCAAGGGGTGTCTTGGCCCCTGACCCTGGTTTTTTTTTTCATATATATTTTTATTGTTTACAACTATAAATACAAAACACAGCGCAGCCGTTTTGGCATTACGTTGCCGCACATACCAAAGGTGTAATCAAACCCATTAGTGTTTCTATTATCGGTACAATATTTACATGTTGCTTCCCATCCTCCTTAGCTGTTTCTGTTCCGACCTTCCCCCTCTCTTTTTTTTAGCCACAGATAAAACTTGTTCCAAGTATCATTTAATATTCCAAAATTCCCCCTTATTTTTCTTTTCTAAAGTTAGTCTATCACCGTGATGGCCAACCTATGGCCACGCCTGCCAGAGGTGGCACGAAGAGCCCTCTCTGTGGACATGCGATCTGTTACCCCAGCTCAGCTCTGCCACGCATGCAGGCACATGCACCTCCCAGCAGCCAGCTGGTCTTCGGGCCTCTGCTGCACATTCAGGGTGGAGCATGCATACACATGCACAGGGGATGTGCATGCATGCGCAGGGGACGTCGTGCGTGCATGCAGGGGGGATGCATGTGCCTTGCATTATGGGGATGCGTGTGCATGTGCTTTGGGCACTCAGTGCCAAAAAAGGGTTAGCCATCACTGGTCTATCAGGCTCTGCACACCCCATTATTTTCCTTATGGCCTCTCCTTTCGGGAGCATATTTTGATGTCTCCAATATTGTGTGTGAACCATTCTTGCCGCGGTCAACACATGCATTATTAAATACGTTGTACCTTTGCTGGGTTTTTTTCCCCTTCTCCCCCTGCCCCCCCCCCCAGGAGCACAGCGAGAAGAAGCAGCGCGTCCGTTTCCAGTTGGAGATCTCCAGCAACCCGGAGGAGCAGCGTAGTAGCATCCTCCACCTGCAGGAGGCCGTCCGGCAGCACGTGGCCCAGATCCGGCTGCTGGAGAAGCAGATGTACTCCGTCATGAAGGTGAGGGCAGGGCTGTGACCGGGGGGTGGGGGGCTTCTTCTGTGTGTGACCCCACCCCCCACCCCTTCCGCCTTCTCTCCCCAGTCCCTGCAGGACGACGGGCGGAACGAGTCGCTGCTGGAGCACAACCAGAAGCTGCAGCAGCAGCTGAGCCAGGAAAAGGCCACCCTGCAGCAGGAGAGTGAGGACCTGAACATCCTGATCAGGTGAGGGAGCATTGGGGGGGGCCAAGGGGAGGGGGCTGGCTGCTGCTTCAGCTACCCTGGGAGAGCCTGCAAGGGAGCCCACCCACCCAAGGGGGCCCTGGGGCTCCGGAGATGGACGTTGGACTATGTTGGGCTGTCTCACCCGATGTGGTGGGATGCACACAGGGAGCCTTTAGAGAGAATGAATAGAGTTCTTTATTGGCCAAGTGCAGTTGGACACACAAGGAATTTGTCTTTGGTGCATAAACTCTCAGGGTACATAAAAGAAAAATAAAATAGAATACATTCAATCAAATCATCAGGTACAGCACTTAATAATAGTCACAGGGTACAAATAATGCAATCAAATCATACTAGGAAACAGTCAATATAACAAAATGCTGTCAGGGCACATAAAAGAAAAAATAAAATAGAATACTTTCATCAAGGAGTATCAGGTACAACACTTAATAATAGTCACAGGGTACAAATAAACAATCAAATCATACTAGGAAACAGTCAATATAAATTGTAAGGATCTTGGGACCTTGGAGGTCTTCTAGACCAGCCCCCTGCTCAACAGGAGAACCTGTAATACTTCAGAGAAGTCACTGTCTGGGCTCTGTGATGAAGCACCCACAACTTCTGGTGGCAGCCTGTTCCACTGGCTAATTGTCCTAGCTGTTAGGAAGTTTCTTCTTAATTCCCGGTTGCTTCTCTCCTTGAGTAATTTTCATGCGTTGCTTCTCCTGCCTTCAGGGGCTTTGGAGAATAGCTTGACTCCCTCTTCTTTGGGGCAGCCCCTCAAATACTGTCATGTCCCCCCTAATTCTTCTCGTCTCTAGACTAGCCAAGCCCAAATCTTGCAACGGTTCTCCATACGTTTTAGTCTCCAGGCCTTTGATCATCTTAGCTGCTCTTCTCTGCACCTTTTCCCCAAAGTCTCAACATCTTTTTTGTAGTATCATGACCAAAATTGGGGCCAGTATTCTAGGTGTGGTCCTCGAATTATGACTGTAGTTGAGCCCCCAAAATGTACGTTGCTGAGTGAAAGATTTGCCCCGTTTTTCACTATGTTTCTTGCCACAGATTCGCTTAACGAATCCTTGCGCCTGTTCACGTTAGTCACATGGTTCTTAAGTGAATCTGGCTTCCCCATTGTCGGAAGATCACAAAAGCTTATCGGGATGCTGCGACCGTCATAAACACGAGCCAGCTGCCAAGCCTCTGAATTTTGATTGCATGACCATGGGGACGCGGCTGCAACGGTCCTAAGTGTGGAGAAGGGTCGTAAGTCCCTTCTTTCAGTGCCGTCACCACTTTGCCGTTGCTAAGCGAGCATCCATCCCTCTTCTCTCAGGTGCTTCAAGGACTTCCAGCTGCAGAGGGCCAACAAAATGGAGCTGCGCAAACAGCTGGAGGACGTCAGCGTGGCTCGCCGGACCGAGTTCTACTTCGCCCAGGCCCGCTGGCGCTTGACCGAAGAGGACGGGCAGCTGGGCATCGCGGAGGTGGAGCTGCAGCGTTTCCTCTACAGCAAGGTGGGGCTGGGGCTGGGGTTCGAGGGTTGGGCAGCCGAGCAGAGGTAGGATACTACCTGGTCAGACTGGTTGTATAGAACCGGTTGTTATGACTCTGCCCAGTTCGGAGAACCGGCAAATTGCACCACTGGCTGGCCCCTCCACTCCCCACCTACTCACTCCTTACCTGGCATGTGAGCCATCAAACTTGCCTGCTAAGTTGCTATTTTTCCTTTTTTCCCCTGACCATCAGCTGTTCTGCTGTCCCGGGAGATTTAGATTAGCTAGGAAGCAGGAAATCGAATGATTTCTTGCTTTCTAGCTAATCAACAAGCAGAGCTGAACCTTCCTTAGGACAGAGCTTCTATTTTTCAGTGCAGACTCAGGTAGCAGATGGCAGAAAGGTAGATCTCTAAGTGAATCTGTGATTCTGTGGGCAACTCATTCATTCATTCATTCATTGGATTTCTATGCCGCCCCATCTCCCAAAGGACTCGGGGTGGCGTACAATCATAAAAACAGTACAAATACAATACAATATTAAAAAATTAAATATGAAACCCAATAATCAATTAAAAATTAATAAGAACAATTTACTAAAAACCCCCATCCCCTCCATCAGTCTAGGTCTGCAAGTTGGAACAGCCATCTTTTCAGGCCACGATGGAAGGATTGGAGGTCAGGGGCCACCCGAAGCTCTGGGGGCAGCTGATTCCATAGGGTGGGAGCTCCCACAGAGATGGCTCTACCCCTAGGGGTCGCCAGCTGACACTGTCTGGCTGACGGCACCCCAAGGAGGCCCTGCCTATGGGAGCGCACAGGATGTTGGGAGGCCGTTACTGGTAGCAGGGTCTCCCAGCTCAATCTGCCTGCCTGCTTTGCCTGCTGTTGGGTAAAAGTTGTTCCTTTTTTAATAAAAAATTCAAAAGTTACATAAATATTTACAATATTTACATACAAGCCATGCCCAGCCAGTCACATGACCACCAAGCCACACCCACGGAACTGGTTGTTAAGAAATTTGAATCCCAGCCCTGCAGCCGAGTCAAGTCAGCTCCAGCTGCGGCGGCTGCTGACCACTCCAGCCTCTTACGAGTAGAATAGGCAGAAATGCAGGAAATATATATATATATATATATATAAAGAATTATATAAAGGTAAATATATAATTGTACAAATAGTAGAGAAATATACCAGGAATTGACAATGAAAATGGAAGTATTACTAATATTGTATTATAGTATTATTAATCCAGTAAATTATTTGCTATCCTCTATACTTGTAAGGATATAAGTATATTGCTAATTGTTTCGTTCTTCAAGATACTTACTGTTTTTCACATTTCGTAAAATTTTCAAACTCTGTAAAGAGAGAGAGAGAACGAAAGTCTTCTGTTGGTATTAAGAAAGCATTAATTACTAAAGATCATTAACACTTGGGAGTAAAGTTCTAACGGTGTAGATATGGAAAGAAAAGTGAGTATGAAATACAGTATACTACTTTTCTTTCTTTCTCAGAGTACACCCAATGCTATGAATGATCAATATGCCAAGTTTCTTGAGAGTAGAGCCTTCTGGATAAGATTACTGGAATATACTCTTCACAGGGTTGTCCTATTTCAAAGCAAGATTGGCAAGAAACAGGTGTTGGTTTCTTTATTTTGGACCCTCATGCATGCATAAAAAATATAAAAGAAGATGAAGCAATTGCTAAATATTTATTAATGATATAAAAATAAACATAATACAACTCACAAAAAAAAGAAAGAAAAGAAAATGAAAGTATTACTATGTAAATAGAAAAAAAGCCGACTCTGATGTACTGTCAAAAATGGAAATGCGGTGTAAAATGTTTGGAAAATGTGTAATAAAGATTTTTTTTTAAAAAAAGAAAAGAACAACAGAGCTGGAAGGGACCTTGGAGGTCTTCTAGTCCAACCCCCTGTTTAGGCAGGAGACCCTGGGCCATTCCAGACAGGCTGCTCCGTCTCTTCTTAAAAGCTTCCAGTGTTCAGAGCAGCCACAACTTCTGGAGGCAAGTCCTTCCACTGGTTAATTGTTCTCTCTGTTAGGAAGAATACAGAATAGGGAATAACAGAGTTGGAAGGGACCCCAAAGGTCTTCTAGTCCAACCTCCTGCTCAAGCTTAATTCCAGGTGGCGTCTCTCTTTAAAAACTTCCAGTGTTGGAGCATTCACAACTTCTGGAGGGAAGCCTATTAATTAACTGATTAATTGTCCTCCCTGTCAGGAAGTTTCTCCTTAGTTCTGAGTTGCTTCTCTCTCCTTGGTGAGTTTCCATCCGCTGCTTCTTCTCCTGACTTCAGGGGCTCTTTGGAGAATAATTTGACCCCACTCTTCTTGCAGGTGAACAAGTCGGACGACACAGCCGAGCACCTCCTGGAGTTGGGCTGGGTGACCATGAACAACCTGCTGCCCAACGCCATCTACAAGGTGGGTGGCCCAACCTCCGCCCCTCCCCTCCTCCCCTGGCTGTTGGGGGAGGGGTGAGAGCCGGCGGTCACTCCTGCACGGCTGTGAGGGGCCCACTGGATCCGGATGGGACAACTCCCGCCCACGGGACGATTGAACAATTCAATTTCATCATCCCCATTTCATTTCATCCCTTGTTTGGCATCCTCTCTTTAACGATCCTCTCTTTCTCTGATATTGGGGGAAGTCTTTCAGGTATTGTTGCGAATATTCCTCACTTCGGTTGTAGGTTTTGTCCGTTCTCCGAGCTGGCTGTTTCGCTCCAGGACGTTGCGTTGCCCGACGAGGTGGCCTCTTCAGCCGGCTTTTGGGGCGAAGCGTCTTGGGGGTGGGAAATGGACTCTCGGAACCACCAACCAACAACAGAACTGACCACCTGCTCCCCCCACCCCGTTGAATTCCACGCCTGACATGGCATCCGCTTCAAAGTCGCCCAGTCACAAGGCCAGAATTGGCCTTGCGATTCAGCCAGTCACAAGACCAAATGACTGCCCAGGACCTACAGCAGAGGTCTCCAAACTTGGCAACTTTAAGACTGGTGGACTTCAACTCCCAGAATTCTCCAGCCACCTATGCACAGGATCTCCTGCTTGAGCAGGGGGCTGGACTAATTGACCTCCAAGGTCCCCATGCTATGCTGGCCAGAGAGTTCTGGGAGTTGAAGTCCACCCGTCTTAAAGTGGCCAGGTTTGGAGACCTCTGACCTCCATAAACAAACAAGACACTTCACCCCAAAGCCTTCACTGATGAGGTTACCTAGTTTGGTAACAAAACATCTGGGAGCAAAACAGCCAGCTCAAAGTACGGACCCCCTCCCCAAAGTGTAAGTCTCGTCCCATGGCCAGTTGTCCTAGCCCAGGGGTCAGCAACCTTAAACACTCAAAAGAGCCACAAAGGTCTAACCGGAAGGCCCCCTTCCCCCCATTCAATTCTGGAGCTGACCAGAAGTCTGGTTCCCCCACCATAGAGTCTCTTCCTAGCACAACGTCCTTCTTCCTCTACCTGTCCTAACCGAAAGCCCTCTCAATTGTGGAGCCAACCAGAAAACCTGCCCCTTGCCATAGAGTCCCCTTGTGCCTTGCTTCCCCATCCCAACCAGAAGCTCCTTTGAAAATTGTGGCACCGACTGGTGACCGGGAGCTGCAGCAGAAGGACGAAAGAGCCACATGTGGCTCCAGAGCCGCAGGTTGCCAACTCCTGTCCTAGAGTGTCAGGATTCCAGCAATCGCCCTAATTAAATCATGATTCTCGAGCCAAACTCCCAAAAACGCCAAAGGATTCATTAGAGGCGACATCCTGCCCTGCCCTGTATGAAGCCAACTCTGGTCTACATCCTTCACAGTCCCCTGGGACCCTGTTTTCCCCCTCCCTGGGTGCATCATCAATCAGATTCTCCAACTGAGCACCTTCACAGGCTGGGTGTCATCAATCACGTTCTTGAATTCAATATATTCACGGGCAAAAGCTCTGGTAGTTTACTTACAATCTTTTAAAGTTAAAGAGTTGAAATGTACTTTCAACCTTCGCTTTCAAACTGCTGCTCTGCTCTTCCAGATTTCCTCCCCCCCCTTTTTTTTAATGGCAACTACTAAAACAGGCAGAGGAATGTTTGATGAGTTGACATTCGGCTCCTCTCACTTCTTGAAGGTGACCTGTATAAAGCAAAAACAAATTGAGTGCAGATATAGGATGTAGGGTTGCGAACGCCCCCTAGGCTTGGTTGGATTTTCTGCATGGAACCTTTGCTATAAGGTGATAGGCCTGGACATTCCCACTCTTTACCCAAGATGCCTCTGATAAGGGGTAGCCCTTCCACTTGATTAAGTATTGGAGGTGTCTCCTGTGCCACCTTGAATCGAGGATTTGCTCCAGCTCATAATGGGTTTGGACTTCTACGACCCACGGGTCTGGGGGCTCACGAGGTAGGGCCCTCAGGGCCGATCCCAGGTTTTAAGAGTGCATACAAGCAATGAGGGGGCTTCTCCTGTGCAGAAGGAGATTTTTGACCTCTGGTATGTCCTCCACAGGTGGTCCTGCGGCCTCAGAGTGCCTGCCAGTCGGGACGCCAGCTGGCCCTGCGGATTTTCAGCAAGGTCCGGCCGCCAGTGGGTGGCATTTCCATCAAGGAGCATTTTGAGGTGAGTAGGGCTGGGTGGAGGGCTGAGGTCCCCCTCCCCTTTTTGCACATGGGGAGCCTAATCTCTGTGCCCCCCTGCCCCCCAAAACCAGATCAACGTGGTGCCGCTGACCATCCAGCTGACCCACCAGTTCTTCCAACGCATGATGGGGTTCTTCTTCCCCGGACGCAACGTGGAGGAGGAGGAAGTGGGCGACGAAGAGGACAAGTCCAAGCTGGTGACCACGGGTGAGCGGGAAAGGGACACCCACACCCCCTCCAAAGGAGGCTGCCTTGCACCTCTCTGCACGCTTCCCAGCTCCGTCCCAGGGAAGGAAGAGCTGTGGGAGCTGTGAGTTTTTACGTGAATGAAGGCAAATCTACCGTGTTTCCCTGAAAATAAGACCCTGACCTATATTTTTTTTGCCACCAAACAAAGGCACCAGGTCTTATTTTGGGGGGATGCCATCCACTGGCTAACCTCATTTGCGCGCGTCGCCCCCAGTCTCCTTTTTGCTGTTAAGAGGCCCTCCGGAACTCCTTCTGTGGCTGGCAAGGCTTTCCTGAAGGCCTCTGCAT
>CM019148.1:1187395-1247538 GCA_009733165.1 Naja naja | reverse complement strand
AGATGAAGGAGCGGGCAGCCAAGAACAACTCCTTCATCTACATCAAGATCCCCCAGGTGCCCCTGTGCGTGAGCTACAAGGTGCGTACGGGTGGGTGGGTGGGGTCTGCTTAGTCAAAGGCTCCATTGGGTTCTCCTCCCTCCCACCATCTTGTGGCGGTGAGTTCCCCAGGATGGCTTCTGTTGGAAAGCAACGGCGGTTGGGTCGGTGTCCGGGGTGGGGGCTGCTAGGAAAGAGTGGGGGCTTCTGGTTTCTGAACACCCCCTCTTCCCCCCCCCCACCCCTGGTCGCTGCAGGGGGAGAAGAACAGCGTGGACTGGGGGGAACTCAACCTTGTGCTGCCCTGCCTCGAGTACCACAACAACACCTGGACGTGGCTGGATTTTGCCATGGCGGTGAAGCGGGACAGCCGAAAGGCCCTGGTGGCCCAGGTAAGGTTGGGGTGGGGTCAAGGGGGCTGGGAGCAGGGGGTGCCGGGGGGCCAACAAAGCCCATCCTCCAGGCCGGGCATTGGCGTTGGGGGCTGAGGCTCCAGAACCGCCCTCTGTGCCTGGCCCCGCCACCCCCAACAGCTGGCAAGCTGGAGCTCTTAATGCCAGCTGTGGCACCCGATGCTTCTGGCTGGGCTGGGGATTATGGGAGGTGCATTACCTGGGATGGGGAGAAAGTGGGTGAAAGCCTGACCCACGGGCTCAACTCCATCCTCTCCTCCTTCCTCCCTCCCTGCCTCCCTGCCTCCTTCCCTTCTTCTTCCTTCTTTCCTTCCTTCCTGCTTCCTCCTTTCTACCTCCTGCCTTCTTCCATTCCTCTTCCTTCCTCCTTTCCTCCCTCCCTCCTTCCTTCTCCTTTGTCCCTTTCTCTCCCTCCCTCCCACCTTCCTGCCTTCCTTCCTGCCTGCATCCTTCTTTCTCCTCCCTCCCTCCTTCCTTCCTCCATCCTCCCAGGTCATCAAGGAAGCCTGTGCCTGAAGCCAGCTGGCCAGCACAAGAGTCGGGCGCGGCAGGAGAGCAAGCTGGAGGGGCCGGTGCAGCAGCAGGAGGAGGACGAGAAGGCCCGGCTGCTCATCGGCCTGAGCGTGGGCGAGAAGAATCCCGGCAAGAAGTCCATCTTCCCGGCGCAAGTGAGCCGGCCACAGCAGCCACACCGGAGCCCGGCCTTGAGTGCTCTCGGGGGGGGGCAGCAGGAGGCCCTGTCGGCCGGGCGCTGGACGGAGACTGATGGGGCCCCGAGGGCCCCAGGTGCCAGCGGGAAGGACCAGGCCGAGAAGAGCGGGGGGCCCTCAGTGGGGGAGGGGGGGAGAGTTTAAATAACAGAGTTTATCATTTGGAGTTGCCTCCTGTTGTGATTCCTCTGCACCCCCAATCTGCGGAGTACCAGCCCCAGACTCCCCATGCTCCCCGCCTCTTGGGACCCTCCTCCTGCAGCCTTAAGGGGCTCTTGGGAGGCTTCAGTCAACCCCCCCCTCCGAAATCCAATGCATCCTGTGTCTTAAAGTGTCCCCTCCCAATGTGTCCAGGGGGGTCGAAGGCAGCCCAGAGGGTGGGGGCCAGGCTCAGGCTTCCCCACCCAACTCCAAAATCCTCTGGGGGAGTCACTTCCTTTGGGGGGGGGCTATTTGGGGCCTTTTAATCGGCTGACCTGAAAATGGCTGCCTCTGAAGCCCCCTTGCCCCGTGCAGCCAGAGGGCTCCTGAGCATGCACGGAGTGTGTTTCTCCGGGTTCTCCTTTACAATTGCCAGCTGTCCCTCTTTCAAAGGGCAGGGTTTAATCCAACCGCTTTTCTGTGAGTTGGGTGGTTAGCTCCAGGCAGTCCTCGTTCAGTGACGGTCCAAAGTCACGGCACTGAAAAAAAGCAATGTAGGGCTGCTTGTCACACTTAACGACCGTTGCAGCATCCCCGCAATCACGTGATCAAAATTCAGATTCACATTTATGGCAGATTCAGCGTCCGGGGCTCTCGTGATCCCCTTTTGCGACCTCCTGACCAGCCAAGTCAACGGGGAAACAAGATTCACTTAACAACTGGGCAAGAAGGGTCATAAAGTGGGTGAGAATTCCCTTAACGTCTCGCCCAGCAACAATTAAACAAGCATAGATTTTGGTGCTCAGCTGTGGTCGCAAGTCGAGGACTGCCCGTCTTCTGAAGCCGAGAGCCGTGTGGAGATCCAGAGCTCAAAGTGGGGCAGGGGGACCATGCACAGATGCAGGGGACTCTCCAAGCGATCCTCAAAACCACTGAGACTTGGCATGCCCTTCTCCTATCCGAGCCAGAAAAGGCCGCTGTGGTAGAGGCTGTGGAGGCAGTTGGTGCATAAAAAGACAAAAACAGCGGGAGACACTTGAACAATATGGAAGAGCTTCATTATGAAACTTTTGCAAACAGGGAATTCTGCCCATGGACAGAAAACATTTTCCCCAGGAGGGCTGGGGTTTATATACAGGTTCAAATATACAGTCTCTGCCCCTTTCCTGGGTTCTGTCGATCCAAGCTACCTGTCTCCCCTCGCCACACCCGTATTATTGTAAGCGTAACACCTGTTTCCTTGTCCTTGGAAACTACCCTGGCTCAGGGCCATGTCTTCCTGTTATGTCCATCAAGCACAATGGATCATTAACAGGTTCCCACTGGGCCAGGATGACCCAGCATCTCTCACGTGTATCTGTAAGCCAACATTACAAACCCCTATTCCAGCCAAGAACTTGACGTTTTACTTTCAAAACTTAATGTGTTTGTTAGATATAGTTATATAACTGTCCAGTAATCATTGCACAGTTCAACTATCGGACAACATGGAATCTCTTCTGTTCTTCATTTTCTCAGGTGTACCTTACAATATGTAATTTTCACATATAACACAGTCCTCGACTTACATCCATTTAGTGGCTGTCGAAGTGACAAAAGCACTGGGAAAAGTGACTTATGACTGTTTTTCACACTTGTGACCGTTGCAGCCACCTCTCCAGGGAGGTGGTGTGATGAGGACCGCTTTGGTAACTGGTTCATACTTGTGACAGTCGCAGTGCCCCTGATCCCCCTTTAGCGACCTTCCAACAAGCAATGGGGGAGGGGGTAGCCGGATTCACTTAACGACCATGTGACAACTGCAGTGATGCCCTTAATGGTGTTACTAACTTGACTGCAGTGACTCGCTTAAGAACGGTGGCGAGAAAAGTTGCAAAATGGGGCAAAACTCGACACATTCCTCTAGGTCAATCTGGGGCCCAGGTGTGGTCGTAATTTGAGGACCCCCTGTGCCAATGCAGAGGAAACCGCCTCCTCAGTCCTTCTGCCCACCTTGTGACGGTCCCCTCGGGGGTTAAGGGGTCCTCGGCCAGGAAGGGGCTTGGTGCTTTCTTGGTTCAGCCCAGCTGTGCAGGGGGGTCCTTGGGGGTGGGGGGAGCAGACCCCAGACTCAAAGGAGTTCCACCTGAGTGCAGCCCCTTCCTTCCTTTAAGGCAGAGGTGCTGGCTGGAGAATTCTGGGAGTTGAAGTCCACCAGCCTTAAAGTGGCCAAGTTTGGGGACCCTGCTTTAAGGGATGCTGGAGGCTGCTTGGGGTGGGGATCTGGGCTCTTCGGAGGTCTTAGGAAGCCCCTGGCCCTCTCCTCCACCCTCACCCCTGGGGCTTTTGGGGGTTCCTTTCCTTCCTCCTCCTCTTCCTTCTTCTGCTTCCCCTTCTTCCTCTTCTTCCCTCCTTCCTTCCTCTTTCTCCTCCTCTTCCTTCTACTTCACCTCCTTTCCTCCTTCCTTTCTCCTCTCTTCTTCCTCTTACTTCACCATCTTCCATCCTTCTTCCTTCCTTTCCTCTTCCTCCTCTCCCTCCTCCCTCTATTTCACCTTCTCCTTCTTCCCTTCTCCTCTCTTCCTCCTTCCTCCTCTTCCTTCTCTTCTTCCTCCTCCTACTTCACCTTCTTCCTTCCTCTCTTCTTCCTCCTCCTCTCCCTCCTATTTCACCTCCTTCCTCCTCTCTTCCTTCCTCTCTTTCTCCTCTTCTCCTACTTCACCATCTTCCATCCTTCTTCCTTCCTTTCTCCTCTTCTTCCTCCTCTCCCTCCTATTTCATCTTCTCCTTCCTTCCCTCCTCCTCTCTTCCCTCCTCCTCCTCTTCCTCCTACTTCACCTTCTTCCATCCTTCTTCCTTCCTTTCTTCTCTTCTTCCTCCTCCTATTTCACCTTCTCCTTCCTCTCCTTCCCTCCTCCTCTCTTCCTCTTCCTCAACCCCTCCCTTGCAGCACTGCAGCTGTTCCCTAGTTGGGTCACGAATCGTCTGGCAGCCCAGCTCAGAGAGCAGCGGGGACTCCACAGTTCAACCCTCAGCTACAAATATTCTCCTTTTATTGGCTGTTTCCCCCCCACCTCCTTTGCATAAACACCACCGGACGCTGCCCAGGTGAGGCTTGCACCTTTCCCACCCAGAGGTGCCTTTGGGAGTCTCCAGCCAAGCCACCCAGATGTCCCGTCCCAAGCCACCCACTGCAGGTCCCATCGGCCCCAGCCAAAGCCATTGTAGTGCAAGCGAAGGGAAGGAGAACGAAGCCTGCGCCCGCGGGCGCCACCGGGGATTTAGAGGCGGGGCGGGAGGTATTATGCAGAAGGCGGGTGCGGTTTGGCTTCGCGCAGCCAATCCGGTGCGAGCTCCGCAAGGCCACGCCTCTTGGGCGGATTTTCCCAGCGCGGGAACGTCTTGAATGCCGAGCAGGGGCGGAGCCTCGGAGGCGGACGGGGCGGGGCGACCCCCCTGGGTTTTGCATAAGGGGCGTGGCCGAGGGCTGCCGGCGGGGGATTAGCGGGGGGGGGGGCGTTTACGTAAACGGGATTACCGCGGGGCCTCCGCTCCTCCCAGGGCGCCCACCGGCCGCAGCCCAGATGGGGGCCGCGGGCAGCCACCCCGCCGGGGAGCCGGCCGAGCGGGGCTTCCCCCCGAAGTTGCGGGTAAGGCCGGCGGAGCACGTGCTGAGCGACTTCCGCGGCCCCCAAATGGGGAGGGGGTCGCGGATCAAACCCCCCCTCCACCCAGCCGTGGAAAAGGGGGGCTTTCCCGGGGTCGCTCAGCTGCAGGGAGGGGGAGCCCCGCAAGTGGGGTGGGGGGGCTCCATGCCCGGGGGCGAGCGGGCGGGGGTCTCCGGAGGGCTCCCTCGCTTTTACCCCCGTCCTCCCCCACCTCCGCCCGGATTAAGAGGAGGACCGGGTGGGGGCTTCCCTCTGCAGGAGGCGACCCAGCTGGGAAGGGGACTCCCTCGGTGGGGGGCGTTGAGGGGAAAGGGCGCCTGCTGGGGGCTGAGCCCCTCCTGGCCTCCAGAAAGACCCTCGGGCGGGCTTCAGTCCCGAGGGGCCGGCAAGAGGGGGGGGTCTCCTTACCCTGGGCGGCTAGGAAGAGGATGGGAATTGTAGTCCGCCCGTGGGCTTTGCGCGGAGGGAACCGAGAGGGGCTCCGTCCTTCCTCCGATGTTGCGCTGCCCCGACAACCTGCGCTGCCTCTCTGGATCCCGCGCCGCGAGTGGCCTTTGCGGGGCTCTGCTCTGCGCCCCTCCAGCTCGGTGTGCTTGGCCTGGAGCCCCCCCGCCCAGTGGGTGAGTGGGTGGGTGGTTTTCCCTGCCTCTCTTCCCTGCCTTAATATTTGGAATAGACTCTCCTGCTCGAGTAGAGGGGGTGGGACTAGATGACCTCCAAAGGTCCCTTCCAACTCTGTTATTCTAGGATTTCCTCCCTTCCTTTCATCCTCACAACAGCCCTGCCAGGTAGGCAGGGAGAGATGGGCGTTGCTTTGTGCCTGGCTGGGAAGGAATGTATGTATGTATGTATACGTGTGTGTAATCATAGAATAACAAGAGTTGGAAGGGACCTTGGAGGTCATCTAGTCCAAGCCCCCAGCTCTAGCAGGAGAGGCTCTATTCCAAATATTAGCCTCTCCAGAGGACGAACACACAGTCGCTCTCTCCTTCCATGGCACTAAAGGGGGGCGCAGCGGGCAAAGGGGGTTTCAGGGAAGCCCGGACACCCCCTCCCCTCCTTCTTTAGCCCCTCGCTTTTAGGGGGGGCTCATAAATGACCCGAATTGCAGCCGAGCCTGGAGTGATGAGGAAAGCGAAAAGGAAGAACCCCCCACCCCACCCCCACGTGTAAAAGTCGGGTGTGAGTCTCGGAAGTGATTCCTGCCCAGTTGCCTCTCTCCCTTGGGGTCACCGGCTTCCTTTGAGCCCCCCCTCTCCTCAATTGAGGCAGGGGTCACCAGCTCTTCCTACCTTGCTAGCCTTCCCCAGGAATGTCTCAGAGTTGGCTGCACCCAGGCACTGCCGGCATGATAACTCCCAGTAAATCCTTTGGAAGTTTTGGAAGTTTGGCTCGAGACTTGTGATTGAACTGGGGGTGACTGCCGGAATCCTGACATCCAAAACACTCTGGCCCATTAAAAGATGGGCAGGGCGGGAGCAGGATATGGGGCAGGGGAGTGGAGGTGGGACTTGGAGGGTTTTTTTTCCTCTCCCGTTGACCCTTGTTGGGGGGTCCCAAATCCCCTCCACAGGGCCATGGCACAGGCGCCCTGCCGGACGCTTTGTGGGCGCGAAGCTGGAAACGCCTGCTCTCCCACCTGGGTGGGACGCTGGAGCAGGCCTTGGGCCCCCGAAGCCCCCCGAAGGGAGAGCTGGAACAGGGGGATGAGAAGACCCCCGAGAGGGCAGGGGACGAGTGGCCAGTGGCCCCCCACCCCTCGCTCTTCCTGCCCGAGTTTCCTGTCCAGCCTCCACTGCAGCAGCAGCAACTCAAGGTGGGTGCCCGGATGCAGGAGGCAGGGAGGGGGTCTCTTGGGGTGGGGAGGGGGTCTCAGGGTGGGGAGGGGGCTGTGTCCTCATCCCTTTCCCCCCTCTCTCTCCAGATTCTGGGCTTCCTGGCCAAGGGCACCTTTGGCACCGTCCTGAAAGTGCTGGACAGCTCCCAGGCGAAGGTCTTTGCGCTGAAGGTGAGCCCTGCTCCTGCCTCCCACCCCCACTGGAGCTCTCAGGCCCCTCTCACCGCCCCCCCCATGTGTCTCCACAGGTGGTGCCCAAAGTGGAGGTGCTGCACAGGGACAGCGTGAGGCAGTGCAAAGAAGAGGTCAGCATCCAGGTGAGGCTGGGGGTCTTTTGGGGGGGTGATGGGAGGGGGGTGCTGGGACCTAAAGCAGGACTAGAACTCCCCGTCTCCTGGTGGTTGACCCAAAGTCACCCAGCCGCCTTTCATGCCTAAGGCAGGACTAGAAATCTGATAGCTCATAATTGAAATTGATCACTCATCAATAATGCTTTATTATTTGGTAGCTTTTATTTTTATTTACTGAATTTATTAAACCTCTATTGCCTCTCTCTCAGTGTGAAAGGCGACTCTGGCAGGGGGGGACAAAGGCAGGTAGAAGAGAACGGTGCCCCACGTGCGAATTTACCAGACCCCAGGTGCTAGAAGTCCCATTTCATATACGCATTTCAATACTCCCTGCAGGTTGCAATATTTAAATTATAGCACAGGGACTGACTTTCAAAACAAACGCTGGACTTTTATGACGCACCAAAGGCCAGTGAGGAGGAGCATGCAGGTCACTCTTGGAAGTGCTGTTTCTAAAGGCAGTGCCCCATGGACTCTATCTGTGGTTCAATGATGCACAGCTTGAAGGGGGCGTGTTACATCATCATTGTTTAACAACCCCCTAATCCCTTGCGAAGTGGAGTCTGGGCAACTGAATGGAGCTAGCAGAGTGTTTTACTGGCCGGATGCCCTTCCTGTCACCAATGCAGAGTTTTGTTCAGCAGATCATATTCTCATTGTGCCCAGAGAGAGATCAAACTCACAGCCGCCTGATTGGGAGGCGAGAGCTGGTCCCTATGTTAAGTCTGCAAGGTTTTAAAAAGGGCGGGGGGAGAACCTTAGCAACTGGAAGACCCGTGGACTGCAACACCCAGAATCCCCAAATTCTGGGATTTGTAGTCCACAAGCCTTTCACTTGCTAAGATTGGACTCCCCTGGTGTAGCTGGCTGGGGAATTCTGGGAATTGAAGCCTTAACAGTTGCCAAGCTTGGACACCCCTGTTTTTTACCCAATGCACATCGGGGGGGGGAGGATCCTAGGTAGAGGAAGCCCCTCTCCTGGCCCCCCCAAGAAACGCTAGACTGAAATCATCCTACCTTTCTACGGAGGATGCACTACAACACCTCTGCAGATTTCTCGCAAACCCCTTTTATTATTTAAAACCAGGGTGTCCTTTTCTTTAAGCCCCCAGCCTCATTCTATAACCCACCCCTCCCCAAGGTAGTGAACCCCCAAATCTGGCTGGCTCCTGACCCCCTCTTTCTCTTCCTTCCCCAGAGGCAGGTGCGCCACCCGTTCCTCCACTGTTTAGGAGAGAGCTGGCAGGGAAAACATCATCTATTCATTAGTGAGTGAGCATCTGCCGGGGTGGGGTGGGGGCTTAGGTAGCCTAGAGGACCACCCCTCTTCCACTCCTCCCACGTCCCTCTGCTCCTGCATCCGCCCCCCCCTTTCCACAGCTTGGCCAGGATCATAAGGATTATTTCCTGCTTTCTGCAGCCATAAATCTCCTTTCCATCCCCTCCCTCTGTTTGGCCAATGCCTGCAAGCCCCTCCGCCCCCCCTGGTCTGCGGATTGTCCTTCAGCCTTTTGCAAGGGGGGTGGGGTGGGGCAGTGAGCAGGACAAGCTGCCAGGCCTCTTGAGTGAAGGGTCTCTGTTCTCCCCCCCTCCCCCTCCCTCCCAGTGTGCAGCTACTGCAGCTCCGGGGACCTCTTCACGCTTTGGAAGTCATCTGGACCCTTGGCCGAAGGCGCCATCCGACTCTTCGCAACGGAGCTGGTGCTGGTCTTGGGTGAGTGAGGGGCTGCCCCAGGTGCTGCAGTGCAAGCCTCCCTCTCTCCGGGCTGCCCCTGAGATGATCGCTTGAGCCTGCCAGAGACCTCAAGCCTATATCCTTATTTTTGTGCTGGTTATCTACCTGGTATTATAAACCTTTTATTATAATGAAGGGTATTATAAACCGTTTATTGTATTAAGTACTGTACTGCCAATGGCAGTGCCCTCTGGAGGTGCAGCCTCACTTAACACAAGCATAAATCATCATCGTCTTCATTTAACTATCCCATATTCTCTTGCAAGGGGGAGTCTGGGCAACTGAATGGAGCTAGAGGAGTGTTTGAATGGCCGGATGCCCTTCCTGTCACCGATAGGGAGTTTTGTTCGGCAGATACATTCTCAGCGTGCCCAGAGAGAGAAATATACTGCCGCTAACTAGGATCCAACTCACAGCTTCCTGATTGGGAGGTGCTCTGCCTCTAGGCCACCACACCACTGCACTTAATACAAACATAAATAATAATATAATTATAATAGAATTTTTTATTGGCCAAGTGTGATTGGATACGCAAGGAATTTGTCTTTGGTGCAAATGCTCTCAGTGTACATGAAAGCTATAAGTGATAAATTGTGATCACAGTCATCATAAAAATGCATTCATCATAAAAATTAATTGCCAGAAGCAGACGGCGTACAGCTAGTCCTCACATGAGCCTCAAATTTCCATGGCTAGCTGAGACCGTTGCTAAGTGAGTTTTGCCCCATTTTGCAACCTCTTGTGCCGCAGCTGTTAAACAGATCATTGCATTTGTTAACAGAATCATGCCGTCTTAACTTTGGACGGACTTTGCTGCTCGTCGGAAGCCGGCTGGGAAGGTCACCCATGCGACCAGGTCATCCTAGCATGCAGGAATGGTCATGACTGCAGGCCATTTGCCAAACACCCCAAATTTGGATCACGTGACCATGGCGATGTGATGTCTTTTGAAGTTCATCCTCACCTGCCTGACATCTGGAGGAGGCTGGGATTATGGGTGCTCTGAGCTGGGTGGTTTTCTTGCAGGCGTTTCATGACCCAAGTAGGGAACATTATCAGTCCTGGAAGGAAGTGGGGTTTGGGGAGAGGAGGAGGGAGGAGGAGGAGGAGGAAGACTGGGGGGTCCCTGGTGCTCTCTGAGCTGGGTGGTTTTCTTGCAGACGTTTCACGACCCATCTAGGGAACATCATCAGTGCTAGAAGGGAGTGCAGTGTGCAAAGAGGAGGTGGAGGAGGAGGGGGGGAATTATGGGTCCCTTAATGTTCTCTGAGTTTGTTGGTTTTCTTGCAGACGTTTCATGATCCAACTAGGGAACATCATCATCATCATAGTAAGGAGTAGTAAATTGAGGGCAAATCCCCCTCCCTTTTAACACTGATGACATTACCGAGTTCGGTCATGAAATGTCTGCAAGGAAACAACCAAGGTCAGAAAGCACCAAGGACCCCACAGTCCTCCTCCTCCTCCTTCTTCTTCTTTGTCTTCTTCTTCCTTCTCCTCCTCCTCTTCTCCCCAAACCCACTCCCTTCCAGGACTGATGATGTTCCCTAGTTGGGTCATGAGACGTCTTGGAAGAATACAGCCGAACTTATTTCAACCCTTTCTCCTTTAACGATGTTGTTCTCATTCACAGCCTATCTTCACAACCAGGGTATCGTGCACAGGGACGTCAAGGTACGGGACCCTCACCACATTTCCCAGAGTGGACCCAGGGGCTGGGCAGGAGGGCAGCCTCCCTTCTCAATTGGCTGCAAAGCATTTGCCCACCCCCACCCCCAATGCTGGCAGCCCCTTCACCAACCAACCGCCCCGCCTTGGCTTAATTATCGGCCCCACAAGGAGGAGGCGGGGCGGCAGGAAATGAACTCTGGGCTCCGTTGCTTCACTCGGACTCTGATGTCCTTTTTGCTTTCTTTGCAGATGGAAAACATCCTTTTGGATGAACAAGGTAACGGTGGGGAAGGGGGGGCAGAGAGGGAGGAGGGGAGGGGTCTTCAGCTGGACTCCCAGCCTCATTTTGGGGCCTTGTTAGAGAGCTGACTCGGCTGCAGGGACGGGCAGTAAGTGGAACGCCCGCCTGTCAGCAGGAAAAGCTGCGGGAGGCATGTGGCCAGTCCCCGTGATGCTGGGATGTGGCCAGACTTGAACCAGCTGTTTAACCAGCCCAGCCCAGGAAGTCCATGCTCTGGACTGGAAGAGGGACTCTCTCTCTCTCTCTCTCTCTCTCCCTCCTCCTCCCTCCCTCCCTCCCTCCCTCCAGGGGTCCCCTTGGCCAGGAGCCCCTTGGGAATTATGCCAACTTTGCCACCTGAGGACTTCCATTCCCACCCAGGATTCCTGGTCCAGCCCATTCAGAAAGACCCCAGCTGTCCTGACCCAGGCTTCCTAGACCGTAATTCCACCCACGCTTATTTTAAAAACAAGCCTGGTTTTATTGCAACGCTGGGAATTGTTTTCATTCCCAGCCAGTAATGGTCCCTCGAGATAAGCACCCACCTTTCTTCCCGTGAAGTGCTGCCAAGGACAGAAGTGAACTAGAACAACAAAACCACCGAAGTGCAAAAAGCTTCTGAACCAAACAAACGACTTCATTGATCTCTCTCTCTCTCTTTTCTGCCCCACCTGGCCCAGGTCACCTGAAGCTGGCCGATTTCGGCCTCTCACGGCATCTGCCATGGGGCAGGCGAGCCTTCACCATCTGTGGGACCCTCCAGTACATGGGTAAGGCGGTCGGCAGGACGGGAGGGGGGCAGCCGGGCAGCCGAGATCCGTGACCCTCTGCTCTTCCTTTGGGGCAGCCCCAGAAGTGCTGAGCGGTGGTCCGTACAACCACGCTGCCGACTGGTGGTCCCTGGGGGTGCTGCTGTTTGCGATGGCCACTGGGCAGGTAAGGAATTGGTGGGGGGTCTTGGTACCCCAGGAATCTGCCTCCTCCACCACCACCAGCCAGCCAGTCACGGGAGATCACTGGAGGTTTTCAAGATCAGACAATGAGGAACCTTACCTCGGGCAGGGGGTTGGGCTAGATGACCTCCAAGGTCCCTAGAATTCTACGATCAGGGCCCAAGAGAGAGGGGTGCAGCAGGGGCTGAGCCGTCATGGCTCCACTCTGGTTTGTTTTAAGCCTCTTTGGTGCCAATGCCACCTTCTGCCTGGCTGGGTCTCAATACCGTGCCAGGGGTCGAGGGGAGGGGAGTTTGCTGCCCACCTGCTTGCCGGGGGGCTGAGCAGCTGGAGGGGCATGGGATGAATGGGGTCTTTGCCTCCCCAGTTCCCCGTCCCCCCAGAGCGGGACCACCTGGCCATGCTGCAGAGCGTGAAACGCAGCTCCTACGCCATCCCGGCCGGGCTCAGCTGGGGCCTCCGTCTCCTGCTCAGCGAGGTGAGTTTCCTCACCGCCCTCTCTGAGCCCACCAACCCATTGGCACCCTCCTCCTCCTCCTCCCTGGAAGCCCCTCTCCCCGCCCTCCAAACCCTACCCCTGAAATCTGTGGGGCCAGAGGCTGCTTGCAGAGGAGTCTTCAAATGGGGCAGGTTTAACAGGAGTCCTTCGGCTGAGCTGGAGAAAGTGTGCTAGCTTCACACACACACACACACACCCCCTCCCAGAATTGAGGAAAGCCCCACACCTGGACAATTCCTACTTATGACAGCATCAACCAGGTCAGGGGTCTCCAACCTTGGCCACTTTAAGACTGCTGGACTTCAACTCCCAGAATTCCTCACCCAATTCTGAGAGTGGAAGTCCCCAAGTCTTAAAGTTGCCCAGGTGGGAGACCCCTGATCCAGGTGGATGCTAGGTAACCCCCCCTGCCTTCCTCTCTCTCCCCTCCAAGCTCCTGTGCCAGGACCCTCAGCGCCGGCCCTGCCACCTGCACCACTTCCGTGCCCACCTCTTCTTCCGCGGCATGAGCTTCGATGCCGACACCCTCAGGAAGCAACCGGCAGGTTTCACCCTGGGCTGGCAGCAACTCCAGAGCCCCCTGCAGACCCCGCAGACTTCTTGGAGTTCGACTGTGACCTGGGGGGGCCCTGAGCCCCACCAGCCTTGCCAAGGGGTAGAGCGCCCCCAGCGGTGCCTACAAGACGCTCCTGGCAGGCACTTCTCGGTGTTGGATCCTTGGGCCGGAACCCCACCATAGACCCTCCCCCCCCAAGGCGGGTGCCCCGTTACTACCAGCAGGATGTGGGCCCTGTCTTTCCTTCTCTCCAGCCCTCATGGTGCTTTCTGGGGAGGGTTTGGGGACCACCTATGTCAGAAATGGTGCTTGGGTGGGGGGTTGGACTAGATGACCTACAAGGTCCCTTCCGACTCTGTGAAATCTGTAAGAGGCAGATTGGTAGGGCAGGATGGGAGGGCGGCCCAAAGGATGGGACTATTCTCCTCTTTCTACTGTTTGGATATTGTTACAGGGAGTCCTCGACTTAACAATTCATTTAGTGACCATTTGGAATTACAACAGGACTTAGGACCGGTTTTCACACTTACGATCCCCCTGGTCACGTGATCAAGCTTGAGATGCTTGGCAGCCGACTCGTATTTACAACGGGCTGCAGTCTCCCAGACTCACACGATCCCCTTCCAACAAGGGGCAAGCTAGATTCACTTAACAACCAGCTGACTAACTTAACAACTGCAGTGACACAACTGTGCCAAGGAGGGTCATGAAATGGGGCAGAAGTTCACTTAACAATGGTCTCACCTAGCAACAGAAATTTGGGGCTTGATTCTGGTCGTAAGTCAAGGAACTCTCCTGGCTTTTAAACCATCCACGGGAAGCCAAGGTTCATGTCAGAGCCGTGGGGCGAAGCATTGCAGGGAGTCACTTAGCAACTGGGCAGGAAAGGACACAAGAAGAGGTCAAAACTCACTGAACAATGGTCTCGCTTAGCGACAGGGCTCAATTGCGGTCGTAAGTCAAGGACTATCACACCGGAAGTCCCTTTTGGGGGTCTCTGCAGGGGTCCCTGCTTAGTCTTGGTATAGGGGGGGTAACTATTCAGGGTCTGCGGGTGCTACTCAGGGTGTATGGAATAAATAGCTCCTTCTAATCCAGGGGTGTCCAAGCTAGGAACTTTTAAGACGTGTAGACTTCAACTCCCAGAATTCCCTGGGAGGCTCTAGGGATTCTGGGAGTTGAAGTCCACACGTCTTAAAGTTCCCACGTTAGACACCTCTGGTCTCATCCTTGCCTAAGTTGCTTAAAAGCACAACCAGCAAAATGAATCCCTTGCTGAATTCTGAGCAATGTTTCTGTTTAGGATTTAGTTTTTCACACTTTCCTCTTTTTTTACCACTTATGATGTTGTATCACAATTTATGTTAGCACACACACACACATATATTTTCCCATTAGTTCAAAGCAATAAAAGAATTTCCTAAAAGTGTTCTTTGGCGTCTTCTGTCTTCCCCAGTGCAGAGTGGACATATCCAGATCAAACGTGTTCTGTCTTTTATAATTACTGGCTTTACTTTACTTTTTTTTTAATTTTTATAAATTTTATTCAACAAAAAAAAGAATTAAAACACAGAGACAAAACAACACAAATATATATGTACATATATACATTTTACAACCTATTTGAGCATTGGTTAAAATATTCCTCATATAATATAACGTGATCTACCTTGTCAAGGTAGCTTCTTCGTTCTTTTAATAGATTAATTTCTCTATATCACCACTATCAGGTACACTTTACTTTTATTGGACTTATATGCCGCCCTCTCTCCCTAGGGACTCTGGGTGGCTTACAATAAAAAAAATAGAAATACAATTATTAAAATACATTAAAACCAGAGTAACTAAGCTCAATAAAAACTAAAAACCCCAATTAAATTTAAAGGGTGGGGCTGGCGTCACGGCGGTACTACGCGCGATCTGGAAGCTCCCGGATCGCCGTAGATATCTTCTCTGCTGGACGGTCCTTTTGGACCTAAACCGCCCCGAAGAGACGGTGAAGGGAAAGAGCACGTCCTGTCGATCCCAGGGACATCGCAAAGTCCCTGGTTGATCCAGGAGAAGCTCTTTTGCCGGGAAAGAGCGGGCATCAAGCTGCTGAAGCTGGGACAGCTCCGAAAGAATGGCAAGACGGGAAGAAAGTGTGTCGGTTTGGTGAGAGGTCTTTTCTATTCACTTATTCTTGAAGAGAACACCCTAAAAGTTTGAAAGTGGACTTAAAAGTAAAGAGGACAGTTTTCAAGCGGCGAGATGAAGTTTTTTTTAAGATTGTTGGTCTTTTTTCTTCCTTTTTTTTTGAATTCGGAATTTGACTAAGCTTTTAACTTTAAAGTGGACTGGTTTCTTTTTCCCCATTTAAATAGCTTTCTGCTTTGAAGGTCTTTCTTTTTTTATGTTTATTCTTTTTTAGATTAAATGCTCTTTATGATTTTAAGATTTTTTTTAAAAAAGAGAGAAATTTCATTGTGGCTTTTTCTTTTTTTTGCTCTTAAGGTGAGGAAAAGTGAAAGCACTGCCATTTAGAGGCTTGGATATATTGTTTCCTTTCTTCTTCTATTTGTTTATGTATGTGTGCTATACTCAAGGACTCAAGAGTTTCTCCCTGAAAGAGATAGTGGGGTGAGCATGACAGACTGTTTACACAGGTGCTCATCTGTGAACTATCGATAGTGGAACTTGGAGTTGGAGTTGAAAGAAAGAAGATTGAAGTGACCTTGCAAATATTTACACTGGAAAGTCTAATTTGATATATTAAAAAGGGTTGGATATTTGGTGGCAGTAGCTTTTTTTCCCCACTCCCGATTGACTTTTCACGGTTTGGATTTAGTTTTTTTATTCAGGAACTAGACTATATATATATATATATATATATTGTGATTTTTTCCTTCTCTTTTCTTTCCCAAATAAGAATTGTTTTTTTCCTTTTCTTTTTGGCTTGTTTTCCTCTTTTTTCCTTTTTCACCCCTTTTTTCTCTCTTTTGACATATCATTGCAACCAATTGGATTAGGGCATACAAATGCCTGAAGATTTCTCTTCCTCTTTTATTTTTTGAAGTGGGAGTCATCTATCTTCACCTTTTGTGGTTTTCCTCTTTTTTTCATCCCTTTTCTATTTTTGCACATATGTGGAACTAATTGGATTAAGGTGTACAAGAACCTGAAGATTTCCTTTTTTTCTTTTTTTGTTTAAATTTCTATTTTTCTCCTCCTTTTGTTTCTTTATCCTTATTATTGTTGGATTGGTCTTTGTTTTGGGGGCTTTTTTATTAGAAAATAATTATAAAACGAGTAGAAAAGTAACGGCTCCAATTTCTCAACTAACAACTCCCTCTTCCTCACCATCTGGGGACAACAATCAATACAGGCGATGTTGCAACAGGAGAAGGAAAAAGAGAAGGAAGATACACTACAGAAGATTTTGCAAGGAATTCAAAATTTACAGGTTAAAAACAGATAATATTGAAAAGAGCATAGAGAATATTCATCAGAAACTTGAAAAGACAGATGAAAAAGTGGAGAATATCCAGCAGAAAATTGAAAAGACAGATGAGAAAGTGGAAAATATCCAACAGATGATGACGAAGTATGAGGAAAGAATTAAGAAAATTGAAGAACAAGAAGAACAAAGAGACAAGGAAATTGGAAATATTAATACTACATTGAGTGAAGTTGAGAAAGACAGGATTGAATCATTGAGAGGAGAGATAGATAGGTCAGAATTCTACCTGAGATTTCAAAACGTGGAGGAAGAAAAGGGTGAAAATCTTGTTGAAAAAAATGACAGAAATACTGGCGGAAGCATGATAGATAACGGAAGAGAAAATGATGGATGGAATGGATGAAGTGTTTCATGTTTACACAAGATATGCAATGAGGAACAAGTTACCAAGAGAAGTTCATATTAGATTTACTAAGAAAATTATTAAAACACAAATATTGCAAATGGCAAGAGAGAAGATGTTAAAATATAAAGATAAAGAAATTGTGGTGTTGAAACAGGTTCCAAGAAGAGTAAGAAAGATGGAAGAGAATATCTTTTCCTAACTAAAGAATTGCTTAAAAGAGGAGTAAACTATAGATGGCTGATACCAGAAGGCCTCCTGTTTACCTGGCGGGAACAAAGACACAGAATCGACACGGTTGAAAAGGCGGAACTATTCTACTATGAATATATTAGAGGAAAGGAGGAAGATACAAGACAAGAAGAGTCCTCGACTGAATTTCAAAAGGAGTGTATAGCAGTAATCGAGAAAGAAAAAGAAGAAGGTGCAGTAGGCGGAGTGCCCAGAGAACAGAGAAGTAAGATCTACCAGAGCAATAAATCCCTCTTACAAAATCTAAAATGGAGGAGAGAAAATTGATTACGATGAACATAAATGGACTTGATTCAATTACTAAAAGAAGGAAAGTATTTCACAAATTAGAGAAATTAAAGTTTGATATAATTTGTTTGCAAGAAGTACATATTAAAAAACAACATGAATATATATCGAAACAAAAATAGTTAGGGAAATTGTTTATGTCATTGGCACAATGTAAAAAAAGAGGTGTGGTTCTATATATTAGAGAAACAATTTTGGCTGAACTAATCTATACAGATGATGATGGAAGAATTTTAATGGTGGAAATAATGGACAATAATATTAAAACACTTTTAATAGCAATATATGCTCCAAATGATAATCAAGAAGAATTTTACACTAAACTGAACAAAAAAATAATTGAATTGGATTATGTTAATTTATGTATGATGGGAGATTTTAATGGAATAATTAATGAACAGGTGGATTATAAAGCACAAAAAGCATCAAGGCAGAAAGAAACTACCAAAATCTTTCTTTCAAATGATAGAAGAAATAAATCTAAAAGACGCATGGAGAGAGAGAAATACAGGAAATAAGCAATATACATTCTATTCAAACAGGCATGAATCATGGTCAAGAATAGATATGATATGGACATCAGCTGATTTATTTTCTAATATACAAGAAACTGAAATAGAAACAAATACTTGGGCGGACCATAATCCAAGGACTGTTATTTGGAAAGGACAAAAGACGAGATCTAGATGGACTTTAAACAACATGATATTAAAGGAAGAAGATTTTAAACAGAAAATTGAGAGAGAATTGGTATTCTTTTTTAAAGAAAATAAAAAAGAGGATACATCGTTACAGAATCTCTGGGACATGATGAAGGCCTACACAAGAGGCTTGATAATTGACTATACAAGGAAAAGAAATATTAAACAGAAAAAGACTTTTAAAATACTGGAAGATCGTTATAAAAAGTTAGAAAAAGAACTACAGAAATTTCCACAAAAAAAGACATTAAAATTAAAATGGATATAACGAAACATAAAATGGGATTAATGGAAAAAGAAGAGTTAGCTCAAAAGATTAAAAACTCCAAATAGAACCATTTTGAAGACGCAAATAAACCAGGAAGATGGTTAGCCTATAAACTTAGAAAGGAGAGAGAATCAAGGAGAATTAGCCATTTAATAGATGAAGAAGAAATACAATTATTAAAATACATTAAAACCAGAGTAACTAAGCCCAATAAAAACTAAAAAACCCAATTAAATTTAAAATATCAATAAAACCCCACCCCTTACCCTTCAGTCCAGGCCGGACTGTTGAAACAACCAGGTCTTTAGGTCGCAGCGAAAGGAACAGAGGTCAGGGGCCAACCAGAGCTCCAAGGGGAGTCGATTCCACAGGCTGGGCGCTCCCACAGAGAAGGCCCTATCCCTGGGTGCCGCCAGCCGACATTGTCTGGCCAACGGCACCCCAAGGAGGCCCTGCCTGTGGGAGCGCACAGGGCGATTGGAAGTCGATGCTGGCAGGAGATGCTCCCGCAAGTACCCCGGACCCAAGCCCTGTAGGACTTTGAATGTATAAAGACAGACAGGCAAACTCTACACAGTCTTCCATACAAAGCTTCTTTATTGTTCACAAGGCATCCTCAAATATAACTCATGGTTACGTCGAGATCCATCTAATGTCCAATTATTTGCATAGCTGACTTCATAGTGTAAAAGAATAGCGATCTTTCATCCCATAATGAAGGAGCAAGGGGGTGAGGCACCAGCACACTGCTAGGGTCCAGGCAAGAGTGAAGGAACCTCCCCCAACCCAACCAAGGGTCAATTCAGTGACCAATCAGGATTACTAATATGACCACATGACATGAACTACATTTCCCAGGATGCATTAACTACATTTACCATGAAGCATTCCCTTAAGGGGACAGCTCCCAATTCTAACCTAACTATCTCAATTCCTGTTACCTATATACTGTCTGGACAGCACACTCGCTGCCTGGAATTATAAATTCCACTACTATCAATTAACTTTATAACTAAGATAAACAGTAAACAGTAATATAGCATCAAACAAAACAAAGCATGCAAAGCTTGAGGTTCAATCTTCAAGTTCAGCCTTTCTCTGCAGCAACGCGAGGTCGGTGACCAGTCTGGGGTAAAGCTTCTTGGTGAAAGTCTGCTGGTTGCAGGAAGAATCTAGAGACCTCACTATCAGGACCTTGACTTGGTGGACTAGACCATCAGAGCTGGTTAGGATTTGATGCACAAGTCCCATAGGCCACAGGTTCCCATGCACATCTTGCTAAAAGACAAGGTCCCCTTCTTCGAGGTTTGGTTCTTTGGTCTTCCATCTACGGGGGTCTTGTAGACAGGTTCTCTTGCTTGCAATGTTCCAAAAGGTATTGGCAAGCTGTTGAACTTGTCTCCATTGTTGTTTGTACAAGTCCTTAGAATCAAAGTTCCTTAACAGTGAGGGCCAGTCACCCGTCTTCTGAGTTAGCAAGGTCAACTAAGAATAGTCGGATTCTCAGGGTCTGAGGAAACCAGAACTAAAGGTCGACCATTGATGGTAGCTGCTACTTCTGCCATCAGGGTCTCATGTGTCAGCGTGCCCTCATCAACAAGGAATCCAGGATCCTGCGAGCTATTCTGATCATGCGTTCCCACGCTCCTCCCATGTGGGATGCATGGGGAGGGTTAAATATCCATACACAATTGTGAGCTTTAAGGTAGCCATCAATTGGCGAGTCAGGGCGAATGCCTTCCTCAATCTGTAATTCTTTACAAGCTCCTACAAAGTTTGTGCCACGGTCAGATCTGAATACCTTGACTGGGCCTCTGCAGGCTTGAAACCTTCTTAGGGCATTGATGAAGCAAGAAGTGTCCATAGATTCGATGACTTCGATATGGACAGCTCGGATGCTGAGACATGTGCACTGCCCATCGTTTGCTGTTAGCTTGACCGCCCCTGGTCCGTCGGGGAGACACTGACCAAAGGACGAATACATCTAGGCCTACATTGGTTAACGGTGATTCAGGACTCAGATGCTCGGGTGGCAGGTCAGCCATCATCTGATGTAGAGTCGCGCCCTGTTTGCGACAATGTAGGCACCTATGCAGAACAGTCATAATGCATCTTTTGGCGCCTATGATCCAGAGTCCATTTGCTCTGATGGCACCTTCTGTGAAGTGGCGGCCTTGATGTTGGACTGCTTTGTGGTAGTGTCGTACTAACAGGCTTGTTACATGTTGGTGAGCAGGAAGGATGATGGGGTGTTTGCTGTGTAAGGCTATTTCAGCTTTGTGTAGGCGTCCGCCTACTCGAAGTAACTCTTGGCTGTCGAGGTATGGGATCAATTCCAGAAGTAGGTTAGATTGTAGTATGGGCTTCCCTGCTTTTAGGCATCCAAATTCCAATGGATATGTGACTTGTTGTGCACTTCTTAGTATTCGTTTCTCTGCCTGGATATAGGTGTCTGGGAAGCTTGACTGGAAACCTTTCCAGCGACTTTGGAAATTGCCGATCGCACGAACAGTCACAGTCACGGCCAGTATGAGAGGTTTCCATCGGGAGAAGCGCTCAAAGCAAGCAGGTTCTATGGGGCCTTCCTTCTTGTGTTTGACCATCGTTGCCATGCAAATGGCCTGTTCCTTCACCTTCTTGACTATAGGTCGAATGTCGGCATCCTGGTCTGGATCTAAGGGCTCATAAAGTTCAAGTTCCCCTGGCTTCAGGGTGTCTGAATGCAACAAGAACTTGGGGCCTTTGAGCCAGGTTGATTCTGCTAACTGGGATGCAGGAATAGAGCTTGTAGCATGTTCTGCAGGGTTCTGGTCTGTTGGTACATACCGCCACTGCTCGGGTTTGGAAAAGCTTCTGATCTGCTCTACTCTGTTGCTCATGTAGACATAGAAGCACCTGCTCTCGTTGTGGATGTAACCCAGTACCACCTTTCTGTCTGTATAGAAGGTGGTGGGTTCTAACCAGGGGTGGGATTCAAAATTTTTAACAACCAGTTCTGTGGGCGTGGCTTAGGTAGTGGGCATGGCTTGGTGGTCATGTGACTGGGTGGACATGTCGTGGTGGTCATGTTATTGGCTGGGTGTGGCCAACTCAATAGCACTCACATCGAGGCACGCATCTCCTCGCCTGGCCTCTCATGACTGGAGATGCTGCAACAGTCGTTAAGTGTGAAAGATGGTCATAAGTCACTTTTTTCAGTGCCATTGTAACTTTGAATGGTCACTCCACACAAGCAAAGTACCAGCAAAGGAGGGGGAAAAACTCCAGAGAAGTTCCTGAGACAGGAAGTCTAGTCCTGCCAAGAATGTAAGAAGGGTTAACGGAGAGGCAGTTTCTGTAAGCAACACCAGAATGTTTCCTTCCTGCCTTCCTTACAGGATTAGCCCTGTAATTTCTTCTAACAACCGGTTCTCCAAACTGCTTAGAATGTTAACAACCGGTTCTAGCGAATAGGTGCGAACTGGTAGAATCCCACCCCTGGTTCTGACTGAAGATCTATCATCTTCGTTATTGTGTCTGCTAGTTCTGCGGCCAGCACAGCTCTGCAAAGTTCCAGCCGTGGTTCGGTATGACTTTGTCGCAGTGCTAGTTTTGCCTTTCCCATGACAAATCTGACATAAACGTTGCTCTCCCTGCCATAGACCCTGAGGGATGTCACGGCTGCTACCGCCTTTGTTGATGTATCTGAAAAAACATGCAGTTCCTTTCTTTGTGGCGTGGCAGGCGAGGTAGGAACATCCGTGCACTGTAGATGAATGTCTTGGAGACAACGTAGAGAGTTGCACCATGTCTCCCATTCCTGCCTCTGTTCTGGCTGGAGCAGCTCATCCCAATCTTTGGTGTTTTGGGACAGCGTGCGCAGTAGGATTCTACCTTGAATGGTGACAGGAGCTGCAAAACCTAGAGGATCCAACAGGCTGTTCACCGTCGACAGTACTCTTCTCGTGAAGTCAGTTTTTAGGGTTGGGGTTTTGAAGGTGAAGAAGTCTTTCTTCAAGTCCCAGCACAGGCTGAGACTGCATTGGATAAGGGGGGCATTGCTGCTAAAATCGAGGCCTTGATAGTGAGGTCGCTAGATTCTTCCTGTGACCAGCAGACCTTCACCAAGTTCTACCCCAGACCGGTCACTGACCTCGTGTTGCTGCAGAGAAAGGCTGAACTTGAAGATTGAACCTCAAGCTTTGCATGGACGTTTGTAGATCCAAATTGTCTTTGGAGGAGGGGGGGAACTATGGCTCCTTTAAGACCTGCGGACTTCAACTCCCAAAATTCCCTGGGAGGCTCTAGGGATTCTGGGAGTTGACAGGTCCAACGGCCCTAGCCTGCTCACCCACCGGCCTTAAGATTCTTTCTCTCTGCACACTTGCTCCAATTGGTCAGTTGAGTCAGTAAAATCATTTTAAAAATTTTTTATTCGTGGCCTTTCAGCTAAAAGGTTTCTCTCTCCAAAGTGGGAAAATGGGACCAAGGCTGAGCTGTCCGTTTTATCTGAAGTTCAATAGAGAAAAAAGGACACAAGCAGAGGGGATGCAAAAATCGCCCCACCCAGTTGTATCAGAGATATAACATAGAGGTGGAAGCTACCCATGAGGTCTTCTAGTCCAGCCCCCTGTTCAAGCAGGAGACCCTATCCCATTTGAGACACGTGCCTGTCCAGTCTCTTCTTAAAACCCTCCAGTGATGGAGCACCCACAACTTCTGGTGGCCAGCAGTTCCACTGGTTAATTGTCCTCACCATTAGGAAGTTTCTGCTTAATTCCAGGTTGCTTCTCTCTTTCCTGCGTTCCTCGTCCTGCCTTCAGGTGCTTTGGAGACCAAGCCAATCCCTCCCTTCTGTGACAGCCCTTGATGTTGTGGTTAATGACTTACGCACATCTGGTTTCTGAGCAACCTTTCATTCCCACGTTACAAGATTATAGTAAAGAACTAAACATTTGTCAAATAATTTTATCTCCAAATTCTCAACTCCTTCACCTTCACTTCTCTGGCCCCAGATAAGCATCCTTTCTGTGGCAGGAAAAAAATGTTTATTCAAGAGGCGTGTCAGAGGATTCCCACGACTCACCTCTCTCTAGTCCTGGGGAAACGCCCTCCCGTCTCTGGCTCCAGAAATAACGTTTACTCACTCCCATTAGGAGCCGCAAGACACGTGATGGAGTATTCCTGCGATTCGGAAAGTGGGGAGGAAAGAGAGAGAAAGAGAAAAAGAGAAAGAAACAAAGAAAGGAGAAAGAGGAAGGAGAAAGAGAGGAAAGAAAGAAAAAAGAAAGAAAAATAAGGAAAGAGAGAGAGAGAGAGGAGAGAGAAAAGAAAGGAAAAGAAAGGAAAATAAAAATAAAAAGGAAAGAGAAAAAGAGAAAGAAAGAAGAAAAGAGAGAGGAAAAGGAAAAAGAAAGAGAAAGAAAGAAGAGAGAGAGAAAGAAAAGAAGGAAAGAGAAAAGAGAGAGAGAGAGAAAGAAAGAAGAGGAAAGAAAAAGAAAGAAAAAGGAGAGAAAGAAGAGAGGAAAGAAAGAAGAAATGAAAAGAAAGAAAAATAAAAATAAACAGAGAGAGAGAGAGAGAGAGAGAGGGGCGGACTTGTCTTCGGAAACTGTAGCGTCCCCGCCAATCAGCGTCCCGAAAGAGCGCCGTTGGGGGCGCGGCTACGCGGCGGGCCTCTCCCTCCCCCCAAAGACGTGACGTCACGCAGCCAATCAGAAGCCGCGCGGCGGCGGCGGTTTCATTCAAAAAAAAAAAAGCCCCGGCGGCGGCGAGCCCTCGCTGCTACCTGTCCGGCATGGCTGAGTCGAGGGCCCCGATCGGGAGGGGCCAGGTGGGTGCGGGGGCTGAGGAGCGGGCAGGGGGCAGGGGGGGGCTTCCCAAAAGGCTGGACTGCAAGGCCCATCCTCCCCGGAGGGTTTTGCAGTCTCAGCTGCTCCCTCCCAGCTGTTGGCTCTGGCGCAGGGGGTCTCTGGCTGGGGAATTCTGGGAGTTGAAGTCCGCCAGGCTTAAAGCGGCCAAGGCTGGAGACCCCCTGATCTGGAGCCCCAAACATCTGGAGGGGCGCTGGGTTGGGGAGGGGAACGCCTGTTCGGCTGCGGGGGCTCCTCTTCCCTGGGGAAGGCGTGAAACGGGCCCTCTTTCCTCCTCTCCCGGCTGCCAGTGTGTGGGAGGTGGGGGCCCTGAAAGTCTTGAGGACTAGAAACTTTGAGCCCCTTAACCTGCTTTGGCACCTTCTGCCTCCCCCGCCGTGGTTTCCTGCCCCCCCAAGGCAGACTGTGCTCTACAGGGCGGCAGGGAGAGGTTGCTGCCAGCCTCTCTCTCTGGGCTCTGTCCCCTCTGCAATGGCAGATGGGTGTCCCCCCTCCCCACTTAACCTCCCCCTTCTTTGACCGCAGGACCCAGCGGCTTCCTCTGCCCAGGAGGGGCCCAACGGATCCCCCACGCCTGGCACCATCTCCTGGACAGCCCCCCTGGACTGGCTGGAGCAGCTGCTGCCCACTTCGCCCATGCTGGCCAACCTCCGCCAGGGCCTCTCCGTCAGGACGCCCCAGCAGGAGGAAGAGGAGGGGGCCACCCGGGCGCTTGAGCTCGGGGCCACTGCCAGCCCTGGTCCCCCGGGGTCTCACGGAAGCCCCTTCCCGCGCCCGGCCTTGAGGCAGGACCACCGTACCAGCACTCCTGTTTTGGGGGCATCTGCAGGAACCTGGGCAAGCCCCACCAGCTGCCAGGACTTGGGGCCGAAGGAAGAGGAGGAGGAGACCCCTGCCCCCTTGGAGCAGGCTGGGCCCATTGCCCCACCCTGCTTGGCTGCCCCGGAGGCTGATGCCACGCTGGAGGCCTCCCCAGACGGCCAGGACTTGCTTGTCGTGTGCCAGGAGCTGGGCACTGCCCACATCTCCCTGCCGGGCTGCAGGTGCCATGGCCTGTGGGGCTCTCCTCTGAGCATCCTGGGCGATGGGCTTGGGGTCTCTCCGGCAGGGAAGGAGCCTGCTGGGCCAGGCCCCAAAGGGACGAGCACCAACCCTCCCTGCCTCACCTGTGCCCACGCCTGCATGCCCTTTGGCGGCCTCCCCCAGCAGGATCAGGGCTCTGGCGTCGCCCGTGTCTCCGTGGCCTCTGTGGCTGCCGGGACCTCCCAGCTGAGCCTGCGGGAGGCTGGAGTGAACACCTCCCCTGCGGAGAAGGCCACCACCACCGACAGCACAGCCGAGACCGACTCCCTTCTCTGGCAGTAAGTGTTGCGGGCAGAGCCTGGGGCACAGCGCGCGCTCCCTCCCCCCCTCCCTCCCTGGGCCCTTCAAGGCTGGGGCCAGGAGGGAAACTGAGGCAGCCAGGCCAATTTCTCTCATCTTGCTCTTGCTTGAGAGTTTAAGGGGAGGGAGGGCAGGGAGGAGGGCAACGGGCGCCCAAACTGAGGCTGGTGGTGTCATGGGGATGCCCCAGTCATCCCAGGTTTTCCACCCAGCTTTATTAACCTGTGAGGTGGGTTGACGTGCATGGAAGAGGGACTATCCCAATGTCACCCCATCAGTTTTCCTGCCTAAGTCTGAACTAGAACTCCCCGTCTCCTGGTTGCTAGCCAAGCACCATCACCTCCAGAGCAAACCAGCTCTCAGTTTTCCCACATAACCCTTGCAACTGGCTGGCACAAGTGGTTGCAACAGCCCATAATTTAATTCTTATTGTATTTTGCAACGAAGCCTCAGCCGTAGTTCTCACTTTAAGATGGGTGGACTGCAACTCCCAGAATTCCTTTGCTGGCTGGGGAATGCTGCCCAGAAAGCTTTGCTGGCTGGGAAATTCTGGGAGTTGTAGTCCACTCATCGTAAAGGTGCTACTGTGGAGGAAGTCTAGATTAACCTACTTAGAGGCCAATAGAAAAGGGTCTACCTTCGTCTTGCTGAGAGCCAAGAGGGGGGCTACATGTGGGTAGAAGGTGGATGGGGGTCCCCCAAAATTCCAGGATGGTTGGGGTTCAATTGGAAATTCAAGGCCCGGAGACATTCCTTAGCAGGCGCCTCTTCCAGAACCATCACCCCTTTGCCCTCCCTGGCCTGGACTGAGTGGGGGGCTCCTGTCTCCTCAGCTGCTCCCGGGACCAGCTGGGCCTCCTCCCCCGGGCGGAGCTGGAGGGGCGTCTGGAGAGCACCCTCATCATCATGGAAGCCCTCGCGCACCAGATCCGGGCCGCCCAAGGCTTCCGGCCATCGGCAGCCCCCGTGGGGCCAGCGGGCCAGAGGGAGGCGGCCACCCAGACCCCTATGGCCGAGTCCAGCCAGGTGAGCTTGGGGGGGGAGGAGGGGGCATGCAGGAGAGTGACCTGCGGGCAGGTGGGCTTGATGGGCAGGTCAGGCTTGTCAGTTCTCCCCTTGCTCCTCTGCTGTTTGGCCTTCATGAGGACTAGGAAGTTGTTCCTTCTGCCTGGGAGCAGCTAGGGGAGGGTCTCCCCGGTCCGTCTCTGCCTGAGGCCCCCTGATTTGGGGCCCTGGCCCCTCCCTCAAAAGCCCCACAGCTCAGGGATGAAGAGCCGAGGCTGCAGGTAGGGGTCTTCCACCTTGGCCACTTTCAGGCCTGTGGACTTCAATTCCCAGAATTCTGGGAGTTGAAGTCCACAAGTCTTAAAGGGGCCAAGGTTAAAAAAACCCTGCTGCAGGTGAAATGAGGGGAAGCCCCCCCTTCCTCCCCTGAGATTTCTCTCCCCCATCCATGAAGTGAAAGGGATTGCAGAAGAAGTGTACAGGTACTTCTCAACTTACAACAGTTCACTTAGTGACCAGCTTCAGAGTTTTTCGCACTTATGACTGTTGTTGCAGCATCCCGGTGGTTCACTGTGATGATAATCACAAAAAAGAGCCAGAAACATGTGAACAATATGGAAGAGCTTCATTATGAAGCTTTTGCAAAAGGGAATTCTGCCCGTGGACAGAAAACATTTTCCCCAGGAGGGCTGGGGTTTATATACAGGTTCAAGCATACAGTCTCTGCCCCTTTCCTGGGTTCACAATCGATCCAAGCTACCTGTCTCCCTACGCCACACCCGTATTATTGTAGCGTAACACCTGTTTCCTTGTCCTTGGAAACTACCCTCGTTCTCAGGGCCATGTCTTCCTGTTATGTCCATCGAAGCACAATGGATCATTAACAGGTTCCCACTGGGCCAGGATGACCCAGCATCTCTCACGTGTATCTGTAAGCCAACATTACAAACCCCTATTCCAGTCAAGAACTTGACATTTTACTTTCAAAATATAATGTGTCCGTTAGATATAGTTATATAACTGTCCAGTAATCATTGCACAGTTCAACTATCGGATAAACATGGAATCTCTTCTGTTCTTCATTTTCTCAGCTGTAACTTACAACATGTAATTTCCACATATAACATTCATGTAGTAAACATTTTGGGAATTGAAGTCCACACGTCCTAAAGTGGGCAATGTTGGAGACCCCTGCTGCAGGTGAAGGGTGGAGAAGCCCCTTCCTCCCCTGGGGTTTCTCCTCCCCTCCCCTTGGAAATTGACTCATGTTTATGACGGTCGCAGCATCCTGGGGGTCACGTGATTCCTATTTATTTTATTTATTTGTTTGTTTATATATTTATTGAATTTATATTGCCACCTATTCACTCAAGGCGGCTTACAGAATATAAAACCACATTTAAAACAATAACAGCTAACAAAAAGAATTATTTATTTATTTATTTATTTATTTATTTGAACTTGTATGCCGCCCCATCTCCGAAGACTCAGGGCGGCTCACAACTAAAAACACAGAACAATAAATATTTAAAAAATAAATAAATAAAAAATATAAATAAATTAAAAAATAAATTAATATAGTACAATATAACAGAATCACTCCCCCAATTTCGTTCCCACCGGCCCCGACAACCCAGTCACTGGGGAAGCCAGATTCACTTAACAACTGTCTGACTAACTTAACAACTGCCATGATTCACTTAACAACAGTGGCAAGAAAGGTCGCAGAATGAGACAAAATTCACTTTAACAAATGTCTCCCTTAGCGACAGAAATTTTGGGCCACTAAATGAAGCAATTGTAAGTCCAGGACTGCCTGTCCCTTCCACCACAAAGGGAGTCGAGGGGGTCTCTCCCAGGTGCCCAAGGCTGAGACAGGCCTGACAGTCCCCGTTCACTCCTGGCAGCCCCTGCCTCCTGTCCCCCCCTCCGGCACCTGGGGTCTCCCTCCGGCTGGCCTGAGGGTCTTTTTTGGGGGGCTGGTTTCCTTTGGCAGGCAGAGGAGCGATTCTACCACGAACTCTACCTGGACCTGTTGCTGCGCTTCCGCTCCCTGCAGGATGGCCAGAAGAACCTGCAGGGTCTCGTCCAGCGGCTGGAGAGTGCCAACAAGGAGATGGCAAGTACCCAGGCCCAGCTCAGTCTTGGGGAGGGGGCTAGGGGAGGAGAGGCAGGACCCTTGCTTTCCCTGTTGGGTCTCAGCTACACACAGAAACCCTCTGTGGGTGGTCCTTGACTTATGGCTGGTTCCTTAGCAACCGATTGAAGTCACGGGAGGTCTCCGTGGGGCCGTGATGATGAACCTATGGCACGCAGACCCATTTGCTACAGGCAAACTTACCTCACTGCACATGCACGCGCTTCCCAGCTGATTTCCGGCCTCCCAGAGGCTTGAGGAAAGCTTCTGAAGGCCAAAAAATAGGCCCGTTTCCTCATTTCCTGTATTTCCGGAAATAATGGAAGTGACCAAACGGGTCCATTTTTCAGCCTGCAGTAGCTTTCCTCCAGCCTCTGGGAGGCTGAAAAAGGCCTCAAACAGGTCGAAAATCAGCTGGGAGGTGCAGTGCAGGTAAGGAAGCAGTGTGCGGGGGGCACGCGTTGCCTTCTGGGTGCTGGCATGCGAGCACGCACACAATGAAGCATTTAAGGAATGCACTACTCCCGCCCCCCTTTCTGCTGGTAACTAAAAAGACCAAAGGAATTTATTTGTTTTTTAGTTGACACCTTGGGCGTCGGGGGGGGGGGGGGAGGTCCGAAGGTCCAGGGGCCCCTTGTTAGGGCCTGGATTTAGTTTCCTGCTGCAGCCTCCCTTTCCCGGCCACAGTCGCTGCGGCCACAATTCCCAACCGTGGAGGCTGCCCTGCTGGGGGGCCTGGGGGATTAATATCCGGTGGGCCACTTCCTCCTCCCCCTGCCCAGCCCAACACCTCCCCTCTCCCTCCTTCTGCAGACAGCCTGGACGTCCGATTCCAGGCAGCTCCAGGCCACACTGGACGGCTCCTTCCAGCACCTCCAGGAGGACCGGAGGTCTCTCGGCCAGCAGGTGGGAGTGGCCCTTCCTTCCTTCCTTCCTTCCTTCCTTCCTTCCTTCCTTCCTTCCTTCCTTTCCTTCCTTCCTTCCTTCCTTTCCTTCCTTCCTTCCTTCCTTCCTTCCTTCCTTCCTTCCTTCCTTCCTTCCTTCCGTCATCCTTCCTCTCCTTCCTTCCCTCTTTCATGCTTTCTTCCTCCCTTCCCTTTCCTTCCTCTCTCACCCTTGTTCTTCCCTCCCTCCTATCCTCCTTCTCTTTTTCCTTCCCCCGTCTCCTTTTCCCCTCCCTCCCTCCCTCCCTCCCCTGGCTCAATCCCCCCTGTTCCCCTCCTGCAGCAGAAGCAGATGAGGCGGCTGCTGGCTCAGGCCAGGGAGCGGGTGCAGCACTGCAGCCAGAAGCACCAGGAGATGGCCCGGGAGCTGGAGGCGGCCCTGAAAGCAAAGGACGCGGTAGGAGAGACGGGCATGGGGCTCTTCTTCTCCCCCCCCCCCCAAAGCTGAGCCTGGCTGGAAGGTGGCAAGATGCCAGCCAGACACCTCCAGCCCTCCCCCCCCTCCAAGGACCCCTTCCACAGAGTTGGGTGGGCTGGGAAACGCTGGGCATTGGCCCCGGGGGGCAGAACCGCAGGGGCTGCCTGAGGTGGGGGCTGTGGGAGGGGTTGCATCCTTGGCTGCCAACCTGCTGACCCAGGAGTGTGCCTGCACAGGTAGTCCTTGGACTTACAACAATTGGTTGAGTGACCAAAGTTGCATGGGCCCTGAAACGAGGGCCTTTTCACACGTACGACTGTCCGGGCATCCTTGGGGGGGAGGTGTGAACTAACTGGCTCCTGTTTATGACAGTCTCAGCGTCCAGAGTTCAGGTCATTAGCAGAGCTGGCTGGGGAATTCTGGGAGTTGAAGTCCACAGGTCTTAAAGGGGCCATGGTTGATAAATAATTCCCAGGTGAAATTAAATAAGAGGGACCCCAGATTGATGTTAGTCCATCCAGAGGTGGTGCAACAGCTTCAAGTGGCCAAGTTTGGAGACCCCTGGCTGAACCATGATTCACTTAACAACGGTGGCAAGAAAGTTCGTAAAGCGCAGCAAAGTTCGCTTGGTGACAGAAATTTAGGGCTGCCGTGTGCTCGTCAGTCAAGGACCGCCCATGTCAGGTCCGGTGGGCCTGGGGGGGCTTGGATGGAGACCTCTCACTGGGCGCCCCTTTTCCCTTGCAGGCCAACCTGGTCCGGGAGTCAGTGCAGGCTGGAGCTGCCATCAAGATCCAGATGCTGGAGCTGGGCGCCGAGGCCCAGCAGCGCTTGTGGTCCCTGCTGCAGGAGGCGAAGGGGCTCCAGGTGAGGGGACGGGGGAGGGTTGGGGGGCTCTGGGCGGGCAGGGGGGTCTGGCTTGCTCCCTCCAATGTCTGCAGCCCCCTCTGTCCCCCCCCTTTTGCAGGCGGATCTCTTGTCCAGATACGGCCACCACGTGGCCAAAGGGGACAACCTCGCAGCAGCCCTGCAGGCCGACTGGGCGCAGATGCAGCTGGACGTGAGTGCTACTCGCTGCCCCCCCCAAGCCCCCTCCCGGAGCCTCCTGTCCACTCATAAGATATTTCTCTGGTCTTTTTAGAGTGGCCATAACAGAAAGGGAGGGGGGGAGCAGTGCGGCAGCTTGCAAACCGAAAGCGCATTCCATAAATGTTTTCTCAAAGATAGTAACTAGGCGACTGAAGTTTCTGCCTCCCAAATATCTAACTGGAGAGTGTGATTGATGACTCTGGGCTATGGAAGTGTCCCATTGGAGAATATGAATTATGATACACCCAGGGGGTGGGGGTGGGGAAAACCAGGGTCAAGAGTGGCAATGAATTATGTGTCTCAGAGTCGGCTACACCCAGGCAGTGCCGGCATGATAACTCCCAATAAATCCTTTTGAAGTTTTGGAAGTTTGGCTCGAGACTCAGGATTTAAATGGGGGTCACTGCCGGAATCCTGACACCTCCCTACGCTGACGGGAGGGCTTCTCGGTCTTCCCCCCCTCCCCCCCACAGTACCAAGGCTACCGCAGCATCATCGGCAAGTGCCTGCTGGCCCATCAGAAGATGGCGGAGGAGGTGAAGGCCGCCCGGACTGAAAGTGCCCGGCACCAAGAGGCAAGGGGCCCCTTCCTTTGGGGGGGAGGGGTCAGGGGGGCCTGCAGAGTGGGCTGGGGGGGCTGCTTCCGCCCTTATGAGTCCCACCTGGGTTGTGCTACCACTTTGCTGTACCAGCTGTACAGGTAGTCCTCAGCTTACAACCATAAATGGAGCCCGAAATTTCCATCGCTGAGCGAGACAGTCGCTAAGCGAGTTTTGTGCCATTTTACGGCCTTCCTTGTCAAAGTTGCTAAATGAATTGCTGCAGTGGTTAAGTCAGCAATGCAGTTTCCCCCGTTGACTTTGACCATTTGAAATTATAGCACTGGAAAAAGTGGCTTATTACGATGGTTTTTCACACATGACCGTTGTGGCATCCCCATAGTCACACAATCAGGCAACTGGTTTGTAATTTGTGACGGTCGTGGTGTTCCCGGGGTGGGGGTGTCACGGGATATCCCCTTTTCCAAGCCAAGTCAATGGGCGGGGTCAAGCCATATCCACTTAACAACCGTGTCACCCACTTAACAACAGACGTGATCCACTTAACAGCTGTGGCCAGGAAAGGTCATTAGAATGCGGCAAAGTTCACCTGACAGATGTCTCACTTCACAACACAAATGTTGGGCTCCATTGCGGTCGGAAGTCGAGGACTTAACTTGTATCTTTTGAGCTGCTCCCTTCACTCTTCCCCATCAATCATTCTGTACAACTAGTGGACCTTCTGAGGATCCGGACTCTGGAAGGTGCCCCCTCCGCAGGAAAGGGGCGGGGTGCATGGAGGGCGCCCCCCCCTGTTTCCTCCTTCATAGCAGGGGTCTCCTGGACCTCCCCCTCCCCACCATTCCTGCCTCCCGTTGGCAAAACGGCCCTTTGGGAAAGCAGGAGGGCAGGACGGAGCAGAGCCCGTATCCAGGCATCTCTGGGCTCGCCCCCCTGGAGGGTCCCGCTGTCGTGGCAGACGGCCTCAGACAGGTAGGGACTACAAAGCCCATGCCCTCCATGGACGTCTGCAGGTGTGCCAGAAGCTGGAGAAGACGACGGTAGAGCTGGTCGAAGCGCTGGGCCGGGTGAATGAGCTGGTGGAGACCAACATGCGGCTGGACCAAGGTGAGCGGCCCCGCGATGGGCACCAGCCCTGCACCCGGCTCAAAGCAGGCGCCAGAATTGTGGCACGGGCCCGGCACGGCTGCGCCCAGGGCAGAGAAGTAGCAAAGGCTTTGCTCCTGGGGGCTTTTGACCAGAGGTGGTGGAGGCCGAAGCCGACTCGTTGGGGGGCAGGACAAGACCTTGCGTTCCTTTCTACAGGGGGGAGGGGTCTTCCCACCAAGGGTGGGCAGGAGCTTGACTTCTGCCCTCTGCCCACAGACCTCCAGGCTGTTCTGGAAAAAGTCGCAGCCTCCGAAGAGCAGCTGGAGCAGCGGGAGGTGGAACAGCTGGGGCTCACCCAGCAGCTGGAGGAGAAGGCGGTGGCGATCCAGAAGCTGCAGGATGAGGTCACCAGGTGAGTCTTGAGGTGCCCAGGCGGGGAGATGGGGGTCCTGCTTGGCTGCCTTCCCCCTCCCTTGCCGCCCTCCAGATGTTTTCAGCCGGGATTCCAGCTGTTGCACCACCTCCCCATGGACTAACATCAACCTGTGGGCTCTCATTTAATTTCACCTAGGAATTATTTATCAACCGTGGCCCCTTTAAGACCTGTGGACTTCAACTCCCAGAATTCCCTAGGAATTCTGGGAGTTGAAGTCCACAGGTCTTTTTTTTTTGTGCCAAAAAGTTTTTTATTTTTTAATTATTTAAATACATCTTTGCGAGAACAGTGTGGTTCCAGGTGTTTTACATTTTAAATCAGTCATATCCATAGTCACAAATACTACTTTCTAACATCACTTCATTATCTATTATCATTTTTTCTTCTTCTTTATATTCTCATAAATTCCTTTGTATCAGCCTCTTTATTTTTATTTATTCTCTATCTTCCTTAATCATATATATTCTACATGTTTACGGTTTAGTCTATTCGTATCATTTCATTAATCATTCAAAATTTCATCTTAATTTGTGGTTATCCCTTAATAGTTCCCCTTTCCATTATTATATTTGCCTCTGTTACATATATTTCTGTTTTCAGTGTCCTTCCTTCCCTTTAACTTCTCGTTTTTACACAAATACATTTTTCGTCTTACTTTCTTTTAGCCAAAATTATCAAACTTCCTCATTATCTTATACAACTGGATAACAGAATATTTAATCCGTTGCAAATGGACAAAATAAGTGTGAAAAATATAAGAATACTTGTGAAAATTCACAGAAAATGGAAAATGTAATGATATGATAAGAAGCTGAATAGGAAAGATAAATATGTAATTATTCTCATGTTTGTATGGAAATGTAAAAACCTGAAACCACACTGTTCACCAAAAGAGATCTTTGTAAAAGATAAAAATAAAAAACTTTTTACAAAAACAAAGAAATATTTAATTCATTAAAAATATACTGTTCAAGTCCTGGAAGTTGAAGTCCACAGGTCTTAAAGGGGCCATGGTTGAATTACCCCAATCTTGGCTAAGGGGACCCCCACCCTAAATGGCCCCTTCTCACAAGGGTTGCCCCCCCTTAGTTCCTTCCCTGGGGGTGGACTTGAGTCCCCCAGGAGTCAAGGGGGGGCAGATGCAGCCCCATGCCCCAAAAAGTATGGGAAGACTTAGGGGCTTTTGGGGACGAAGCAGCTGTGAAGACCCCTGGTCGTTTTGGGTGGGGGGGCAGTGAAACCCTGACCACACTTTCCATTTCACCCTCGGGTTCACCCATTGGACGGAAGTCGTCCTCGAATTAACGATGGTTCATTTAGTGACCATCAATAGTTACAACTTCACTGAAAAGAAGGACCATTTTGCCACACTTAACAACCGTTGTGGCATCCCCGTGATCAAAATTAGGCAGCCGGCTCATATTTATGATGGTTGCAGTGATTCCCTTTGGCAACCTTGCGACAGGCCAGATTCGCTGAACGACCGGGTGCCAAGAAAGGTCGTGGAATGGGGCAGAAATCTGCTTAGACAACGGTCTGGCTTTTCCACCCGTTTTGGGCTATTCTGGTGTTGCCTAAACTCAGCCGGCCAGATTCATCCAACGACGGGGCAGCTTTGCAGAGGGGAGGGGGCGCCTCTGGCAGGGAGCCCCCTCCCCTAACTTTGGGGTGGGGGCTTCTATTCCACAGGCTGGCACGGGAGAAGGAGCGGGCGCAGCAGGAGAGGGACAATGCCCAGCGTGACTTCCGGGAGGCCTTGGATTGCCGTGAGGTGGGTTGGCCGCTGAGCAGGGGAGCTGGAAGGGGAGGGACGGAGGAGGGGGAGACCTGGGCTGCCATGGGCCTTACTTTGGGGTGCCCTTTCTACACCCCCCCCCCACAGTTTCTTGAGCAGGAGAACGAGGTTGCCCGCCGCCAGCTGAGCGAGACGGAAGAAGAGCTGAAAGCCACCCTCGCCACCCTCCGGGAACGAGGCACCCAGCTGGAGGACCTCAAGGACGCCCGCCAGAAGCTCCAGTAAGGGCCTCGCTCCCCCGCCAACCCCTCCGACCCACTCAGGATGGGCAGCCGAGCCCGACCTCTGACCTCTTTTTTTTCCCAACCCTTCCCCCTCCCCAGGCAGGAACAGGAGTCGCTCCGTGCAGAGCTGGGCGGGGCCAGGTCTGAGCTGCAGGACACCCAAGCGGGCCTGGAGGGGCTTTCCCGGGCCGTGGAGGAGTTGGGGGGTCTCCACGCCCAGTTCCTGGAGGCTGCCGACATTCTGCAGATGGCCAGGACAGGCGAGGTAGGAGGGGGCCCCTTTTTCTGGCCGTGGGGGTGGCCCCCGGTTTTCCCATGCATTGTGTGTGGGGAGTGTCTCAATTCTGGCTTGTTCCCCAGGCAGCCCAAGTGGTCCCCCACAGCAGCACACGCACCCCGGCCCGGCAAACCCCCCACCGCCTGAGGGTCTCCTTGGTGGAGAGCGTCCTTCGAGCTGCGTCCCAGAGAGGTGAGTGATCCCGGAAGGAGGCCACTGTCAACTCAAAAAAAAAAACCTCATAAAATAATTCAATGGTCTTTCTAGAGTTGCCAACGGAAAGGGAGGGGGGAGCAGTGCGGCCGTTTGCAAACTGAAAGCGCATTCCATCAATGTTTCTTCCAAGATAGTAACTAGGTGACTGAAGTTTCTGCCGCAGAAATATCTAACTAGAGAGCCTGATGGATAACTCTGGGCTACGGATGTGTCCCATTGGAGAATATGAATGACGATACACCCAGGCAGTGCTGGACCTTTTAACTCCCAATAAATCCTTTTGAAGTTTTAGAAGTTTGGCTCGAGACTCAGGATTTGAATGGGGGTCACTGCCGTAATCCTGGCAGCCTCCTCTGGGTATTTGCCTTTGTACAGGTAGCCCTTGACTTACTGAGCCCCAAATTTCCCTGGTTAAGTGGGTTTTTGCCCCAGTTTGCAACATTTCTTCCCACCATTATTAAGTGGATCGCTGCAGCTCTTAAGTTAGTGATATGGTCATTAAGCGAATGCAGCTCCCCCCCTCCTTGACTTTGCTGCTCAGAGGGTCACAAACGGGGATTCCCGTGACCACCCTGGGAACACTGCGCCCGTCATAAATACGAGTCAGTTGCCAAGAGTCTGGATTTTGGCCACGTGACCCTGGGGGAAGGCTGCAGTGGTCGTAAGTGTGAAACACGGCCATAAGTCATCACTCTTTCCAACGATGCAACTTCGAACGGCCGCTGGTGGGAAGTCGAGAACTGCTTCAATTCAAGGCCTGCTATTTGGGGCAGTTTCTCCAAGGAGGAAATCTTGCTCTCTTTCAGGCCCAAAGACTCCCGGCCTCTGGAGCGAGACCACCGCATTTATGCGTGCAGCCCTGGCGCCCCCTCCCCAGCCCTCAGGTAGGAACGATTGGCCAGTGGAATGGCTTGCCACTGGGAGTTGTGCGGGCTCCAAAGATGGAGGTTTTTATGGAGAGACTGGACAGCCATTGGTCCTGATTGGGATAGGGCAGGGGTCTCCTACCTTGAAGTCCCCGAGTCTTAAAGGGGCCAAGGTTGGAGACCCCTGGTCTAGGGGGTCTCCTGCTTGAGTGGGGGGCTGGACTAGCAGACCTCCAGGGTCCCTCCCAACTCTCTGATTCTAGTTGTTCTGACTCCTTGCTCGGGGGCAGCCCCTGTTCCTAACCCCCTTCCCTGACCGGACTCTCTGCAGAAATTAAAGACTCCCTGGCCACTCACACCCAGGACCTGCGCCTGGCCATGGAGCAACTCCACCTCCTCGCCAAGGATTGCCACACACACATAGGAGAGCTGCAGGCACAGAGGTGAGCCTTGGCAGGGGCGCTGGCTGGAGGGAGGGGCTGCAGGGAGGGTCTTCCGAGCCCTTCCAGGAAGCAGCCCTGCTCTGAGCTCCCTTTCTCCCGGCAGTTTGCAGCTGGAGCAACAGCTACAAACCTCACAGACGCAGCACCAGGCCGAGATGGACGCCGCCCAAGCCGCCCAAATGAAGCTCAGAAAAGTGCTCCACCTGAAGATCCAGGTGCGCTGGGGAGGGGGCGCATGGCCCGGGACACTCTAGCCCTCTGCTGTCCAAACTGGGCAACTTTTAAGACAAGCCCCTTCAAACTTGGCTGCTTTAAGACTTGTGGACTTCAACTCCCAGAATCCCTGAGCTAACATGACTGGAGGAGGAATTCTGGGAGCTGAAGTCCACAAGTCTTAAAGCAGCCAAGAGTGAAGAGCCCTGGAATAGATAGATGGAGAAAGAGAGAGAGAGAATAAATAGAGAAAGAGGTAGAATAGATAGAGAGAAAGATAGAATGAATGAATGAATGAATGAATGAATGAATGAATGAATGGATCGAGGATCTTCAAACTTGGCCAGTTTAAGACATGTGGACTTCAACTCCCAGAATCCCTGAGCTAACATGACTGGAGGAGGAATTCTAGGAGTTTGAAGTCCACAAGTCTTAAAGCTGCCAAGTTGGAAGACCCCTGCAATAGATAGATGGAGAAAGAGAGGTAGAATAGATAGAAAGAAAGAGAGATAGAATGGATGGATAGATGGGGCAGAGAAAAAGATAGATAGAATAGATAAAGAGAGGTAGAATAGAGAGAAAGAGAGAGGATAAATAGATAGATCAGGGGTCTCCAAACTTGGCAACTTTAAGACTTGTGTACTTGAACTCCCAGAATTCCTGAGCTAACATGACTGGAGGAGGAATTCTGGGAGTTGAAGTCCACAAGTCTTAAAACAGCCAAGTTTGAAGACCCGCTTTAAGAGTTGGGGACTCCAACTCCCAGAATCCCATAGTTAACTTTTAAGACTTGGGGACTCCAACTCCCAGAATTCCCCAGCCAGCAGAGTTTGGTTTTGCTTTGTTCTTGTATGTTTTCTTTTCTTTTTGAAGTTTGTATTTTGATGTTGTGAATAAAAGTATTTCAATAGCATCCAGTCTTGTGGGGGTTTAGCAGGGCCCTTCCCAGCTGGGATTCTCAGGGAGGCCTCCAAAGGTCATCTAGCCAGGCCACCTGCCTCCTGGTGCCCTCCCTCTTCAGCCCTTGGAAGGGGCAGGTTTTTTTTTTTAATTACATTTATATGCCGCCCTTCTCCAAAGACTCAGGGCAGCTTACAATTTTTGGAGCACAACCCAATGCGCTCAGCAATAGCCTTCCTTCCATTGTATATGCCTGCTTATTATTACTAAGCAGCATTTTTACAAAGTCAGCTTATTGCCCCCAACAATCTTGGGTCCTCAATTTACCTACCCCGAGAGGACGGAAGGCTGAGTCAACCTTGAGCCTGGTGGGATTCGAGCCTGCACTAATTGCAGGCAGCTGGATCTTAAGAGCAGGCATTTAACAGCCTGAGCCACCAAAGCTCAGGGCCTGCTTGTTGGGGCCTGCCTGCCGTGTCCCCCTGCCACACAAAGGTTGGGCAGGCTTGGGCTGCCCCAAAGACCCCTCTTTCTCCCCCTCCCCAGAGCGAGAAGGAGCTGCAGGAGCTGCTGCGCCAGCAGGAGGAGAAGCAGTGCCAGCTGAGCGACCAGAAGAGGGAAGTGGTGGTACGTGACTGGGGGGGGGGAACAGCTTGGGGTTATTGGGCTCCCTGCCCTGCCACGCCAGCAACTGACCGGCCTTTCTCCCCCAGACCCTGCGAGAGGAGGTGGCGCAGCTGAAGCTGGAGCTCCAGAAGTCAGAGACGGCTGCCACCACTCTCTGGGAGGAAATGAGCGGCAGCCAACGCCCCGACGCCCAGGAGAAGATCTGGCTGCGGCAGGAGGTGCTAAGGGTTGGGGGGCGGGTTGCACCGGTCCCGGCTCTGGGGACCCTTGCTGGGGCCGTAATTGCAGCCCATGCTTAGGGTCTCAGGGTGCCCTCCTGTCTGGAACACGGGTGGGTGCCAGGCAAGAAGTCCAGGCAGTTCAAATGGTTATCAAAACTGATTGCCAGCTTAAGCTCCCTACAAGAATCTGGCCAACTAACAGTCAAGGCAAATGAGTGGGAGATAAGAAAGACATTCAAGTTGGGCTGGACTTAGATCTCTTGCGGGCAAGAAGGGACTTGAGAATTATTTGGCAGTGTGACTACCTTTATGAGACAACCCAGGAGCAACACGCAGCACACAGAGACTTAGACATTAACAGTGGTTTAATATATGACAGGTATATACAGACAATATACACGCAGTAGGCAAAATACCCTTACAAGCAAGCTTTTCTTCTTCCTAACACATGGAGAACTTCTGCACTGAACACTGACCTCAAGCAAAGAGAACCCCACCCTCTAATGGCTGCCTTTTATATACGCACCTCTTAAGGGGATCTTTACTCTCCAGCCTTAAAGGGAAATAGCCATACTCTGCTGAATCACTCTTGTTACATCAGCCAGACTTACATCAGCTTCACAGCATCGTGCATCTACTCACTGCTGGTCAGTTTCTAAATCTTAATACCTTAGAAATTATGACCCCCCTCCATTAGGCTCAGCCTGGTCATCTCCTACCCTATGGCTGTGGACTTCAACTCCCAGAATTTCTCAGCCAGCCTTCTGGGAGTGGAAGTCCACAGGTTGTAAGGGGGACATACCTGCCCACCTCTGACCTGGAATCTCCTTATCTAGATGTTCTGACCCAAACCTGGTTCCAAGGAAACAAACACGAAACAGAGGTAGCAGCAAAACCTTTTAATGATTCTTTATGAATTCCGTTCCTTCCCGGTTAAAAGGCTGTTTCAAACTAATTTTCTCTGATAAGAACGAGCCTTGCCAAGGTGGTGCAAGGCTGCCAAGAACACTAGATAAAGTTGCCAAAAAAATAGTTCAAATGCAAAGAGTCTCCAAACACCAAGTAAGATAAGCCGAACGTCCACAAGGCTTGAGTGCAAAAACATCTTAGCTTCCTGCAAAGAACTCCGGTTTCTCAGCTGGCTTTTGTCCCTTAAGGGAGGGGCCATTACCTTGCAGCCTTATTCCTGAGTCGCCCGTGCTGCTGCAGCTGCTCTTTCCTTCAAGCAGCCCTGCACACACGTGCACTGGGCACAGGTTCCTCGGGGACCTCTTCCTCACTGCTGGCAGCCTCCCCAAGCTCCGAAGGCAGCATTCCACTCTCCGATAATCCTGGCCCCATCCCTGCCTCCCACGCAGGCCCCTCATCCAAGTCCTCGCTCTCCGAGGCCTCAGCCGTCCTTACCTGCTGCCGGTGAACCACAACACTAGAACGAGATGTCTGAACTACAGGTAGCCTCGACTTGCAGCATTTGGAAAAAAAGTGACTTAAGACCGTTTTCCACGTTGAAGCATTCCCATGGTCATGGGGTCAATATTCGGGCACTTGGCAAGTAACTCACATTTATGACGGTTGCAGTGTCCCGGAGTCATGTTTAGCGACCTTCTGACAAGCAGATAAAATGAGTAAAGAAGCCAGATTCACTGAACAACCATGGGAAGTAAGTTAGCGATTCACTGAACAACTGTGGCAAGAAAGGTCGTGAAAGCGAAACAACCGCCTCGCTTAGGAACAGAAATTTGGGGCTTCCATTTGTGTTTGCAAATGCTGACACCCCGCCCTCGGACACTGTAAGTGTCATCAATTCAGGCCAGTTGCCCAGCATTCGAATTTTGACCGTGTGTCCCTGGGGGTGCGACAAAGGTCATAAGTGTGAAAACTGGTCGTAAGTCTCTTTGGTGCTGTTGTAACTTCAGGGTCCCCAGACTTGACCCCTTTAAGACTGGTGGACCTCAACTCCCAGAATTCTCCAGAGGCCTCCAAACTTGGCCCCTTTAAGATGGGTGGACTTCAACTCCCAGAATTCTCCAGCCAGCACAGCTGGCTGGAGAATTCTGGGAGTTGAAGTCCACCCGTCTTAAAGGGGCCAAGTTTGGAGGCCTCTGCTTCAGACGGTCATTGAACAAATGCTATAAATTCTGCCAACGTGGAATCTCTCCTGTGCAAACAACTTGACCCCCTGCTAAATTGCGGTCAGTACCAACCATGAGTCCTTCCAGGCTTGCGGAGCAGAGCGGGCACTCTGCGCGTGCCCAGGTGCCCCCTCTCTCCGGGCTCATGGCCGCCTCTCACCCCTCCCCACCTCCACACACAGGTTGGGAAGCTAAGAGAACTGCTGCTGCAGAAGGACACCGAGCACACAAAGGCCCTGACCAGCCATGTGAAGCAGGTGAGTGTGGGCTGGGGTCCCCCCCTCCTCCCTCTGGGCCAACCTTCAGCGCCCGCCCTAACACCCCCCCCCCCACTGGGGGTTGTGCCCACAGGTGAGGTTCCTGGAGGAGCGGCTGTGCCAGGCCCAGCACCGACTGAAGCACCAGCAAAAGATGGAGGCAGGCCTGAAGCAGGTGGGTGTCCTGGGGCCAGGGGGAAGTCCAGCGGGGCAGCAGCCTGACCCTGGCTTTCTTTCCAGGAGGACCAGAAGGAGCAATCAGTTTGCGGACAAATGTTGAGGTCTCTAGACCGGGTTCCAATCCATTGGGGCACCTAAGGGGCTAGTCCCCTTGTTTTGAGCGGACTTGGCACACACCCAGTAAATTAAACTTCATGTAAGGCAGGGATATCCAACTGTGGCCACTTTTGAGACTTGTGGACTCCAATTCCCAGAATTCCCCAGCCATCATGCTTTAAAACCACCCACTCTGCAAAGACCCCTCTCTTCTAGCACTGATGATGTTCCCTAGTTGGGCCATGAAACGTCTTCAAGAAAACCACCCAGCCCAGAGAGCATCAGGGACCCCACAGTCCTCCCTGCTTCATAGCTGGCTGGGGAATTCTGGGAGTTGAAGTCCACAAGTCTTAAAGGGGCCAAGCTTGGAGACCCCTCAAATAGAGGATTCTGCCCAGAATCATAGTGACTGTTCTTTTGTGGAGGGGGGGGGCGAGATTTAAATGGTGGCTGGATGGCCACCTTTTACGGATAGGAAGGGGAGGTCTAAATGACCTCTACAGTCCCTTCCAACTCTTACCTTCCGAGATTCACATGCGCTCTTCCACCTGCCTGCTGAGGGAATGGCTGCCATGACCTTCAGCCAAACTTGCAGCTTCCCGAGCCCAAAATGCCTGGCTGGCCAGCCTCACCACAGACAGCCCTGCTGTCAGCCCTGGGTTCAAGACCCCCACACCCCACTCCCTCCCCCTCTGCTGTTTTTCCCATGGTTGTTGCAGGCTGGAGCCCAGTGGCCTGAGTGCAGCTCTCCCGTTTCCCCTCCAGGCCCTCTCCACGTTGCCAGCTGAAGTGTCCAGCCTCGCTGAGGTCCAGCGCCTTGGGGATCTGTTTGACTGAAGAGCGAGAGTTTGTTCATCTTTGTTGTAAATACTGTGTATGTTTGCAAGGCTCGGGCAGTTTGTCTCTTTGCCTCCAGCGGTGACGTCCTCGGCTTTGTGTTGTTGGTCCCCAAACTTGGCCACTTGAAGACGTGTGGACTTCAACTCCCAGGATTCTCCAGCCAGCTATGGGAGTTGAAGTCCACCAGTCTTAAAGTTCCAAAGTTGGACCCTCCTGGCACAGGATCTCCTGCTTGAGCAGGGGGTTGGACTAGTTGACCTCCAAGGTCCCTATGCCATGCTGGCTGGGGAATGCTGGGAGTTGAAGTCCACCCATCATGAAGTGGCCAAGTTTGGGGACCTGTGCCTTAGAGGCTTATTTGCTAGAATTAACCCCAAGTTTTGCTCAGTCCTGGCTCCCTGCTTGGCCAAAGAAGCCCCAGGGATAGTCAGGGACGTGGGAAGCCATGCGCCCACCCCGCCACACCCCACCCTTTTGGGGGTCAGAGGCCGCCCACCCCATGCATCCCATCTCCGGAGCCTTTAATAGCATCACAGGGGAGAAAATCAGAAATGCTCTTTGGAAGCTTCATTTGGGGCAGGGGTCTCCAAAGGGGGCCGCGTCAAGCATAGCTGGCTGAAGGAGTCTGGAAGCTTGCAAGTCTTTGAAGCGGCTGAAGGATTCTGGGAGTTGAAGTACACACACACACACACACACAAAACGACCACGTTTGGAGACCCCTGATTTTAGGGCCCCTGATTTTAGGGCCCCTCCTCCCCCCCCCCATGTTCAGACTAACGCAGCCTTCCTTGCAACCAAGGCTGGCATCCTTTTTCTCTTCCCGGCTGGCTGAACCAGGATCTTCTAAGATTGTGGGGTGGGGGGGCTACAGCCCAGAGTCTTGCCTGGGGAAAGGGAAGGCTGCTTGCAGGATGGGGGCAGCAGGGAGGTTTCTGGGGCCAGAGGGATGAGGGTGGGGGTGGAATCGCAGCGGTTTGCTATTTGGGGGAAATAGCACAGCCCCCCCCCTCCAGACTGCTGTCTTCAGCATAAGAAGCCCCCAGCCCACCCCTCCAGCCCCAGGCTGCCCTTTCCCTGGCTGGCATTTCAGTGGTGGGTGGGTGAGGGGGTCTCTCCCTTAGGGCATCATCCAGTTTCCTTCTTTCAAAGGCGGGGGTTACAAACCCAGCTGCTTCTCCCCCGCCCCGTCTTCGCTCCTTGGCATCCACCTTTCCCTTGGCATGCTCAGATGCCCAGATGGTGCTGCCCCACCTTTCTCTCCACTGGGTATGTGGGGGGGGGAGGCTGAGTGGCCTGGCTGTATTCCAGACCCCTCCTGCCCACCCCCCGCCTAGATTCCAGCTGCCCCTTTCCGCCCCTGAGTGGTGGGGTCTGGACCGCTCCCCAGAGGGGACAGGGGCTGCGGCAGCTGCCTTGGGAGGGGCTGCTGGGCATGGCTGACCAGAGGGAGCCCCCTCCCCTCCTGCTGGGCACGAGCCCACCCTCCTGCTGCTTTGGCTGGGCTGGACCTGCAACTGGCACCAACGATAGAAACTTTTATTTTCCACCCAAAAGGGAAGCCGCTCTGGGAGTCCTTAGTGAGAATAAGGTTTATTCCCACTTTCTCTCTCCTTCTCTGCCCCCACCCCCCTTCTTCCTCTCTCCACCAATTTGGGCCAATTGTGGGCCACACCCAAGCCCCCTGAGGAGAACACCCCCTTCCCCACACCTCCAGGTGGGGCAGCTAATCCTCCACCCCCTCCTGCATTTGCTGTTTTCCTACTCTGGATTGGTATACAACTGCTTGTAAACACGGAGCAGAGGTGCTCCTGGGTTTGCCTGAAACAGGTGGGGAATGCTGGCCCTTTTTTGACTGGTGGACTTAGCCGCCCCGAGTCGTTTGGGAGAGGGGGCGGCATATAAGTCGAATAAATAAATAAATAAATAAATAAATAAATAACTCCCAGAATTCCTGAGCCAGGCATTCTGGGAGTTGAAGTCCAGGAGCCATAAAAGGGCCAGCATAGCTGACTCGGGAATTCTGGGAGTTTCCAAGCAGCCTCCATATTTCCAGTGTCTTCCTCCCAGCTCGGGACGGAACCGGATGGATATTTCTCCCAACTGGTCATGATAGTGGAAAACGGCCATAAGTCACTTTTTTCCCCAGTGCTGTTGTAACTTTGAATGGTCACGAAAGGAACCGTTGTCAGTTGAGGACTACCTGTACTGTTTGGGGGGTTAGGGTCAGGGTTGGGGGGGAACCCTTGTTTCTCAGCCAAAAAGTGCAAATTGGTGGTGTGAATCTGGCTCTTTGCAATGCGTGGCTTTTTGCTTCATTGTATCACCGAGACCTGGTTGGGCCCGGAGGGAGGGGTCCCTCTGGTTGATCTATGCCCGCCAGGTTTCCGGGTTCTGCACCAGCCACGGGCCCAGGGAAGGGGTGGTGGGGTGGCTGTGGTTATTCAGGAGACCCTGTTTCCAAGGGAGGTCAGTGTCCCAGAGATAGGCGGGAGTGAGACCCTCCTCCTGAGGTGGGGGCCTAGTGGTCGGGTGGGCTTGCTGCTTGCATACCTCTCCCCCAGCTGTGTGGCAGCGGCCCTGCCTGGGCTTCTCGATGTCCTCTCAGGGGTGGCGGTGGAGCTCCCGGATCTTATAGTCCTGGGGGACTTCAATCTGCCCTCCCTGGGGGCAGTGTCGGGGTTGGCCCAGGAATTCATGGCTTCTATGGACGCCATGGGCCTGACCCAATTGATTCAAGGCCCGACTCACGAGGGGGGAAACACTCTCGACCTAGTTTTTGTCTCTGAACGGTGGCGCAGTGACAGAGGGCAAGCCACTTTTGTGGCATTGCCCGTTCCATGGTCTGATCACTATCTCCTACGGCTGGTCTTCCAACAGGCTGCCCCCCACTGCTGGGAGGAGGAGCCACTTAGATGGTTCCGCCCCAGACACCTGATGGACCCTGAGAGGTTCCAGGCGGAACTGGGGTTTTTTCCCTCTTCCCTTGCCCACGACTCTGTCGAGGATCTGGCGACTGCTTGGCAACAGGCCGCGTCAGGCGCCCTCGACAGGGTTGTCCCCATGCATCCCCTCACATGCCGTGGATCCCGGATGGCTCCTTGGTATACGGAGGAGCTCCGGGAAATGAAATGCCATTGGAGGGGTTTAGAGAGCAGGTGGAGGTCCACCCGCTCCCAATCCGATCGAGCCCAGCTAAGAGCCCATATTAGGACTTACCTGGGAGCTATGAGGGCAGCGAGGGGGTCTTATCTCTCTGCCCTCATAGCGTCCGCAGATAATCGCCAAGCCGCCCTGTTCCGGGCCACCCGCTCTCTCCTTCGTACAGGGGAGGGGGCGGACCCGTTGAGGGGAAGGGCTGAGGAGTTTGGTCAATATCTGTCGGATAAGATCGCTCGGATTTGGAGCGGGTTGTCCTCTGATTTGCAGTGGTCTGAGGAACAGGATACAGGCAGTCTGGCCAGTGTGATCTGGGAGGAGTTTGATCCTGTTTCCGAGGATGAAGTGGACAGGACTATGCGGCGGCTGATTTCCACCACATGTTTGTTGGACCCGTGTCCTTCCTGGTTGGCTTATGCCTCCAGGGAGGCCACCTGCAGTTGGCTCCGGGCAGTGGTCAACGCTTCACTTAGAGAGGGTGTTTTTCCCTCCGCCTTGAAGGAGGCAGTGGTGAGACCCCTCTTGAAGAAGCCTGCCCTGGACCCGACCGTGTTAGACAACTTTCATCCAGTCTCCAACCTTTGCTTTTTGGCGAAGGTGGTTGAGAGTGTGGTGGTTCGGCAGTTTCCACTCTTCCTGGATGAAGCAGACTACCTGGATCCATACCAATCAGGCTTCCGACCCGGTTTCAGCACGGAGACGGCATTGGTCGCACTGATGGATGATCTCTGGAGGGCGCAGGACAGGGGTTTTTCCTCTGTCCTGGTCCTATTAGATCTCTCAGCAGCTTTCGATACCATCGACCATGATATCCTTTTGCGACACCTCGGGGGGCTGGGAGTGGGGGGCACTGTTCTTCAGTGGTTCACCTCCTACCTCTTGGGGCAATCGCAATCGGTGTTGGTAGGGGGGCAGAGGTTGACCCCGAGGGCGCTCTCTTGTGGGGTCCCTCAGGGGTCGGCCCTCTCCCCTCTTTTATTTAACATCTACATGAAGCCGCTGGGTGAGATCATCCGTGTTTTTGGGGTGAGATACCATCAGTACGCGGATGACACCCAGCTGTACATCTCCACCCCGAACCAGATCAGTGATGCCCTCTCCCTGATGACCCGGTGTTTGGATGCGTTACGGATTTGGATGAACGGGAACATGCTTGGACTCAACCCAGCCAAGACTGAGTGGTTGTGCATACCGGCATCTCGGCCCAGTCAGGAATGTCCATCTTTGGCCATAGGGGGAGAGGTGTTGCCCCCTGTGGATAGGGCGTGGAATCTGGGGGTCCTCCTGGATGTACGGCTCCGGTTGGAGGAGCAGGTGGGGGCCGTTGCCAGGGGGGCCTTTGCCCAGCTCCGCCTTGTTCATCAACTTCGCCCATTCCTGGACCGAGATGCCCTGCGCACAGTCACTCACACCCTTGTTACCTCTAGACTCGACTACTGCAACGCTCTCTACTTAGGGCTGCCCTTGCATACCATCCGGAGATTGCAGCTGGTGCAGAATGCGGCTGCGCGGGTGGTGATGGGAGTTTCCCAATTCTCCCATATTACCCCCCTCCTGCGTGGTCTGCATTGGTTGCCGGTCGCACTCCGGGTGAGATTCAAGGTTTTGGTTTTAACATACAAAGTCCTACACGACATGGGTCCTCAATACTTAAGGGAGCAACTCTGGCCGATATCAAGTGCCAACCGCCCTGTGTGAGCACACAGGCAAGGACTCCTCGGGGTCCCGTCGGCAAGTCAATGCCGGCTGGCGGTCCCCCGGTGACGATCCTATTCTGTCGCAGCCCCTGACCTCTGGAACCAGCTCCCCTGGGGCTCCGCCTGGCCCCTGACCTCCGCACCTTCCGCCATGATTTGAAGACCTGGCTGTTCGACCAATCTGGGCTGTGACCCCTCCCCGGGGGGGGGATGGGTTTTTAAATTATCCTGAATTTTAGATCTACTATTCTGGGCTTGTGATCTGTTTAATTCTTTTTTAATTATTTATTGTGGTTGTTTTAGTTGTGAGCTGCCCCGAGTCTTCGGAGATGGGGCGGCATACAAGTCCGAATAATAAATAAATAAATAAATTAACAGAATCAGAGTTGGAAGGGACCCTGGAGGACTTCTAGTCCAACCCCCCACTCAAGCAGGAGACCCCCTATTCCATTCAGGACCAATGGCTGTCCAGTCTCTTCTTAAAAGCCTCCAGTGTTGGGAGCCCCCACAACTTCCGATGGCAAGTCGTTCCACTGCTTAATTGTGCTCACTGACAGAATACAGAATGACAGTTGGAAGGAACCCTGGAGGTCTTGTAGTCCAGCCCCCTGCTCAAGCAGGAGACCCCCTAGACTGGGGTCTCCAACCTTGGCTGCTTTAATACTTGTGGGCTTCAACTCCCAGAGTTCAACTTTAATACTTGGGGACTTCAACTCCCAGAATTCCCCAGCTGGCTGGGGAATTCTGGGAGTTGAAGTCTGTGCTGGTTAGACAGTATATAGTTAGTTTGGGAATGAGAGTTGTTCCCTTAAGGGAATGCCTCCTGGGAGATGTAGTTCATATCATGTGGTCACATCTGTAATTCTGATTGGTCACTGAATTGACCTCTGGTTGGGCTGGAGGGAGTTTTGGTCATTCTTACTTGGACCCCAGCAATGTGCTGGAGTCTTCCCTTGCTGTATCATTATGGGATGAAGATAACTATCTTCACCCTATGAAGACAACAGTGCAAAGATTGGACATTAGATGAATCTGAACGTAACTGTGAATTATACCTTGAGGATGCCTGATATAATCCAATAAAGAAACTTTGTATGGAAGCCTTTGTAGTGTTTAGCTCCTTATCTCAGGTATTTTGAGAAGATAAATATTGCCTGGGGCAAGATAAAGTCCCCAAGTCTTAAAATGGCCAAGGTTGGAGACCCCTGCCCTATTCCAATCAAACTTCTGATAGGGATCCAAATGCAAAGTTTGATCCCAAGTTTGATGCACGGAGAGATTAGTTAGCTGCTTCTGTGGTTTGGAGCTAAATGCAGGCGGTCCTTGACTTTAAGCGGGTTAACTTAGTGACCAAAGTTACAACGGCCCTGAAAAAATGACTTATGACCGTTTATCGCCCTTATGATTGTTGCAGCATCCCTCCACCATCACATCACGTGATTTATATTCAGGTGCTTGACAACGGACTCACATTTATGACGGTTGCAGCATCAATGGGGAAACCAGATTGGCTTAACAACCATGTTCCCTGACTTAACCACTGACCTTTGTTCAGTGAGTCACTTAACAACTGTGGCAGGATACGTCGTAAAATGGGTCAAAACTCATTTAACTAAGTTCTCGGCATAAATTTTGGGCAGAATCGCAGTTGGAAGTCGAGGACTACCTGTCAGGGCTCCAAGGAGTTACCCCCATTTAAATCACAAGTCTTGAGCCAAACTTCCAAAGGATTTATTGGGAGTTAAACTGTCCAGCATTGCCTGGGTGCAGCCGACTCTGAGACACATAATCCATTGCCACCCTTGACCCTGGTTTTCCCCCCACCCCCTGGGTGTATTGTAATTCATATTTTCCAATGGGACACATCCATAGCCCAGAGTCATCAATCATGCCCTCCAGTTAGAATTTTGCACAGCAGAAACTTCAGTCGCCTAGTTACTATCTTTGAAAAAACATTGATGGAATGCACTTTCGGTTTGCAAGCTGCCGCATTGCTCCCCACTCCTTTTCTGTTGGCAACTCTAAAAAGACCCAAGAAATATTTGATGAGTTGACATACTACTTGTGTCTGCTGAATTTCCCAAGACTCGTGGCTGGTTATATAGGTAGTCCTCAACTGATAACCATTTGTTTAGTGGAAGTTACAGCAGCACTGAAAAAAACGCGATTTTCAGCTGGTTTTCATACTTACAACTGTTGCAGCAACACACACACACGTGATCAAAACTCGGCCACTCGGCACCTGGAATGCACATGCGACTGCCGTGTCCTGAGGTCACATGATCGTCTTTTGTGATCCTCTGCCCAGCAATGGGGAAGCCAGGATCACTTAACGACCGCATGATTCACTTAACTCTGGCAAGACAGGTGCCAGGATTCCAGCGATCACCCTAATTAAATCATGAGCAAAACTTCAAAGGATTCATTAGGAGCGACATGCTGGCATGACCTGCATGATTCCGATTCCGGTGCACGTAATTACAGCCACCTGTGACCCGGCTTCCCCCCACTCCCCCCTGGGTGCGCCATACATCCATTTCTCCAATTAAACACAGGCTAGGGGTCATCCATCACGTTCTCCAATTAAAGTTTTTCGGGGCAAAAGCTTCAGTTACAATCTTTTTTTAAGATGAAGTTGGAATTAATTTGCCGTATGCTTCTCCAGTCCTTCCCCCTCCTCTTTCTTATGCCAACTTGGAAACAAGTGTAGGGATGTTTTACAAGTCGACTTTAGGTTATAAAATAGGGCAAGCTTACTTAACTGTCTTGCTTAAGCAACGGACATTTTGGGCTCCGCTGAGGTCGTTAAGTTGAGGACACCCTGTCCTTCAGTCAAGGCACATTGCAGTCAGACTCAGCCATAAAACTAAATCAACGGGTTTTTATCAATAAAAATCTCCAGGGGACGTAATTCTGCAGGAAGCGAGGCCAGCCTTCAACGCCCCCTTGGGCAGAGTTCTGTTTTGAAGGCCTTCGGGGAACTTGGGAGCAAATTAGACTGGCATCTTTGGTGTGGGGGGAAAAGACCCCCCCATCTCTCGGAGGGAGATTTAAGGATTGGCCCAACTGGATAAACACACCTGATGGCCCCCTTCTCAGACCTGCATTAGCCTGGTGCCCCCACCAGCAGTCTGAATTATGCTCAGGAGCAACCGGGCAGTGCCCGCAACAGATGGGGGACCTTGGCATCAGCCACAACTGCAGCTTGGCACCAACTGCTGGTGCTGGGTGAGAAGGGCAAGGGGCATCCTGGGCAGGGGCAGCTTCTGCAGGAAGGGTGGCAGCCGGTGCATGGGGCAAAGCCTCTTCTGCTTATGCCCTGGTCTGGGCACTTCTCAGGATGAGGACCAAGCCGGGGACACAGCGATGGAGGGGGGAGGCTTATGGGCATCACATGCCCCCTCTTCCTGTTGCTGACAGAGCCACAGCCGCAGGGCAAGTTCCCTTCCTGCCTTTTGATGGCCAGCAGAGCACAAAGAGACACAAAAGCTGCAAAGGCGCCAGTTGGACAGGGAGCCGCAGTTGCGTCCCAGCACAACCCTCCCACCTCAGCCCCCCCCCCCGCGGCCGTGCCCCCTTCCCTCGGCTGCCTGACCAGGAGGAAGCGCAAGGGGCTTCGGACTTTGCAGCCCCGGCCGCGGCGCTGAGCCTCACCACCCCCTCCCGCCAACCGCGGGTTGGGGGCCTTTGAGGGTCCAGCACGAAGGAGCGGCGGAAGGAAGGCGACTTTAGAGATCATCTAGCCCACCCCCTACCCAGGGCAGGAATGCATCCGTGACTTCCCCACCTGATGGCGTCCGTTCCAGCCCGTTTTAAACCTCCCCGTGCAGCGGGATGCGCCCCCATCGGCAGCCCCGAGCCTTCTGCCCCGTCTCTCCAGGGCAGCCCCTCGACTACAAGTCTCGAGGCGACCCCCGGGACTCCCCACTCAGAACAAGCGCGGGGTTGTGTGTGCCGGTGCGTGTCCTCCCGACGCCAGGCAGGGTGGCGGCGCCGTTTAGCCAAAGTGGGGAAGGGGCGGGGAGGGGAGGCTCTCTGCACGCGCTCAGAGGCGCCCTCCCCTCGGAGCCCGTCCAGGGGCGCTTTGGGGTGGGGGAGGCTGCGCCCCCGCGGCGTCTGATGGGCTGGGAGCCGGGAAAGGCGGGGAGGGATCCTCTGGGATGCTTCCAGCCCCGGAGTGGCCGGGCGAGCCGCCGCCGCCTTCCTAGCGGTGCGGGGAGAGGTCTGGCCGCCGTCTGGCCCCTCCCCTCCCCCCGCCCCCCCTCGGTCACGTAGCTCTGCGGCACCGGCAGCGCCTTTACAGCCCCGCGCGAGAACCGGCGCCGCACAAGCCGCGGAGGCAGCCCAGACGGCGGACGGAGAAAGCAGCCTCGACCGGTAAGGCGCCCGCGGACGGCCCGCTTGGCGAGCCCTCCCCCGGCCGGCCGCTCACCGGAGCGCTGCCGGGGCTGGAGGGGTCCCGCGAGCGCCGGGCGTTCCCTGAGACCCCCCCCTCCCCCGCCGTCCTTCCGAGGGTCCGTCGCGCCCCCTGGGAGAGCCGGGAGCGCCCCTGCCCCGCTGAGCGCAGCCGGTTCCCCTCGGAGTCTGGCACCGTCGCGTCCCCGGGAGCTGCGGACCGGGCGCGGCCGCTGCGCTTTGCGTTGCCCCCCTCCCCACAACGGGCCTTTTGCAGGGAGGGGCGTGGGGAAGGGCTCTCCCCGGAGGTGCTTCGGTCCTGCCCGCACCGCCAGTCCTGGGAATCCCCCTCTGAGAGCCCCGAAGCTCAGCCTGGGCAGCGCCTTCCTCCTGCCGCCGGTGGGCTTCGGGGTGGGGTGGTCAAGTATCCTTAAAGGCGCTCCTGCTGCTGCCCCTCCATGTGTTACGTGGGGACGGCTGGCTCTGGTGCAACTGCGCATCGCAGGAGGAAGGCTTGCAGGCCGGCAGAAAGCACACCCAGCCGGGCTCAGTTTGGGAAATTAAGGCGTTGGAAGAGGGGCTCCCTGATTGGTGGCCTCTGAGCTGGGCAGTTTTATTTTTAATATTTTATTATACATTGTCTTTAATATACACTATTATTATATTATTCTACAGTTACATCATTATTATTTAAGAATTCTTATTGAAGACCCTAAGACTGCTTACCATTTATTAACGGCTGAATTATTAACCAGGATTTAGTTATTATTGAGGCTTTCAAGAAGAGACTGGACTGCCATTTGTCAGAAATGGTGTACGGTCTCCTGCTTGGGGGGGGTTGGACTAGATGACCTACAAGATCCCTTCCAACTCTGATTATCTGTTATCTGAGCTGGGCGGTTTTCTTGGCAGACATTTCAGGACCCAGCTAGGGAACCTCATGACTGTAGAAGGGAGGGGGTGCAGAGAGGGTGAGGGGGGGGACTGTGTGGCCCATGGTGCTCTCCGAGTTTGGTTGTTTTCTTGCAGATGTTTCAAAGATCCAGACTTGCTAACATCATCGGGGCTTGGTTGGGTCATGAAACAAACACCTGCCAGAAAACCAGGGAGCTCAGACAGACAACCCCCCCCCCTCTTTCAACCCTGATTTACAAATATTCTCCTGTGTTGGGAGATTAAGGGATCTTGGCGGCTCTCCAGGGTCAGGGGGGTTGCAGGGGCCTCTGATGGCATACGGGGGTGGGGGGGCTGTCTTCATCCATCCTGAGGCTGGTGACTTGGTTTGAAACCAGTGATGAGGTGCGGGCAGAGGGTGGGAAGGGCAGACCCTTCTGGCTGATTCCAAGCTTCCTTGGTGGCTGCAGCAAATGTCCTTTAGAGACTCCAACCTTGAGCACTTTAAGCCTGGAGGACTTCAACTCCCAGAATTCCCCAGCCAGCATGCTGAGTTGAAGTCCATTCGTCTTAAATCAGGGGTCTCCAAGCTTTGCTGGCTGGGGAATTCTGGGAGTTGAAGTCCTCCAGGCTTAAAGTTGACAGGGTTGGAGACCCCTGGTATATACCACCGCAGACAAATGGCTGCCCATTCTCTTCTTAAAACACCTCCAGTTTTGGAACTCCCACAACTTCTGGTGGCAGGCTGTTCCACTGGTTAATTATTGTTCTGTTGGAAACTTTCTCCTTGGTTCTAAGTTGTTTCTCTCCTTGGTTAGTTTCCATCCCTTGCTTCTTGTTCTGCCTTCAGGGGCTTTGGAAAATAAGTTGACCCCCTCCTCCTTTGCGGCAGCCCCTCCAAGCCCCTCAATTAGGGGAGGGGTCTCCAACCGTGGCAACTTGAAGCCTTGTGGGTGTCAACTCCCAGAATCTGGGTGCTGACATCCCCACATCTTCAGGTTTCCCAGTCTGGAGAGCCCTGAAACTTTTCAAAACCTCCTGGTGGGTTTGAAAAAAAGGCAAAAGAAGAATGACGAGCTAGCATCGGAGGCCGCAGACCTGACTCAGCAGCCTGGTAAAAACTGAAATGGCGTTTTGTGTGTGCCCATCTTTGGTGGCCGGCTTTGCCCCGCCCAGGAAGTAGCTTTGGGCAGGCGAGGGATGAAGCTAATCCTGCTGCATCATAATTAAGAGTAGCCGGCCTTAAGGGGGGGGAGGGCTCAGCGGCAGGGCTCCCATCTGCCTGGCTGGGCCACGAGGCCGGGCGCATGTCGGCTGCCCGAATTAGGCCACTCTGCTCCATTTACGCAATGGATGTTCCGCAAAGGCTGGGTTGGCAGGAGGGCAGGAACAGAGCCCTTCGGCAAAGAGGCCGATGATGGTGGCCCTGATGCCATGACAACGGGGACCGTTCCTAAGGATGCTGCAGAATGGTGATTGTTTTGTTTTCTTTTCTTTTCTCCTATGGCGTGCAGGGGAGGGGGAAATGCAGCCACGGTGACTCTGAGCATGTGCAGAGCGCTGTTTCTTGACTTGACCTTCATCTGTATTTTTTTTCCCAAATTTTTTTTTATGTTTAGACAAACATACACATACAAAACATAGACAAATATAAAAAACACACACAAAAAAACCCATAAACATAAAAGTTCTTTTGGTGAGAACAGTATGCTCCCGAGTCATCATTTCTCCATACAGATCCAGATTCAGTTACTCAATCATCTTATATATTCTAATCCGTTTCTCATAACAATTTTCACTATTTCTTTCCATAGTTTTTCCCCTTTCTCTACCTTCTGTAAACTTATTTCAATTATTCCATTCCTTTCTAACTTTAATTGCATTTCTTTTTCCAGTTTTCAATATTCAATAAAAGAAGTATGGAATGCTTTAATAGTGTTTTTTGTGGTTGAAATACTGTGAGATGTTAAATGGCAATAAAATGGAAATATTTTAAATAGAAATGAATGAATAAGAGGGGTATTAATATTAATGGTTGATTTGAATTTGAATAGAAATAATTATCTTAGTTATTATTGTTATATATATGCACATTTTCTTTTTTTCTTTGTTAAGAATTTAATGGATATTTGTAAAGGAATGTACCAAGCAGAATCTGATTGATGATACTTAGATATTATAAAATAGAGGTGAAATAAAGGTAATAACTGTAAAGGTGAAACTTAAATGTTAAATAATAATTGGAATAGACAATAATTAAAAGAGATGGAGGTGTTATTCTCCAGATTAGTAATTACAGGGCAAAATATGTTTTATAAGATAGCTTAAAATTGTAAACAGGACAGATAAAAGTGTAAAAATGTTGATTGGAAAGATATTGAAGACCTTCATCTGTATTAATGGAGGGATAGAGAATCAAGATCAGGCCAAGTGTTAATGCCGCTTTATAAGGCCCTGGTAAGGCCACACTTGGGGTATTGCGGCCAGTTTTGGTCGCCACGATATTAAAAACACATGTTGAGACTTTGCAAAAGGTGCAGAGAAGAGCAGCAAAGATGATTAACGTTCTGGAGACTAAAACCTGTGAAGAACAGTTGCAGGATTTGGGTTTGGCTAATTCTAGAGAAAAGAAGAATTAGGGGTGATATGATAGCAGAATTACCATATTTGAGGGTATTTCATAATATTATTATTTATATTTAATAATATCATTATTACCTTTATTGTCAGAGTACAACCTGTGTACAATGAGATTGGCTGAGCCTCCCTTCGTGCACCCACACACATACACGACTCACAGTGAGGACAGACGTCCGTAACCCAGTCCCAATCTTATTACACTATGTGACCTTGTGGCACAACACGCAACAAAGAAGGGGGAGTCAAGCTGGTCTCCAAAGCCCCAGGGGGCAGGACAAGAAGCAACGGATGGAAACTAATCCAGGAGAGACGCAACCTGGAACTAGGTTCCCTGGGTTGGCCTAGGCCTAGGGTCTCCATCTTGAGTAGGGGGTTGGACTAGAAGACCTCCAAGGTCCCTTCCCACTCGGTTCTGTTATTGTGTCTTTCTATCCTGGAGAAGAGAGGGCTTTTCCTGCACTCACAAATCATGAGAAAAGGGAAACATCTGGAGTTACTTTTCTTAGTTTATCAAAATATAAAAATACAGAAATTTGAAGAGGAATGAGAATAGTGGGGAAATAGGAGAAGGGGAAGAGGGAAAAGTGGGGGGTAAAAGGGAAAAGAGAAAGAAAAGCATTGGCTTCCAACTCTTTTCCGCACAATAGAATAAGTCATAACATACAACAGGGGTCCCCAAACTGGGCCACTTTAAGACTGGTGGACTTCAACTCCCAGAATCCCCAAGCCAGCATGGCTTAGGGACCTTGGAGGTCAACTAGTCCAGCCCCCTGCTCAAGCAGGAGATCCTGTGCCAGGAGGGTCCAACTTTGGAACTTTAAGACTGGTGGACTTCAACTCCCAGAATTCCCCAGCCAGCTATGCACGGGATCTCCTGCTTGAGCAGGACTGACCTCCAAGGTCCCCGTGCTGTGCTGGCTGGGGAATTCTGGGAGTTGAAGTCCACCCGTCTTAAAGTGGCCAAGTTTTGGGACCTCTGACATACAGCTTCAGTGTTTTACTTTTACATAATACTACCGTGTTTTGGTGGCTCAGGCTGTAAATGCCTGCTCTTAAGATCCAGCTGTCTACAACTACTGTAGGCTCGAATCCCACCAGGCTCAAGGTTGACTCAGCCTTCCATCCTCTCAGGGTAGGTAAATTGAGGACCCAAGATTGTTGGGGGCAATTAGCTGACCTTGTAAAAATGCCGCTTAGTAATAAGCAGGCATATACAATGGAATGAAGGCTATTGCTGAGCACATTGGTTGTGCTCCAAAATTGTAGCAGCCCTGAGTCTTGGAGAAGAGCATATAAATGTAATTAAAAAAAAAAATAAAAAATAAGACACTGTCTTATATTTTTTTGGCTCCCAAAAACACACTAGGTCTTATTTTGGGGTAGGTCTTATATATATTTTTTTAATGAAAAAAAACACCATATTCATGTAGAACAATGTACATTTATTCACTTATGAAACCACGAACAAATGCTCCGTGTTTCCCCTAACATAAGACACTGTCTTATATATTTTAGCTCCCAAAACACACTAGGTCTTATTTTTGGGGTAGGTCTTATTTTCAGGGTAGGTCTTATTTTTGGGGAAACACAGTATATACAAGTTGTTCCCATGTATGGCTGGCTCGGGATTCTGGGAGTTGAAGTCCACCGGCCGTAAAGGGGCCACCCCTGGTCTTAGACGATAAACGACATGGTAGCCCTTGTTGAGTGACACGTTTGGATGCCCTTCCAGGGAACGCCTGCCAAGATGACCCACCAGTACCCCGCGCTCACTGCCGAGCAGAAGAAGGTGCTCTCGGACATCGCCCAGCAGATCGTGGCCCCGGGCAAGGGCATCCTGGCGGCCGATGAATCCGTAGGTGGGCATGGATTGCGGGCAGTGTCTGCCAGGGGAGGGTCTGGAGGCCCCTCCTCCAGGTGGGAAAGGGAGGGGGGTCCTGGTTGAACCCCCTTTTCTCCTGCAGGCTCCCCAGTTTTCCGAGGGGACAGGACCCTTTGGATTCCCTCCTGAGGGGCATGAAGGACCCCTGACTCTTAATGGGAGAGCGAGGGGCTGCTGGGTGGGCCCTGGGGCAGAAGAAGCCCCTGTAACCACGTTTTCTCACCGAGGCCACGTTTTCAGTCTTCGTGGCTGGCAATCTGCGCCTTCAAAATCTCTCTGTCAACTCCTAAAATATTTCTCGGGTCTTTTTAGAGTGGCCGACAGAAAGGGAGGGGGGAGCAGTGCAGCAGTTTGGAAACCAAAAGTGCATTCCATCAATGTTTTTTCCGAGATGGTAACTAGGCGACTGAAGTTTCTGTCGTGCAAAATTCTAACTGGAGAGCACGATTGATGACTCTGGGCTATGGAGGTGTCCCATTGGAGAATATGAATTACGATACACCCAGGGGGTGGGGGAAATCAGGGTCAAAGGTGACAATGAATGATGTGTCTCAGAGTCGGCTGCACCCGGGCAGTGCCGGACCTGTTAACTCCCAATAAATCCTTTTGAAGTTTTGGAAGTTTGGCTCGAGACTCAGGATTCAAATGGGGGTCACTGCCGGAGCCCTGACACTCTGTTTATTCGGAGGCTGAGATGCCCCTGGGATACAGGCAGTCCTTGACTTACAACAGTTCACTTAGTGACCATTTAATGTACAACTGCACTGGACAGAGGGATTAAGACTTCCTCTATGGAGATTTTGTCCCAAAGGTGCTTTTTTCTTTTTTTTCCAAGAGTCCCCTGGACTTTCTGGTTTTTTTCTTTGAAGACGTTTTGCTTCTTATCTGAGCTGCTTCTTCTGCTCTGAACTGGTGGTGGGGAAGGATTAAGACTTCAGTGGCTGCAATTAACACTTACGACGCCCACCACAGCCTCCCCGTGGTCAAGTGATCAAATTCAGATGCTTAGTCATGACTCCTGTTGATGACAGTGCCCCAGGGTCACGTGATCCCCTTTTGTGACTTTCTGACAAGCAAAGTCATTAGGGGGAAGGCAGATTCACGTAACGACCGGGTGATTAAGTTAACCACTGTGGTGTTTTGCATAGCAGTGGTGGCAAGACAGGTCGTAAAACGGGGCAAAATTCACCTAAGAAGTGTTTCACTTAGCATCAGAAATGTTGGGCTCGATCGGGGTCAGGGTTGGAAGGAAAAATCCATCTGGTTCAGTTCCAAGCTGGGGGAAAGACGCCGGAAGGAACATATGGAGGCTGATTGGAAAGAAAGATGCTTGTTTATTGATGGACAGAACTGCAGCGTGCAGTTTCAGGGGCAGCTGACCAAATGGGCTGCAGAGTGGGTGCGTTTTATGCCTTCTGGATTCCTATGGGGTCATGTAGAGGTCACGGTTGGCTCTATAGGCAACAGGGGAAGATGCAAATCCTAGGTGTTTGTCTGAGCTAATCTTGTCCCCCTTTGGTTTGTGGCTTATCTGGAGTTTCCGTCTGACCCAGCCTTTCCGAATGGATCCCCACATCCACCTTTCTGAAAGCTGGCCTCCTCAGTTTTGCTTGGGGCAGGGAAACAGGGCCTGGCTTCTGCCTCCCTTAAGATTTTTTCCCCATTTCTCCTTTAGGGGAAATATTCTGTCCTGCCTTTTTTAATATCCCCCAAATATTTCACTCTCTACAAGGGTGGAGGGGCGACTTTCTACATCAGGACTGCCTGTGGTTGGGAAGAGCCAAGCCTGCAGGGAGGGAGGGACGGCGTGGAGGCGGGACAAACTCCCGTCGGCTTCTTCCCGTCTTGTGCAGGCAGCATGGCCAAGCGGCTGAACCAGATCGGGGTGGAGAACACAGAGGAGAACCGGCGTCTCTACCGCCAGATCCTCTTCAGTGCCGACAGCCGGGTCAAGAAATGCATTGGGGGGGTCATCTTCTTCCACGAGACCTTGTACCAGAAGGCGGACGACGGCACGCCCTTCGTGGACCTGATCAAGGACAAGGGCATCATTGTCGGCATTAAGGTGCTTGTTGGGACCCGAGCCCTGCCACCTCTGACACCCTCCCCTCCCAGCTCCTGAAAAGACGGGGCATGGGTGGGGGGCAGCGGTGCCGAGCGAGGGACATTGGAGGGCAAGAGCAGCGGTTTGGGGTTCAGACCCTGAAGACGGGGCCGGTGATGGCTGGGAAGCAGTTTCCATCTCCCCCCCCCCGCCGAAACGGAGCTGTTGAAGGAAGAGTAGAATAACAGAGTTGGAGGGGGACCCTGGAGGTCTTCTAGTCCATCTGATTCCTACAGGGAATCAGCCCTGCCTGAGCTCCTGTCAGCAAGCCATGACTTTGGGTCCACCTGCTGCTCGGCAGCCCAGGAGGAGGGGGGGTGAAGCCCACCCGGTTTGCCCCATCGGACAAAAAGCCCACTGGTCCAGGGTGAGAAGAGCTGAAGGGTCCTGGGGGGCTCTCTGAGCTGGGGGGCTTCCTTGCAGACGTTTCCTGACCCAACTAGGGAACATCATCAGTGCTGGAATGGAGGGGGGGATTTGCTCCCTTGTTTATATATACTAGGACTTTGCTCTGCATAAACAGGGAGCGAAGCTCACCCTGCCTGGCACTGAAGGTGTTCCCTACAACTGTCTGGGATGGGGGGAACAGAGGCAAAAGCCCCTCCCCCCCTTCTGCTTTCCGGAATGATCCTGGGATCTGGCAAATTTGCCCTCTGGGTGAATCCTCCTCCCAGCCCAGAGCGGAGTCAAGACCGGCCTCCCTGGGCAGGAGGAGCCCCCCTGCCCTCCCCCCGGGCATCCCCCTGCAACCCTCCAAGGGGGGGGAAGGGAGTCCTGGGGAGGCTGCAGCCCTATTTATTTATTTATTTATGGACTTATATGCCCCCATCTCGAGAAGACTGGCTCACAAATCAAAACACACAATACAATAATTATTTAAAAAGAATTAAACAATTAAGGCCAATAAAACCAAATTAAAATACTTAAAAATTATCCATGGCCCAGGTAGAGTAATCACAGCCCGATTTGGTCAAACAACCAGGTCTTTAAGTC
>CM019148.1:1080864-1186395 GCA_009733165.1 Naja naja | reverse complement strand
GGGCTGCCCTGGCGTCCGCAGGGGTCTCAGAGCTCGGCTTTCCCCCCTGCAGAACGGCATTGTGCCCATTGTGGAGCCGGAGATCCTGCCGGACGGAGAACATGACCTGAAGCGCTGCCAGTATGTGACCGAGAAGGTAGGGCTGCCTCGGCTCGTGGATTATGGGGGTCGGTGTAGAACTGGCGGGCTGTCTGTATGGACAGAGGAAGGGAGGGACGAGAGGAGACAGGGGAACCCTGGCTCTCCAGTCAGAGCCAGCCTGGAGTCCCGGTTGCAGTGCAGGGCGATCGGGGCCCAATCCATGGCACCTCAATGGACGACGCAGAGCCAGTTGCTCTCTGGCCCAACCGTTGGCAGCGGAGTGGTTGCGGGGGGGAACACACGGAAGGGAGCCCACCCTTTAGGATGCTTCTGGGGGTTCTTAGAAGGTGGAGTTACCCAGAGGGCAGTACTCTAAAGCAGGGGTCTCCCACCATGGCCCCTGTAAGACTAATGGACTTCAACTCCCAGAATTCCTCAGCCAGCAGACCAGGGGTGTCCCACCTTGGCCCCTTTAAGACTGGAGGACTTCAACTCCCAGAATTCCTCAGCCAGCAGACCAGGGGTCTCCAATCCCGCGTTAAGACTCAGGGACTTCAACTCCCAGAATTCCTCAGCCAGCAGACCAGGGGTCTCCAATCTTGACCACGTTAAGACTCAGGGACTTCAACTCCCAGAATTCCTCAGCCAGCAGACCAGGGGTCTCCAATCTTGGCCACGTTAAGACTCAGGGACTTCAACTCCCAGAATTCCTCAGCCAGCAGACCAGGGGTCTCAATCTTGCCACGTTAAGACTGATGGACTTCAACTCCCAGAATTCCTCAGCCAGCAGGCCAGGGGTCTCCAATCTTGGCCGTTAAGACTGATGGACTTCAACTCCCAGAATTCCTCAGCCAGCAGACCAGGGGTCTCCAATCTTGGCCACGTTAAGACTGATGGACTTCAACTCCCAGAATTCCTCAGCCAGCAGGCCAGGGGTCTCCAATCTTGGCCACATTAAGACTGATGGACTTCAACTCCCAGAATTCCTCAGCCAGCAGGCCAGGGGTCTCCAATCTTGGCCACGTTAAGACTCAGGGACTTCAACTTGTTGAGTTGAAGTCCACAAGTCTTAAAGTTACTAAGGTTGGAGACCCCTGCTCTAGAATGGGAGTCTCCAAACTTGGCAACTTTAAGACTGGGGAATTGAAGTCCACAAGTCTTAAAATGGCCAAGGTGGGGGACTCCTGCTCTAAAACCAGAGAGTAAAATGCCAACAAGGCTGAACTCCTCGGTCATTTTATTGAACAAACGCTGGGACAAAAGATGTGCTTTACTAGAAAGTGTGTGTGTGTGTGTGTGTGCGCGCGTGTGTTTCTTCCCTTTCTGTGATTCCCTTTGATTCCCTGGTGGTTGTCTGTGGACCCTGCTCCCTTGCTGGCCGGTCCCTTCGAGGTGGACCAGCCTGGCTCTGACCCTCTTCCCAGGTTCTGGCTGCCGTCTACAAGGCCCTGAGCGACCACCACATCTACCTGGAAGGGACTCTGCTCAAACCCAACATGGTGACCCCCGGCCACGCCTGCCCAACCAAGTACAGCCCGGAAGAGATTGCCATGGCCACCGTCACTGCCCTGCGCCGGACTGTGCCCCTGCCGTGCCAGGTAAGGTCACGTCCAGGGAAGCTTAAGCGAGTAAAACCCAAAGGACACATACAGACTGGGTGAAACCGGGCTCCATGGAATGGAATGGAATAGGATTCAGAATAGAATTCAGAATAGAATAGAGTAAGAATAGAAAATAGGAATATAATACACTAGAATATGGAATAGAATAAGGAATGGAATGAAATAGAAATAGAATAGAATAAGTATAGAGCAATAATAGAATGGAATAGAATAGGAATAAAACAATTGAATTGAATTGAATTCTTTCTTGGCCAAATATGATTGGACACACAAGGAATTTGTCTTGTTGCATATAGCAGTGACCGGGAGGGGGATCTTGGAGTCTTAGTGGACAACCAGCTAAATAGGAGCCAACTGTGCAGCAGCAGCCAAAAAAGCCAATGCAACCCTAAGTGGCATTAACAGAGGGATACAATTGAGATCAAGGGAGGTACTAATACCACTCTGTAAAGCCTTAGTAAGACCACACCTAGAGTCCTGCATCCAGTTTTGGTCACCACACTATAAAAAATGTTAAGACTTTAGAAAAAGTGCAGAGAAGAGAAACCAGGATGATGAGGGGACTGGAGACTAAAACATATGAAGAACGGTTGCAGGAACTGGGCCTGGCTAGTCTAGGGAAGAGAAGGACCAGGGGAGACAGGAGAGCAGCCTTCCAATGTTTGAGGGAGGGGCTGCCCCAGAGAGGAGGGGGCAAGCATAGCTTGCTGGGGAATTCTGGGAATTGAAGTCCCCCAGCCTTCCAGGGGCCCAGGTTGGCGTCCCCTGCAGGGCTCTGGGGCTGCAGCTCTTCCCTTCTGCCCCTGCAGGAATCACCTTCCTGTCCGGCGGCCAGAGTGAGGAGGAGGCCTCCCTCAACCTCAACGCCATCAACAACTGCCCGCTGCCCCGGCCGTGGGCCTTGACCTTCTCCTACGGCCGGGCCCTGCAAGCCTCGGCCCTCAACACCTGGAGGGGCCAGCGGGAGAACGAGGAGCTGGCCACCGAGGAATTCCTCAAGCGAGCCCAGGTGGGTGTCCTGGAAGGAGGGGTGGAGGGGGGTGCATCCCACTGCCCAGGAAGGGGGCCCCCTCCTAATTAGGGTCCCTCTCTCTCTTCTGGGGTGCCCAGCTCAGATGGGCCCCAAAGGGAAGGTGTGGCCCCCAGCATCCCTCTGTATCTTTGCAGGTGAATGGTCAAGCAGCTCTCGGCCACTACGAAGCCAGCGGCGATGGCTCAGGGGCAGCTGGACAGTCTCTCTATGTGGCCAACCATGCCTACTAGCCCCCAGGCAGAGGTCTCGGGCCCCAAGGACCGGGCCCCTGGCTCCTCCGCTGCTTTCCATCCCAACCCCCCCGTCACTCCCAGCTTTTTCTAGAGTAGCCGTGACAAGCAGCAAAGTAGGCAGATGAGTGTCCAATGCTGGGGAGGGGGGTTGCGGGGGAGCGAGTCCTGCAAGTGGAGGGGGATGGGAGGAGAGCCCAGGCCTCCCTCGCAGGGTTGTTGTGAGCACGAAAGCCCCAGCAAGGATCCAAAGCCGAACGAGGCCTCTAGAATAAAGGTCTCCAAGTTTGGCTGCTTTAAGACTTGGGGACTCCAACTCCCAGAATTCCAGAGTCAAAGGCTTGTGGACTTCAACTCCCAGAATTCCATAATGTTCCACTAAGACTTGTGGACTTCTGGGGAATTCTGGGAGTCAAAGGCCACGAATCTTAAAAGCTTTCCAGGTTGAGATCCCTGGAAAGGTTTTGTGTCATCACCCATGAAGACACAATGGGGGAGAATCCGTTGCAGGGGTCCCCTCCGTTGAGGGAAGGGGGGCCAGGAGATTTGGGGGTCATTGCTGTGTGGTCATCTCTACCCCTCTGCCCAGCTGCCTTTCATTTCTTTGAGGACCAATAACCTGTTTGGCTGCGCACTGTGAATTGTGGCTTTGTGGTGCGGCCTTTGTGCCCCTTCCCCGCAGCAGCCTGGCCAGTGGGAGGGGAGGGGGTGCGTGTGCTCTCTCTGCCCATCCCCCCCAACGTACCAGTAGCCTTGTAACTAATAAACCATAGAGATACCATCACAATTTTGTCTCTGGGTTTTCTTTCTTCTGCCCAGGGTGGCATGGCTGGTGAGAGACACAAGGCATGGGCTTGGTCATTCTTTAGCAAGCCAAATTTGGCTGAATTTTGACTTTGTATTTTGATTTGACCTACTTTTCTCTCTTTGAAAATGGTGGCAAGGTTTTATAAAGCCATCAGACTGGAATGTAGGGAAACTGATGGATTGATTAGATCAGGGGTCTCTCACCTTGGCCCCTTTAAGACTTGTGGACTTCAACTCCCAGGTTCTCAGCCAGCTTTGCTGGCTGAGAACTCTGGGAGAGTCCAAAGTCTTAAAGAAGGCAAATGGGAGACCTGGATTAATAACTTTACCATGATAACATCCCTAAAACAGGGAAAAAAATAATACAGTTGCAATTGGGTGAGGAACAACCTTGGATCTTTTGGCAACAGTTTCAAAAACTTTCAGCAGTTCCATGAAGGCTCCACAGCCATTTGCACCACTCAAGTGACCCTCAGGACACAGATGAACCTCCTAGTAGCCTCAAGGGCTCTTTCAAAGGATGCAAATGACCAGCTGTCTGCAAGGAGGATAAATCCTTCCCTTCTCCACCATCCAGTCAGAGATGAAGAAGATTCTGGGAGAAGTGAAACATCTTCAAAGAAAAAGTAGAAAGTCCATTTGCCTCGTGGAAAAGAAAGCACCTTTGGGACAATGAATGAATGAAAGAATCAATCAATGAATGAATGAACGAACCAACCACAGTCCCAAACTATATAGCGGCCAAGCCAAGAGGCCGTGATCTCTTTAGGGAGAATGCCTTGAAATCTGATTTTCCAGGTCTATTTTCTAAACAGTGTTATGAGATACTTCCTAGTCCCCAAACAAGGGATATAGAATAGCTGCTATTGGATCGAAGATGGAGGGATGTCTTCTGCTGTGGCCCCAGAAGGTGGGAGCAGAACCTGGGTGGGGGAGGGACTGTGGGGGAGAGGAACCAAAGGCAGGCGGTTCAGGCTGGACATTAGCAAGAATTTTCTAACTTGGGAGCTGCTGGTCAGAGGAACGAGTTGCCCCATGAAAGGAAGTTGGTTCCTTGACCCTTGGTGGTGCAGGCTGTTAAATGCCAAGCACTTAGCTCCAGCTGCCTGCAATTATTGCAGGTTCGAATCCCACCAGGCTCAAGGTTGACTCAGCCTTCCATCCTCTCGGGGTAGGTAAATTGAAAACTCAAGATTGTTGGGGGCAATAAGCTGACTTTGTAAAAATGCCGCTTACTAATAAGCAGGCATATACAATGGAATGAAGGCTTTTGCTGAGTGCATTGGGTTGCGCTCCAAAGATTGTAAGCCGCCCTGAGTCTCCAGAGAAGGGCGGCATATAAATGTGAATTTTTTTTAAAAAGTTGATTTTCCCTCACCAGAGAGTTGAATTTTGTATTTACCGACAAAGAAGTAAGGGTCGGTAAATATAAAATTCTTTGTCTGTAAATATAAATTCAACACAAAAATAGCTTTGTTGCGAAAGCAGCTGCCTGCGAAGGCTCCTGGATTGGGGCTGAAAGGTGGAAGCAGGACGCTCCATCCATCTGATATTTGGGTGGACCAGACTGCCCCAATAGACCCGGGTTGGGGGTGTTGGAAGAAACCCTCACTAAAGAGCTTCAAAGAGGCTGGAAGACATCTATCATTGGTGGCAAGTTCTGGTGGCCAGCTGTTCCACTGGTTAACTGCCCTCCCTGTTAGGAAATTTCTCCTTACTTCCAGGTTGCTTCTCTCCTTGATGAGTCTTCATCCGTTGCTCCTTGTCCTGCCTTCAGGGCCTCCTCCTCCTCCCTCCTCCTCGCATTACTACTTTCAGAAGTTATGGGTACTCCATTGCTGGAGGTTTTCAAGAAGAGACTGGCCAGCTGTTTGTCTGAAATGGTCTAGTCTAGTGTGGGGATAAGGATGTCCAACTTTGGAACTTTAAGATCTAAGTGCTAGAGCCCACTGTGACTACACAGCCAAAAAGGCATTAAGAGTTGTTAACCTAATCCTACGTAGCTTCTTCTCTGGTAATATCACTCTACTAACTAGAGCATACAAAACATTTGCTAGACCAATACTTGAATACAGCTCATTAACCTGGAACCCACATCACGTACCTGATATTAACACAGTTGAGAAAGTCCAGAAATATTTCACAAGAAGAGTTCTCCACTCCTCTACTCGTTGCAGAATACCTTATGCCACCAGACTTGAGGTTCTAGATCTAGAAAACCTAGAACTACGCCATCTTCGGTCCGATCTAAGTGTAGTATATAAAATCATACATTGCAATGTCCTTCTGGTCAATGAATACTTCAGCTTCAATCATAACAATACAAGAGCACACAATAGATACAAACTCAAGGTTAACCACACCAAACTTGATTGCAGGAAATGCAACTTCAGCAACAGAGTGGTCAATGTCTGGAATACTCTACCTGACTCTGTGGTTTCTTCCACAAACCCCAAAAACTTTAACCTTAAGACTGTCTACTATTGACCTCACCCCTTTCCTAAGAGGTCTGTAGGGGGCGTGCATAAGCGCACCAACGTGCCTACCGTCCCTGTCCTATTGTTTCTGTTATTTTTCTTATATGTATCATTTCATGCATTCACAACTATGTTTATACTTATACCCGTTATCTTATAATCGCTTGACAAAATAAAATAAATAAAAATAAAATAAAAAACAAAACTTTAAGACTTGTGGACTTCAGCTCCCAGAATCCCCCAGGCAGCTGCGCTGTGCTGGATGGGGAATTCTGGGAGTTGAAGTCCACAAGCCTTAAAGTTCCCAAGGCTGGACTGTCCTGGTATAGGCTGTCCAGCTCCAGCAGTGGGTTACTAGAAGACCTCCAAGCTCCTTCTGTTCTAAGAGGCTCCAGTGCTTCTCAACAGCCACTTGAAAGTGGACTTCAATTCCCAGAATTCAACGTTGAGAAACCCTGCTCTGGTGGGCCCCCAGGGACTCGATTAGATGACCTCTGGGAAACCCTCAAACTGTGATTCTATGTCCTCTCCAGGAACTCAGCTTGTCGGGAGGAGGATTTTACAGGTAGTCCTCGGGTTATAACCATTTGTTTGTGACCATGCAAAGTTAGGGCGGTCCTCAAATGAAGGACTTTGCCCAGAGGGATGAAGAGGCTGCAGGTGAAGGGTGGAGAAGCCCCTTCCTCCCCCTCAGATTCCCCCTCCCCTCCAGGCAGGGATAGCTCAGGTGTTTACAGGCAGTCCTCAACTTACGACAGTTCATTTAGTGACCGTTCCTCAGACTTATGACCATGTTTCACACATATGACTGCTGCAGCATCCCCAGGGTCACATGATTATGAGACACTTGGCAATTGGCTCACATTTACGACAGTTGCTGTGTCCCAGGGTCAGGCGATTCCCTTTTGCGACTGTCGGAGAAAAGCAGAATCAATGGGGGGAGCCAGACTCACTTAACGACCGTGGTAAGAAAAGTGGCAAAATGGGGCCAAACTCACTTAAGAACTGCCTCGTTTAGCAACAGAATTCTCGGGCTCGGTTGTGGTCATAAGCCGAGGACTGCAGGTCCTTTTTTCAAACTGGAAAAGCTGGACACTGTCTTGCTGTCACACAAGTCCTCGGAAGAAACTCCCGCGAGCTCAGTAAACCTGAGCGGGGTGGGTTGGACTAGAAGACCTCCAAGGTCCTTTCCAGCTGTCAACTCGTAAATTCCCTCACTTGCCTCCATTCGCTGGCTCGCTCGCTCTCGGACAGGAGAGGGTTAAACAAAAAGCGCTCAAGAGAGGCTGCTGGATTTGTCCCTTTTCGGTTGCCGTAAGGAAGGCGGGACCTCTCTTTGTTAGTTGCGGCTCTTGAGGAAGCCTAATAAGTTGCTCCGAGCCCCGCCCCGCCCCGCCCGCTCTCCCTCCCTGCCCTTCCTTAAGATGGGCAAGCGCTCCTTCACGCGGCGTGTGTCCTTTCGAGCGTTTGATTGGACGCTCCCCCTTGCCGATCAGGCGAGGCTCGTTTCCATTAGCTGGCTCGCGTTCCAAGCGTCGTAATTCCGCCCCCGCGCCGGCCGGGCTCGAAGGCGATTTCCGCGCAGAGCGATGGCGGCCGAGGCGAGAGGCGCGGCGGCCCGGGATGCGGCAGGTGCGGGGCTGGTGGGGTGGGGGGTGGGAGTCGGGCAGAGGGGGCTCATCCTCCTCGTGCCGGGTCCCCTTGGCGGGGGCGGGGGTTCGGGGTCCCCCCTTGCCCACTGTGGTGGGTCCTGCGGAACTCGCTGCCACGGGCGAGGCGGGAATGAACGGGGGCTTCCCTTTGCCGCCCTGCAGAGAAGGCGCGGGGCAAGCAGGCCGCCCTCTCCTTCGCCGCCATGGCAGTCCTGGTAGGGCTGCCCCTCTGGTGGAAGACGACCGAGACCTACCGGGCGGCGCTGCCGGACGCCGAGATCGCCGAGCTGGACGCGCTTCTGGTGAGAAGGGACTCCCGGCCCCATCAGCCCCAGCCTTTTCCGTGGCTGTGGGCGATGGGAGTTGTAGTCCAGGGACCCCTGGGGCTGGCTGCTGCGCTGGAGGCGGGCAGCTTTCGAACTCCGCTCCCTGTCCAGCCTGCCCTTTGACCCCAAAGGACTGACCAAGGGTGGGGAGGTCCTCGCCTTAACAGCCGTTCGTTTAGTGACCGAAGTTGCAAGGGCCCTGAAAATGGGGTGGGAGGGAGGGGCGGAATTGGGGCAGGCCTTGTGTGTGTTTCCCACCCCCACCCCCCAAAGTGCTCACCCTGCCCTTGGCTTGCTTGCCCCTGGCTGCAAACGATCTCCCAAGGGGTCCTGTCACTGTGGCCCTTGAGGTTGTGGCCATGGGCCACAAGGATATCAGTGGATCCCCAGCTTGTGACCACACTTAATTTAATTTAATTTAATATTGGGATTTCTATGCCACCCTATCTCCTGAAGAACTCAGGGCGGCCCACAACAATAAAAAACAGGAATACAAAGTTTAAAAAACGATCAAATAAGAGAACCCCAATTACAAACATTAAAACATTAAAAACCAACAAACAAATTAAAAAAAACAATTAAAAAAACCCCTTCAGTCCACTTGGGATCACATTGATTTCTGTGGCTAGGCAATGCAGCCAGTCCCATCCCATTTTACGACCTTTTCCTCCCATGGTTAAGCCCAAGAATCAGCATAGAGCTGGAAGGGACCTTGGAGGTCATCTAGTCCAGCCCCCTGCTCAAGCAGGAGAATCTATATCATGTCAAACAAGTGGCTGTCTAGTCTCTTCTTAAAAGCTTCCAGTGTTGGAGCGCCCACGACTTCTGGTGGCAGGCAGTTCCACTGGTTAATTGTCCTCCCTGTCAGGAAGTTTCTCCTTAGTTCCGGGTTGATTCTCTCCTTGATCAGTTTCCATCCATTCCTTCCTTCCTTCCTTCCTTCCTTCCTTCCTTCCTTCCTTCCTTCCTTCCTTCCTTCCTTCCATAGAATAATATAATAACATTTGAAGAGACCTTGGAGGTCATCTAGCTCAACCCCCTGCTCAAGCAGAGATTCTAATGCCATTTCAGGCAAGTGACTGTCACGTCTCTTCTTCAAAACCTCCAGTGATAGGCAGGCAGTTCCACTGGTTCATTGTCCTCCCTGTCAGGAAGTTTCTCCTTAGTTCCAGGTTGATTCTCTCCTTGGTGAGTTTCCATCCATTGCTTCTTGTCCTACCTTCAGGGGCTTTGGAGATCACTGCAGTTGTTAAGTGAATCACACAGTTGTTAAATGAATCCTGCTTCCCACATAGTCAGAAACCAGCCTGGAAGGTCACAAATGGTGATCACATGACCCCCAGGACACTGCAACCATCATAAACTCACGCCGGTTGCTTGGGATGCTACATTGGTTATAGGTGCGAGGACTGGTTCTAAGTTATGTTTAATGTAAACAGTTGTAAGCTGAGGACTCCCTGTGTTTGAAAAGCAGAGCTACCTGTGCAAGATGGAGCAACCTATGGCTCCTTGTCAGAGAGGTGAGGCCAAAGCCGCAGGAAAAGGTCATGTCTGTGCAGATTCTCCAGCCACCCAGGTCCTGATTGTCCCAAAAGTGCTTTTTTTCCCAATAAACTGGACTTTCTTTGTTTTTCCTTGAAGTAGCTTCGCTTCCCATCCAAGAAGCTTCCTCAGCTCCGACTGGAGGGTGGGGAAGGGAAGTATTTTTTTAATTAAATTTTATTGAGTATAGTCCAGTCTCTTCTTGGAAGTCTCAAGTGATGGCACTCCCATAACTTCCGAAGGCCACTTCTGTTCCATCGGTTGATTGTTCTCACTGTCAGAAAGTGTCTCCTTATTTGCAGGCTGAATCTCTCCTTGGTCAGTTTCCATCTATTCTTCCTTGACCCCTTCCTCCTCGCTTCTTCCTCCTCTCTGGGGCAGCCCCTCAAACATTGGAAGGCTGCTCTCCTGTCTCCCCTGGTGCTTCTCTTCCCTAGACTGGCCATACTACCCCTGGGACTCCGTTTGGCCCCTGACCTTCGCACCTTCCGTCACGACTTGAAAACCTGGTTATTTGAACAGGCCGGGCTGTGCTGACTTCTTGGGGAGGGGGGGGTTAAATTTTTTAAATTGTATAATGCACATTGGGGTTTTACAGTAATTGGGCTTGTAAGTATTTAATATTTTTTTAAGTAATTATTGTCGGTTTTTAGTTGTGAGCCGCCCTGAGTCCTTTCGGAGAGGGGGCAGCATACAAGTCCAAGAAATAAATAAATAATAAATAAATACTAGAGAGAAGATATCCCTCTTCTGTCTGGAGCCACCCTCCTTGTTTAAACCTAATTTCCTCAACCCGGAGGCCTTTTACCCGTCTTGGCCAGCAGCTTTGAGGATTCCTGGCTGGTTTAAGGGCAGGGAGCCCGGGGGCCTTCCGCGTGGGGTTGTGCCTCTTTCTGGCTCATGGGGCGCGCTCTGATTCAGTTCCAGCTGATGGTGCCCGTCTCGGTGGTGTTCGCCCAGGGGGTCCTCCCGAAAGACCAGGAGCGCAAAGTCCCCTTCCAGCAAGTGCAGCAGATGGAGATCCCCTTGAATGGTAAGGGGTTCTAGGGGGGGGGGGGGGCTGCTACTTCTGGGCTGGGGCTGGCGTGACACACAAGCATTCCCAACTGGCCTTTCAGCCAGCGCTGCAGAGCTGAGCCATGGTGTGAGGCCAGGCTCCCCTGTCCTGCTCTGGTGCTCGAAGTGACTGGGCCACATGGGCTTTCGATTTGGGGTCAACCGTCCCAGAGAGAGAGAGAGAGAGAGAGAAAGACAAAAAAGAGAGACAGAGAAAGAGAGAAGGCCCAGAATAAATGCCCTGCTTCCATCTCACCAGGGCCGCCTGCAGCTTTCCCTGCCAACAGGAAGGGTGGCACCAGCCAGCATGGGCACATAATGCATCCACCATGCCAGAGGTGCAGGCAAAACATAGTTTTCGTGACAGTGGAACAGACAGCAGACAAATGAATTCAACAGTTGCACGCCCAGAGAAGCCCCCCCCCACACCGGCCTCTGCACCCAGTTGCCCTCCTCTCGCCCAGAGACGTGCACGGGGGCCCCTGGACACGCCTGTTTGCCTGCCTGCCTGCCTTCTGCACGGAGCAGCCTCCTCCCGCTTGGATGCGGCACCTGCCCTTTTCCTTAGCCAGGTGTTTAGTCCTCTCCCCCCTTTTGTTTCAGCCAAGACCGGTGTGGTTGCTCGCTACCACCTTTCCTTTCGCCTCATCACCTCCCAAGAGCAGGCGTTGCTGTCGCAGGCCTCGGTCCAAGGTAACAGCCGAGGGTGATGGGACAGAGCCCAGTGACGGCTCTGATTCAAACGGGGGGGGGGCTGCCCAGTTCCTGCCTGCCCACATCCAGGGACCGGAGCCAGCCTCTTGGCCATCAGACTGCTTCCCCAGAGCTCTGTGGGTGTGCCAGGAAAGGGGCCCCTCGGGGCTGGGTCCCCCTGTGTAGCTGAGTGTCACCCCTCCTTTTCCTTCCAGAGGCAGACAAGGGGCTGCAGCCGGCAGGGGGGCTGCCGGTGGGCTCCCTCGCCATCTACGTGATCCCCCCCGGCTCTCTGCTCCTGCCCCAGGTAGGCTGTCGGGCGCCCTTAGCTACTTACTTAGTTTCCTTTATTGTCATTGCACCCCGTACGACGAAACCAAATACCATCTTCAGTGTACATTATGACTCTGAAAATAAACACAAACAAACCTCCTTCACATTCTATACAATTGAATGGAAAACCCCTGATATTGCATTCACATGCAATTCATTTGGCTTGTAATATTTAATACTATTTTAGGTGATTAATTTATTGTCAGTTTTTAGTTGTTAGCCGACCCGAGTCCCTTTGGAGAGGGGGCGGCATACAAGTCAAACAAACAAACAAACAAACAAATATAATAATAATAATAATAATAATAATAATAATAATAATAATAAGGCACTCTACAGTAGAATTCAACAGAGTTTCTGCCCTGGGATAAAAGCTGTTTTTCAGCCTGTCTGTCCTTGTTTTTATTCTCCTGTACCGTCTGCCAGATGGTAATAGTTCAAAAAAACAAAGGGTTCCCAGGATGAGATGGATCTTTGAGGATGTTTTGAACTTTCTTAAGGCAGCGGGAGCTATGAAGCTCTTCCAAAGAGGGGAGAGGGCAACCCATGGTCCTCTGGGCAATGACATTCACCCTCTGGAGCGCCATCCTATCTGCCCCTGTGCAATTGGCAAACCATACAGGGGTGCAGTGAGTTAAGATACTCTCTGTGGTGCAGCAGTAGAAGGTCACCAGCAATTTTCCATTCAGTTGTTGTTTGCTGAGAACAAGAGTTTGGCAGAAAAGCCCCAACTTTGCTGAAGATGGAACCGTCCTCGTTTTGCAACGGAGCATTTAGAAACAGAGCTCCGTGCCGGGCTGGTGCAAATTCCCCTCGGAGGGACGGTCGGTCATTTGGCCCTGTCCAGCTGGCCAAGGGCCAAAGGCCGCTGGCAAGTCTGTCTTGTCTTAACAGATAACAGATAATCAGAGTTGGAAGGGACCTTCTAGGTCATCTAGTCCAACCCCCTGCCCAAGCAGGAGACCCCACACCATTTCTGACAGATGGCCATCCAGTCTCTTCTTGAAAGCCTCCAGGGATGAAGCTCCCACCACTTCCAAGGGCAACATCTGTTCCATGGGTTGATTGTTCTCACTGTCAGAAAGTTTCTCCTTATTTCCAGGTTGAATCTCTCCTTGTTCAGTTTCCATCCATTGTTCCTTCTCTGGCCTACAGGTGCTTTTAGAAAATAGCTTGACCTCCTCCTCTCTGGGGCAGCCCCTCCCTCAAATATTGGAAGACTGCTATCCTGTCTCTCCTGGTCCTTCTCTCTCCTAGACTAGCCAGGCCCAGATCCTGCAACTGTCCATCGTATGTTTGAGCCTCCAGTCCCCTCATCCTCCTGGTTGCTCTTCTCTGCACTTTTTCTAGAGTCTCAACATCTTTTTTATAGTGTGGTGACCAAAACTGGATGCAGGACTCTAGGTGTGGCCTTACTACGGCTTTACAGAGTGGTCTTAGTACCTCCCTTGATCTTGATAGCTGTTGGTCTCCTTCCGGCAGGGGTCAGAGATGTACATTGGGAAGCACCGGAGCGCCATCCTCAGCGCCCCTCTGGGGGCAAAGGACCTGCTGGGGGCCCTGAACGACCGGCTGCAGCAGCTGATCCAGGCCATGTCCTTCACCCCCGAGACCCTTGTGGAGGCCCTGGCCAACCGGGTCCCTCTGGGCCAGCCAGGAGCTGAATGGAAGCGCCCCTTCAAGTCCAGTTTCGGTATGGCCAGGCCCTGGGAATGGGGGGGAGGAGAAGCTGAAGGAGTGGGGGGCAGTCCCCACCCCACTGTGCATCAGGTCCTTCTCTATTTTTTAAATAATATTTTTTTTTATCTTTCAGTTTCAAAAACAAAAACGTTTCATTTTTCTTTTTTTCTGAAGCAGTGTGTTGTCTGGGCTGAAACACCCCTAGGCCATATCCATCACCATTTACAACAGGGGTCCCCAAACTTGGCAACTTTAAGACTTGTGGACTTCAACTCCCAGAATTCCCCAGCCAGCTCTGCTGGCTGGGGAATTCTGGGAGTTGAAGTCCACAAGTCTTAAAGTTGCCAAGTTTGGAGACCTCTGATTTAGAAACTGATTCACGTTCACATTGATATTATTTCTAAGCTTAGAATTAAGATAACATCACATAGCTAAACATTATACAGCCCTTCTAATGATGATATGGATAGATAGAATACTTTATTGGCCAAGTGTGATTGGACACACAAGGAATTTGTCTTCAGTGCATAAACTCTCAGTGCACATAAAAGAAAAGATACATTCATCCAGAGTAAAGAATCACCAGGTGCAACACTTAATAATAGTCATAGGGTACAATAAGCAATCAAAGGATACTAGAATTAGAATAAGAAATAAGAATATAGAATAGAATAAGAATAGAATATGGAATGGGAATAGAATAGAATTCAGAATAGAATAGAATTCAGAATAGAACAGAACAGAACAGAACAGAATTGAATTCTTTATTGGCCAAGTGTGATTGGACACACAAGGAATTTGTCTTGGTGCAAATGCTCTCAGTGTACATAAAAGAAAAGATACATTCATCAAGAGACAAGAATCAGGTACAACATTTAATGATAGTCATAGGGTACAAATAAGCAATCAAATCACACTAGGAAACAGCCAATATAGATCATAAGGATACAAGCGACAAAACAGTCATACAGTCATAAGTATATAATAACAATTGTCTTTTTTCTATATCTTTATTTTCTAGTCTCCTTGATTCTTCATTTCCAAATTCCTTTTTTATTCTCTAATAACCATTGATAAAATATTTTCCACATCATATAATACTCAGATTGCTCTTTCTCCTTGGTTGCCAGTTGTTAGTCTATTCATCTCCCTGGTCCCAACCTCTGTGATGCCGTGCATTAAATTTACAAATAAAATTAAAAATGCAGGGGGTCATCAATTTATCACCGTAACTGAGCCCAAACGTGCTTCCCATCCAAACGGGCCTGTTTTCAGCCCTCCCAGCCAGTCACACCCCAAGAAAACCCTGGAGGTTTGTAACCTGAGATTGGACAGACATTTGTCTAAACAGGGTGTAGGGCTTCCTGCCTGAACAGGGGCTGGTCTAGAACAGGAGGGTTCCAACCTTGGCCCCTTTCAGCCTGGTGGACTTCAACTCCCAGAATTCCCCTGGCCCTCTTTTTTTAAAATAATTTTTGTTTTTTTCACCTCTTATACATATTGATCTCGACTTTAACAGTACTGTATCATCATCATTATACAAGTTATTATACATACCAATTTCATGTAAATATCTAACATAACAGATAATCAGAGTTGGAAGGGACCTTGTAGGTCATCTAGTCCAACCCCCCGCCCAAGCGGGAGACCCGACACCATTTCTGACAGATGGCAGCCCAGTCTCTTCTTGAAGGTCTCAAGTAATTTTCTTATTTCCTTTATCTCTCTATTGTTCAACCAATTATACCAATTATCCCCAGATTTTGTAATACTCCAACTCTTCTTTCTCTTTTAGTTTTAATGTCAATTTGTCCATTTTGGCACAATCTAGAATCTTTTGAATTACTAATTCTTCAGAAGGCATTTTATTTTGTTTCCAACGTTGCGCGTAAACTATTCTTGATGCTGTCAGAATATGTAGTAACGTATATTTCATCTGCTTCCTATAATTCCCCTTAGTTATACCCAACAAAAACAACTCTGGTTTAAATTCTATTTGCTCTTACACAATATCTTGTAGCCATATTTTAGTCCAATATTTTTGGGCTTCCGGGCATGACCATGTGATAGAAGGTACCTTGTTGTCTTTAATGGGCCTGGGGAGGCTCCTGACCCCACCTCCCCGATTCCTGGTTCCCCTGCAGGATACGAGATCACCTTCAGTTTGCTCAACCCCGACCCCAAGGCCCACGACGTGCACTGGGACATCGAGGGGGCCCTCCAGCGCTTCGTCAAGCCCCTGCTGAAGAAGCTGAGCCCGCTGGCCGAATTCTCGGTGGACTCTCAAGTGGGTGAGGCCAGAGGCCGTGAGGGGGTGGGGGGCAGCCGGACCCTGTGCCCAGTCCAGGCTGATGGGCCCTGTTTCTCCCCCCACCCCAGATCCTCTACTACGCAGCTGGGAGTCACACCCCGCTTCGACCCCACTTCCGCCAGCTACACCCTGAGTGTGCACAGTCTCCCCCACGTCATTAACCCTGTGGAGGCCCGGCTGGGTAAGCCAAGGCAACGCCATCTTGGTTTGGGAGCTTGCTGAGGGGGGACCTCTCCCCATGGGGGACCCCAGTCTTGGGCAGAAGGCCGGCCTTGGGCAGTGGGTTGGTGGCTGCACGGCTGGACTGGAAAATAATATATTTGTCCTAGTTTAATTTAAAATAGCAGGATCAGATGGAAAGGAGGCCACCAGGAGATCCGGAGCTGAAGGTTAGGGCTGGGAAGGAAAGGCCTCTTGCTAACAGTTGCCAAGAAGACTTCAGAAATGGGCCCTTCCTTCCTTCCATCCATCCATCCATCTATCCATCCATCCATCCATCTACAGAAATAGGCCCTTCCTTCCTTCCTTCCTTCCTTCCTTCCTTCCTTCCTTCCTTCCATCCATCCATCCATCCATCCATTTTTTATAGCCAGCCTCCCATCTCAGCCAAGTGATTTGGGGCTGCTTACAATTCCGGAACTATAAACAGAAACAATAAAAAGAGGATTTTGCTCTAGGATGGATTTTGCTCCAAACCCAGCCCAGTCTTATTCTTCTCTGAGTGGGTTGTAAGAGCCCATGAACCTGGGTCGATTCCATACACCAGTGTTTCTCACCTGGAGGTCTGTCTGTATCCTCAGGGTCACCTGAGTAGTGTGAAGAAGGCTGCACACCCATTTGCACTACTCAGGTGACCCTGAGGCTCCAGGTGGCCTCAATGACCCTCTAAAATAGGGGTCCTCAAACTTGGCGACTTTAAGACTTGTGGACTTCAACTCTCAGCTTTGCTGGCTGGGGAATTCTGGGAGTTGAAGTCCACAAGTCTTAAAGTCGCCAAGTTTTGAGATCCCTGCTCTCAAAGGATGCAAATGACCAGCTGTCTGCAAGGAGTAGAAATCCTTCCCTTCCTCACCCTCCTGTCAGAGCTGAAGATTCTTCTTGGATGAGAAGCAAAACATCTTCAAAGAAAAAACCAGAAAGTCCAGTTGTCGGAGAGGTCTCTTGTCACCTTGGGCTTGAAACCCTCCAGAGGGGGACACTCACAACACAAGGGGGGGCTCTTCCTCCTTTTGAGTCCAGCTGTCCTTCTGCCCAAATGCCCTCACCCACGGGTGGGATTCTACCAGTTTGCACCTATTTTCTAGAACCGGCTGTTAACCTTCTAAGCAGTTTGGAGAACCGGTTGTTAGAAGAAATTAATGGTCTAATCCTGTAAGGAAGGCAGGAAGGAAACATTCTGGTGTTGCTTACAGAAACTGCCTCTCCGTTAACCCTTATGACATTCTTTGCAGGACTAGACTTCCTGTCTCTGGAACTGCTCTGGACTTTTTTCCCCTTCCTTTGCTGGTACTTTGCTTGTGTGGAGTGACCATTCAAAGTTACAATGGCACTGAAAAAAGTGACTTATGACCGTTTTTCACACTTACGACTGTAGCAGCTTCCCCACAGTCATGAGAGGCCAGGCGAGGAGATGCGTGCCTCAATGTGAGTGATGTTGAGTTGGCCACACCCAGCCAGTCACATTGCCACCAAGCCACACCCACCAACTTAGCCACGCCCACAGAACCGGTTGTTAAAAATTTGAATCCCACCCCTGCCCTTACCAGCCATTCTGCCCTCGGGCACCGCAGGCAATCGGCCCCCGCGGCTCCTTCCTCCACCTGGGACAGGTGAGCCCAACCTCTCCGGCTTCCTTTACAGGTTCCAGTGCGGCTTCCCTGTACCCCGTCCTCAACTTCCTGCTCTACATCCCCGAGCGGCTGCATTCGCCTCTCTACATTCGCGGGAAGGACGGGGCCCCCATGCCCACCAATGCCTTCCACAGCCCCCGCTGGGGCGGGATCATGGTGAGGGGCGGGCATGGTGTGTTGCCCATCAGAAATAATTGGTCTCCTTTGGAGGGTGGCATCCCCCAGTTGAACCAGGTTTCTGCCCCAGCAAAGGCCAGTGGAGAGAGAGGCAGGGTCCTTTGGGGGCATCTGAGGGGGCACAGACTCTGCTTCTGTTCTGACCTGCTTCCCCTCCTCACCAGGTCTACAACATTGAGCCTGAAGGTGCCAACGAGACCTCCCTGCCCAGGAAGGTGGAGGTGGACATGGTGCGCACAATGGAGGTCTTCCTGGCCCAGCTGCGGTGAGCACGGCCTGGGGGTGGGGTGGTTTTGGGGTGGGGGCTGTGGTTAACTCTCAGTTCAGGCAGGAGACGGTGTGCCCTGTCAGGATTCCGGCAGTTACCCCAATTAAATCATGAGCCTTGAGCCACATTCCCAAAACTAAAGAGGATTTATTAGAAGCTACCATTCTACGTCCGGCATTAACCTGGGCGTAGCCAACTCTGATACATGTAATTCACCGTCACCCTTGATCTTGCTTTTCCCACCACCCCTCTGGGTGTATCATAATTCATATTCTCCAACGAAACACCTCCATAGCCAAGAGTCAATCATGCTCTCCAATTAGATTTTTGCACAGCAGAAGCTTCAGTCATCTGATCAGACTCTGAAGAAAATATGAATGGGATTTAATTTAATTTAATTTAATAATTTGACGTATGCCGCCCCCTCTCCGAAAGGACTCGGGGCAGCTCACAACTAAAAATAACAATAAATACATTAAAAATGAATTAAACACTACAAGCCCACATAAAATCAACTTAAAACCCCCCTCCCCGAGAGGTCAGTCCAGCCCGGCCTGTTCAAACAGCCAAGTTTTCAGATCATGGCAGAAAGAGCAGAGATCCAGAGCCAAACACAGCCCCACGGCACTTTCGATTCCACACTGCCACCTGCTCTTTGAAACTCCCCCCCTTCTTTCTGTTGTCAACTATAAAACGTGCATACAAAATGTTTTATGAGTTGACAGGCATCCTTTGAGACCTCTGCCCTAGGGGCTTGTCTGGAGGGTTATTGTTAGGGGTCTACACCTCTTTAGCCAGCCTGACCGCTGGCCAGAAAGTTGACCAGCCAGACAAGCCAGGCTCTGCTGCTGCCCCCCAGGCCTTTACCCCCCCCCTCCCAAAAAAGCTCTGGGGTTCAGTGGCCTCCCAAGTGATGTTTTGCCTGCCCCTCTTCCCCAGACTGTTGTTCGGCATCTCCTCTGGCCCTCTGCCTGAAGGGGCTTTGCTGGAGAGCCCCGGGAACGAGGGTCTGGCGGACTGGGAGCTGGACCGCCTGCTGTGGAGCCGGACGGTGGAGAACGTGGCCACAGTCTCCACCACGCTGACCTCGCTGGCCCAGTTGCTGGACAAGATTGGCAACATCGTCATCAAGGACGCCGTGGCCTCAGAGGTATGGGGGGGGGGACATGAGGGTCGGGAGGGGGGGGCTCAGGGATCCTCAGGATGCCACGTCAGTGCTCTTGCCCTCCCCCCGCAGGTCTACCACGCAGTGGAGTCTGCCCAGCAGGCGATGACGGAGCTGAGCCTGGGTCACCTGGACTCGGCCTTCCAGGCCAGCAAGGCTGCGGCCACCTCGTCCGAGCGGGCCTTCTTCGACCCCTCCCTCCTGCACCTGCTCTACTTCCCCGACGACCAGAAGTTTGCCATCTACATCCCGCTCTTCCTGCCCATGGCTGTCCCCATCCTTCTCTCGCTGGCCAAGATGGTTTTGGAGAGGAAGCAACGCCGGAAGGAGCCCACCAAGATGGACTGAGGGTGGGGGGGTCTCTGGATGCCCAGGCGGGGTGGCGGACTCTTGGCTGGGCGACTGCCCTCATGTTGGTCGGTCCGGACAGCATGGCAGAGTCCCCGTTTGAAGAGAGGGGCTGAGGTTCCCACTTGGCTGCTCCTCTTAAGGGAGCACGTCCCTTTCGCTGCGAACGAGCCCAAAGGACTTCAGGAACTCTCCTTAATGCTGGTCAGGCTGGACGGAGAGGCGATTCCGGCTCAAGGCTCAGCTGCAAGGGGTGGGGGTGGGGTTTCCCTCCCTTGAAACCTGCCCAGCTGATGCTCACGAGGCCTCTTGGAGGGCCCAATCCACCCCCCCTCCCCAAAAGCAGAATAGGGAGGTCCCCCCTTTGCCTCCTGAGCCAGCATCAGATCGATCTCCCATTAAAGTTGGGTTGGCTGACCGGTGGGAGCGCTGAGCCTCTTTTGCAGTTTGCTTGTGTGTTTTTGGAGTGGGTTTCCTGAGAGGGAGGACAATTAGCCCGTGGAACAACTTGCCTCCAGAACTTGTGAAGGCTCCAACACCGGAGGCTCTTAAGAAGGGACTGGACAGCCACATGTCTGAAATGATATAGATTTTCTGCCTAAACTGGGGGTTGGACTAGAAGACCTCCAAAGTCCCTTCCAACTCCGTTATTCTATTTCTATTCTATTCAGCAGATTGGTTGGTTTGTTTATTGAATTTCTATGCCACCCAGTTCACTGATACAGAGGACGGCTTATAATATAAAAAGTAAGAAAAAAACCTGCTGGGATCCTGGGGGTGTCCAAGCTTGGCAACCTTAAGCCCTGTGGATAGTTTTCTTTATTTGTATCTCGCATTTATTCTTTTTACAAGTGACTTAAGGCAACAAACATATCCGATACACCTTCTTCCTCCTCTTTTCCCCACAACTACAACCGGCCAAAAGTCACCCAGCTGGGTTTTGGGCCTAAAGAAGGATTAGAACTCACTGCCCCCTGTGATTGGCCCAAAGCCAACAGTTGGCTTTCATGCCTAAAGTGCAACTAGAACTCACCGTCTCCTGGCGATTGGCCCAAAGAACACCCACATTATGCATTATGCATTAAATGTAAACTATATGAACTGCTAGAGGAAAAAGTTAGGGATCTGGAGGCAACTCTAGCCAAACCCAACCTACGCAGGAAGGCTGCACCCAAAAGGAGCCACACAAGGAACGAAGAACTCCCAGAGGATTTGATGCTCCTGTGCATGTTCCTTTGGAGGAAGACCAATGGAGGAAGCATGACAATCCAAGGAAGAAGCAAAGCCCTCCTGCCCAATCGTGACGCAGCAACATTACAACTGACCGATCGATTTCTTCCCCTGGATGAAAACCCGCAGACTCACCGGCCTCCTTGTCCAGGAAAACATGCTGACTCCTAGAAAAGAGGCATTGTCAAATGTCCCTAAAGAAGCCACAGCCTCAAGCACACCTGTGATAAAACAGAAAGGCTCCCGAGGCTCCCCCCAAAGTATTGGTGATAGGAGATTCTATTCTCAGGGGGAAAGAACCAGCCGTCTGCAGACTGGACATTCAGCTTAGGGAGGTACATTGTCTCCCTGGAGCAAAAACCAAGGATGTGGCTGAGAACCTCACCAAAATAATTGGGCTCACAGATTACTACCCTTTCCCTTCATGTAGGGACCAATGACACATAAAGAACCCGAGTGCAGTGGGACTAGAACTCACCAACTCCTAATGATTGGCCCAAAGTCACCCAGCAAGCTTTCCTGCCTAAGGCAGGACTAGAACTCACCATCTCCCATTTTCCACCCTGGGGCCTTCACCACTAGACCAAACTGGCTCCCTTATCAACAGTTACCTGGGGGGAACAATGGATCCAACCAAGTCAGAGACTCCATAGCCCTATAAATTTAACCATTCGTGGAAAAGCGATGTGGCTCCCATCTAGCAGTGATTCTGGGCCCCAACCATGTGGAAATGATACACCCCATGTATAAAATGGCGTTGCAGGCTGACCTTGCGCCCAGATCCTGGGGAGCAGCCCAGGACTTCGATGCCAACAGATTGGGGGCACCTGCATCTCTCAGGGCTTACAGAGGGCAGGTGCTGCCACAGAGGGGATGACACTCCAGGGTCCCACTTAATGGCGTTGCTTGATGGAAGGGACGCAGGGCAGGCTCTCCTGGCCATATCGGTGGAGCTGCCGTGGTGTTGCCACAAATAGCTGCACCCTGTGCCACACGGACTTCAACTCCCAGGATTCCCCAGCCAGCTATGCTGGCTAATTGAAGTCCATAGGTCTTCAAGGGTGGACATCTCTGGTCTAGCATGTTTGAAGTCAATGTGGTTGATTCAACAAACCCGGGACTGGCTCCGAAGATGCGGGAGGGTTTTTGAAAGGCAAACGGACTTAGCAAAGAGAGAAGCATCCCAGGCAGCTGCTTATGCTGCCTACCGCATGCAGATATTACAGATTAACAGAGTTGGGAGGGATCTCGGAGGTCATCTAGTCCAACCCCCGCCCAAGCAGGAGACCCTACAACACCATTTCCGACCAATCTCTTCTTGAAAGCCTCCAGTGACTGCGGGGCAAGTTTACCTGCGAGTGGCGAGAACCGCTTCTGCCCCTTGCCCAGCCCACCCGCAAGCCGGGCTCTCTGCACATGCCCAGGTGCCGCCTTGCCGCTTATCCCTCGGGGCGGTGGGTGTGTGCCCCCTCCCCCCTCTCAGCTGGCGAGCCGGTGGGCGGCGCTCTGCACGTGCTCCGGGGCGCCCTCGTCCTCCCTCCGGGGCGGAGCCGAGCCGGAGGGGAGGATTTGCAGCCGCCCAGGGCTTAGGGCGTGCGGCCGGGCCTGGCCGGGCGGACAGGGAGGAGGAGGAGCGGCGGCGGCGGCGGCGGGGTGCGCGCAGCTCCAGTGGCTCCAGTCTCGGCGGCTGCAGCATCAGCACCATCAGCACCGGCAGCAGCAGCGGCGGCGGTACCTCCGGCGGGGCCATGAAGGTGAAGAAGGGCAGCGGCGCCGCGGCCAACGGGGCAGCCGGAGCGGGCGCAGCCGCCGCCACTGCCGGCCTGTGCACCGAGGACGAGCTGCTGCGCAAGGCGGCCATCAGCCCCGAGGACGTGCTGGGGCTGGGCAAGATCACTTCAGGTGAGGCGAGGGGCGGGCAGGCTCGGGACCCCCGCGGGAGGGGGGACCAAGCCGGTGGCCGGGGGTCTCCGGGGTCGCCCCGCGCTGCGGAGCCAGCCGGGCTGCGCTGAGCCTCGGGCGCTTCTGACGCAGGGGGCGCGGAGCTCGGGGAGCCGGGTCGTTAGAGGGGTCCCCCTAATCCGGGGCTGCTTTGCCCTCCACCCGCTGGCTCCGAGCCCCGCCAGGATTAGGGGGGCGTCCGGGGTGGGCTTGGCCCCGCCAGTCCGGGGCCGGAACAAGAAGTTGCTCCCGGGGAGCATGGCCGGGGAACGGGGTTGCAGTTCGGCCGGGCTGCAGCCTCTTGGCTGGCCCCGGGAGGGCGAGGGGGGCACCTTGCCAGCCGTGCACCGCAGAAGAGGCTCCTCCGGGCGGCTGTCCGGGGGGAGAAGCGGCCGAGGGTGAAGCGGGGCGCGTTGGGCGTCTGCAAGGTTCTTTGGAGGTGCTTCCTCTTCCGAGCCCGGGCAGAGCCTGGCCCCAAAGCTGCCCCACACACCCTCCCGGGCCTCCTCTTCCCAAGTGCTCTTTGGCTGCCGTGACCCTTTGCTAAGTGATTTAGCCTTAACCAGGATTAATCTGGGGTTGTGTGACCCCGGAGAAGAACTCTTGGGGTTGGGTCAAGGCAGCCCATGGGACACACACCCCAGTGCAAAGATTGACCCAGTTTCCCAAAGGGACAATCCACAGGTGGGGAGCATCTCCCCCATCACACACACACACACCCTGGGTTCCCCCTGTGGAAGGGCTGCCACTGATATGAGCTTTAAGCTGTTGCTGCCCCTGGTTTAGAGACCTTCCCTTTCCTGAGCCTGGCAGCTTTGCCCTCCAAGGCCTGGCTTAACCCCCTCCCTCTTGCTGCCCCCCCCAAAAGCAGTAGGTGCCCTCCCCGTGCATCTTTCCTGTGCCTTGAGGTCAGTCCAAGATTAGTGGGCATTAGAGGGGGTGGGAGGGGTGGATGAGAAGGAGAGGGGCGAGGAGCAAAAAAGCATCTTATTTAGTGGTGAGCCTTGTCTTTAAAATCATCCTGACAGATCTCAGCAAATCCTTAATCCCGCCTGGTTCTGCCAACGGCCTTCCAGAAGATGCTAGACTGCCAAAGGACACCCAGCGGGCACCGGGTGGCATCCGCTTGTGTCCCAAAATTAAGCCATAAGCGGGCTTGGAGACCTCATGAGGGTCCCTGGGTGTTTGGCTGCTTAGTTTATTCCACAATGGTGTTTTTCAACTTGAACAGCTTTTAAGAGGGTGGACTTCAACTCCCAGACTTCCCCAGCCAGCATGCTGAGTTGAAGTCCATTCATCTTAAATCAGGGGTCTCCAATCTTGGCCACTTTAAGCCTGGAGGACTTCAACTCCCAGAACTCCAACTCCAAGGTTGGAGACCCTGATTTAAGATGAATGGACTTCAACTCAGCATGCTGGCTGGGGAAGTCTGGGAGTTGAAGTGGCCAAGGTTGGAGACCCCGATCTTAAATCATACTGGCTGGAGGATTCTGGGAGTTGAAGTCCACCCCTCTGAAAGCTGCCAAGGTTGGGAAACGTTACTGCACAATAACTGTTGGGGAGAAAGTCACACGCTCCGTCAGAAAAAAAGCCGGAAGCATGCTTGATGCACCCTGACGATAAATTCTCACCTGCCACCTAAAATCAGAATATCTCTTCCTTTTTCTTGCTTCATTCTGCGCAGGCAGCTCTCTCTCTCTCCCCCCTTGGTTTCCTCTCCCCTGGGGAGGGGAGGAAATGACCTCACTTGTTCTGCTCTGACACAGATCATTCGTGTCACTTACTTGAGGTCACCATGCTGGTGGCACCTGTTGGGTGTCTGTGGCTGTGGGCCCTGTTGCCCAGCTGTGCCATCCTGGAACGGGGCGTGGGCAATTCATTTCCCTAAAGGGCCTCTTAAGAAATCGGAATTGTTGTGAAGGGCTGGGAAGGTGTGTAAACCATGCACCATCACACCTACGCCCATGGGGGAGTAGCAGCCAACCTTCAAAATAAAGCTAATGCAGGTAGTACTCGACTTACGACCACAACGGAGCCTGAATTTATGTTGCTAAGTGAAACATTCGTTTTGTCCCATTTTCCACTTTTCCTGCCACGATTGTCAGCTTTGGAAGCCATTATTGCCCTAATGAAAGGAAACTTTGAGAAAATGCCTGTCTCTGAGTTTTTAATTGGTGTTGGGTTTTTCTGGAACCCTGAGCACGGTCGTTAAGTGAATCTGGCTTTCCCCATTGACTTTGCTTCTCAGAAGGTCGTGAAAGGGGATCCCGTGGCCCCTGGGGACACTGCAACCGTCGTAAATACGAGTCAGTGGCCAAGCGTCCGAATTTTGATTGCATGACCAGCATGGGGATGCTGCAGTGTGAAAAAATGATCATAAGTCCCTTTTTTCAGTGCGGTCACCAAATGAACTGTCGTAAGTCGAGGACTACCTGCACAGGTGGGCCTGATATGACCCATGGGGCATAAAAAAATGCCCAGGTCTGCTTTGGAAGCCAGCCGGAATGTGTGAATTGCAAATATTGCTTGTTGGTGGTGCGTATTTTGGGGCATGCCAGGATGCCAGTGCGTGGCCTGGTTTCTTGGGTGGGTAGGTGGGCAACCAAAGTAGGTGCCCCTTGAATTTCTGGAAGGTCTGGGGGCCCTGAGGCGGCTCCTGTTACCCCGCCCGGCCGTTTTTCCTTGACAGATCAGCTGTCTATTTGGAGCTCTCCTGTCCTTGTCTCTGAGCCGGGCTAATGAACTTACCTTGCCCAAATCCTTTTGAGGTGGGACGTAATCCTCTCTTCCTGAGGTGGGCTGACCAGGGCCTGGGGAGGGGGGCATCATCTGGAGCTGGCAGCTGCCTAGAGGTGCCAGTGGAGGAGCGAGGAGGGGGGGTCAAGCTATTCTCCAAAGCCCCCGAAGGCCAGACAAGGAAGAATGGATGGAAACTGAACAAGGAGAGATTCAACCTGGAAATAAGGAGGAATTTACTTGACAGTGAAAACAATCAACCAATGGAACAGAAGTTGCCCTCGGAAGTTGTGGGAGCTTCATCCCTGGAGGCTTTCAAGAAGAGACTGCACTGCCATCCGTCAGAAACGGTGTAGATGGGTCTCTGCTTGGCCCGGGGGTTCGACTAGATGACCTCCCAGGTCCCTTCCCACTCTGTTAATCTGTAAAACTCCATTCTAAGCTGGTCTGTCTCCTTATTGTATATTCCTTTTCCTGCCAGTTTTCGGTGGGGCACAACTTGCCTGCCTTTGCGGTGGTTTCGAGATTATTCTGTTGTGCACACTAATAATAGAAATATTGTTGGAAGGGACCTTGGAGGTCCTCTAGTCCAGCCCCCTGCCCAAGCAGGAGACCCTATACCATTCCAGACAATGGCTGTCCAGTCTCTTCTTAAAATCCTCCAGTGTTGGAGCACCCACAACTTCCGGTGGCAAGTAGTTCCACTGGTTAATTGTTCTCACTGTCTGGAAGTTTCTCCTTAATTCCAGGTTACACCTCTCTTTAATGACTTTCCGCTTGTTACTCTATTTAATTTTTTTAAACTATGAAATTTATTTGTTCAGAACAAAGCCCCTTTCAGTCTGGCTCTGTCCAGAAATGACGTCTCCCTCGAAGCAGAAATAGCTGTGAGACATTTCCTGGTTTTGCACAACTTCTCGGCTGCTGGCTAGAACGGTGGAAAGAGCCGAAGGCATGCAAACGGCAGAAAGTGTGACTGAATTAAAATTAAAGTATTGAAAAATTACAATTTTGGCCTGGGACGCAGAGTTGCCCCTCGCAATGGCGGTCCTTATTCACACGACTGAATTGGAAACTTTTCGGACTGCCGTGTTTTGGTCTGGAATAGGGAATTCTGGGAGTTAAAGTCCACGAGTCTTAGAGTTCCAAGTTGGACTCCCTTTCTGTTGGGTCTGCTGCTTGAGCCAAGGGGTTGGACTAGAAGACCTCCAAGGTCCCTTCCGACGCTGTCTGTATCCTGAATTGCACTGAGATTTTGTTTGGCAATGAGAGGTTGTGGCTTCGGCAAAAGGAAATGAGTCGCAGCTGCAGAAGAAGGAGGCAGTTGGTGGGAGGCTGCTGGGGGGAGGTTTCGCAACCAGCTGGGCTGGAGGTGCCCCTTCCTTTCCTGCTTGTGACCCGGCCGGTGATTGGCAGGTGTCAGGGAGACGATGAGGGTGGAGGCAGGCTGTATGAATTGGCAGCAGGCACACGCCCTCTGCCTGGGCAAAGGAGCTTCTGTTAAGAATAACAGAGTTGGAAGGGACCTTGGAGGTCTTCTAGTCCAGCCCCCTGCTTAGCCAGGAAACCCTAGAGCACTTCAGACAAATGGCTGTCCAGTCTCTTCTTGAAAACTTCCAGTGTTGGAGCATTTACAACTTCTGGAGGCAAGTCCTTCCACTGGTTAATGGTTCTGTCTAGAAACGTCTCCTTAGTTCCAGGTTGCTTCTATCCTGGATGAGTTTCCATCCGTCGTTCCTTGTCTGGCCTTCTGGGGCCTTGGAGAATAGCTGGACCCCCTCTTCTTTGGGGCAGCCCCTCAAATACTGGAAGATGGCTATCATGTCACCCCCCGGTCCCTCTGTTCATTAAACGAGGCATTCCTAATTCCTGCCAATGTTCTTTTTTGGTGCTTTGGCTATTGGGAGGGATCACCTTCGAGGCTCTTTGAAGGACCATAAAGATAAAATAAAGAGAGCTTGATCTAGTAGTGATTAAGGCTAGAAAGTAAGAGACCGTGAGTTCTAGTCCTGCCTTAGGTGTGGAATCTAGCTGGGTGACTTTGGGCCACTCACCAGGGGACTGGGAGTTCTAGTCCTGCCTTAAGCATCAAAATTGGCTGGGAGACTTTGGGCCAATCCCTCACTTTCAGCCCAACCCACCTCACAGGGTTGTTGTCGTGGGAAAATAGGAGGAGGAAGGAGTATTATGTGTGTTTTTGCCGCCTTTTATAAATGATTATTTATTGAAGTAATAGAGACGGGATGCAACTAAACAAATAAAAATAAAAGGCCCGTAACGTCCTGAACGAAACCTTTCAGAGCTGTGGCATCGTCCCACTTGTGCCTCTGTGCTCCTGGGCGGTGGGCTTCAGCGGGGCAAAGCCGGGAAGCCTGAAGAAAGAGGGAGAACCATTTCCAAATCAGGAGCTTCTTTCCCGGTGAACGAATGTGATGACATTTCTGCTATTAATTGTATTACGTTTTAACCACTGCAGTTGAAACTGCAGACATCCACTTGTCTGAAATGGTATGGGGTCTCCTGCTTGAGCAGGGGGTTGGACTAGATGACCTTCAGGGTCCCTTCCAGCTCTGTGGTTCTGTTATTCTGTTAATAAGATTTGTTGCCTCTCTTCCTCCTTCCCCTCCCTCCTCCTCTTCTTCCCCTCCCTCTTCCTCCTCCTTCCTTCCTCCTCTCCTCTCTTCCCTCCTCTTCCTTCCTTCCTCCTCCCTCCTCCCTCCCTCCCTCTCCTCCTCCTTCCTCCCTCCCCTTTCTCCCTTCCCTTCTTCTTCTTCCCTCCCTCCCTCCTTTCCTCTCTTTTTATTTTATTTATTTTATTCATTTGTCGAGCATGTATTACATAACAGATATAAGTATAAACATGATTATTGTTACATGAAATGGATACGAGTTGTGTAGTCCATATGTTTTTGCAGTGTAGAAGTTGCAGATTGCAGGATAACTTTTTTCTGAAACCAAATTGTTTGTTGGAAAGTAGGTTGTTTGTCTCTAAGTGGAGGGTAATGGATTGGTTAATGATGGATTCCATGACTTTGCAGGTGACACAACATAAAGAGATTGGTCTGTAATTTTCAACTAGGCTGGGGTCTCCCTTTTTGAAGATGGGGATGACCGTGGCTAGTGACCATAGATTGGGCAAGGAGCTGGTCCTGAAAGATTTTTCAAAGATTATGCTTAGAAGTTCTGCTATGGCAGTGGAAAGCTTTTTTAAGAAGTAGGCACATAGTCCAATGGATAGAGATGGTTTTAGACTGCGTAGTGCCTTTTTGACATTATCTTCTGTGAAATTGATGTTTATTAGATCATTGTAACTATTTGTGGTATGAATAGGAAATATTGGGAGTGAGCCATTGCTATTTACAAAGACTGAACCGAAGAATGTGTTAAAGAGGATGGCTTTAATGGTATCATCATTACAGTATTTGTTAGGTCTTTTTAGGGGTGGGATGCCTCTCAGGCCTTTAAGTTTGTTGCTTACAAAATTATAGAAGGCACGGATGGATTTCGTGTGTAGAAAGTTTTCTTCTTGTTTGATGTGATAATTGATGCATTCGGTCCTTAATTTAATTTAATTTAATTATGAGACTTATATGCTGCCCTATCTCCCTAAGGACTCAGGGCGGCTTACAAAGTAAAAACAATAATACAAAATTACAAATATTAAAAAACAATCAAACTCCAAGGTCTCATAACAATTCCAATTAAAAGCTGTACTAAAACAATACTAAAAAACCCTCCCCCCCATCAGTCTGGGTAGGCTAGTTGGAATAGCCATGTCTTTAGGTCACGGTGGAAGGAGTGGAGGTCAGGGGCCACCCGGAGCTCTAGGGGGAGCTGGTTCCATAGGGTGGGTGCTCCCACCGAGAAGGCCCTACTCCTGGGAACTGCCAGCCGACATTGCCTAGTTGACGGCACCCGGAGAAGGCCCTGTCGGTGGGAGGGCACGGGACGTTGGGAAACTGTTAGTGGCAGCAGGGTCTCGCGCATATACCCTGGTCCAATGCCATGAAGGGCTTTAAAGGTCAAGACCAGCACCTTGAATCTCACCCGGAGGGCAACTGGTAACCAGTGCAGCTCACGCAGGAGGGGTGTAACATGGGAGTATCGGGATCCTCCCATCACAACCCGTGCCGCTGCATTCTGGACAAGTTGAAGCCTCCGGGTGGTCTTCAAGGGCAACACCATGTAAAGAGCATTGCAGTAGTCCAGACGGGAGACAACGAGTGCTTGAGTGACCGTACGTAGGGCATCTCGGTCCAGGTAGGGACACAACTGGCGCACCAGGCGAACCTGGGCAAATGCCCCCCTGGCCACGGCCCCCACCTGCTCCTCCAAACTGAGCCATGCGTCCAGGAGGACACCCAAGTTGCGCCCTATCTATGGAGGGCAACACCTCTCCCCCCATAGCTAAAAGTGGAATCTCCTGGCTAACTCGAGATGCCGGTACGTAGAGCCACTCAGTCTTAGCCGGGTTGAGTCGGGCCTGTTCCTCCCCATCCAGACCCGCACCGCTTCCAGGCACCGGGACATCACGTCGAGGGTGTCACTGGGTTGGTTAGGGGTGGAGATGAAAAGATGAGTATCATCAGAGTACTGATGATACCTCACCCCAAAACCACAGATGATCTCGCCCAGCAGCTTCATGTACATGTTGAACTTTATCTGGTGACACAAGCTTTTGTAGCAACTTTTAAACTTATATACGTAGCCAGTTTTGTTTTTCTGCTGAAGGGATTTTTTTAAATTGGAGTTTCCTTATTGTTATGAGTAATTTGTTTTTTTTCCTAGTTTTGCAGGCTATTAGTGGTATGTATAGTTTGATGACTCATTTGACTTCGAGTGAAAAAATATTGTAAAGGTCTTTGGCAGTATTGCAGCCAGTGAACGGAGTTTGCCAATCAAGAGATTAGAGGTCAGTGTCTGTGAGATCATAGTTGGCTTTTTTGAAGTTATAACTGGGGTTCCCATCGTTATGATGATTTTTTGTGAGGACGTATGTTGAGACAAAAGTCAACCATGCTATGGTCACTGTAGGCAAAGGGTTCTTTTATTTATAGTCCGTAAATTGAGTTTAAAGTGCTGCAGAAGATGAGATGGAGGCAGTTGTTGAGTCTAGTGTGGTTGGTTCCTAGTTGTTCCAGTCCCAGATGATTTACAGCATTGTACAGGGTTGCATTATATCAAGTATGAATCAAATGTTTGATGTATTAGAGTTGCTTCTTATTTTGTGAACCTTAGTGATATCGTCAGATTCATTGGTGTCATCAAGACCAAATAAAATAGCATTTGACGTTTCTGTTCACGTTCAATGGCGTCTTTGATGAGTAAGGAGATTACTTGTTGGGTTGGTGGTTACTTGTGCTTGTGGCAGTGGTTGTGGTTGTTAAATTGAGACATGATTTTGAGCTGTTAGGTAAAAGCTGCTTGTAAAGTTGTTTCTAAACGTGCTACCAGGCCTCCTTCTATGGAGTCAGTGTCTGATTCTGTGCTTTTGACTCTATCAGACAGGGTACTTAATTCGTCCAGCTTAGTAAACATGATGGACAGAGACAGGGCAATGTGGCTGATGTTTTTAGGAGATGGGCTGTGCGTTAGGTTAATTTTAAGCAGGTGAGGTGGGCATAGTTGTCACACAGGTGGCATTTCATGATATCCTCATTTTCAGTGATGGTTTCAGAACATTTAAAGCACGTGCAGGAGTCGTTTGGGTAGCCATTGGTAGTGATATCTTTCTTTTGTTGGTGTTTGGTAGTGGAGTGTTTGGGGTTTTTGGCTGGCCTGGTGGATTTGTTTTGTAGATGTATAGTTGAGTACTTCTTATTTGTTGGGGTTCAGAGTTGACTTAATTAATCTGTTATTTGCTGGTATGGATTAATCACTCTCTTATTTGTTGGTAATCAATACTACACTAATCAATAACAATTAGTCAATATGAGAGACAATCAGTTAATTAATAATGTTGCTAATTAATCAGTTAGAGAACAAATAGGTCCGGGGTATTTGCAGGAGCACCTGCTGCCAGCATCGGTTTCCCATCGCCCTGTGCGCTCCCACAGACGGCAGACAATGTCGGCTGGCGACCCCCAGGGGTAGGGCCTTCTCTGTGGGAGCGCCCGCCCTTTGGAACCAACTACCCGTGGAGCTCTGGTTGGCCCCTGACCTTCGATCCTTCCGTTGCAACCTGAAGACTTGGCTTTTTTGATCAGCCAACCTGGACTGAAGGGGATTTTAATTGTTTTAAATTGTTTGTGGGTTTTAATGTTTTAATATGAGTATTGGGGTTTCTTATTTAATAGTTTTTTTTAAATTTTGTATTCTTGTTTTTATTGTTGTAAGCCACCCTGAGTCCTTCGGGAGATAAGGCGGCATAGAAATCCCATAATTAAATTAAATTAAATTAAATTAAATCAGTAATCTATAGATGCACTAGACAATCAATATAAATCAAATAGGCAATCAATGATACAGTTGTAAATAACTACCAATGAATTATACTAATCAATACATCAGTAATCAGTAGTTAATTAATTAATTGTTACACCAATCAGTTAATTGACAAATCAGTTATTTTAGACAAACCATTATCTAATTCATGATACAGGTCTCCGCCCGCCCCTCCCCTCCCCCCCAGTCAGTCCTTAAGGTATTTCTTCCTTTTTTTCTCCCTCCCAACGATCAGCTGTTCCGATGATCAGCTGTTCCAGGATCCCTCGCTGTCTTCCTGCTTTGCTCAGGCAGCTTCCTGGAAGCCTTGGAGGCCCCAAAATGGAGGGGGGGCCCAGCACGCACGCACACACCACTCCCTTTTTTGCCTTCCTGGGAGCAAAGATGCCCCCCCAGGAGGCTTCCCTGAGGCCCAGAAGGCGCAAAAAACAGGGGAGGGGTTTGCTGCAAAAAAGCCACACCCACCCAGTCACATGGCCACGCCCACCTTGCAACGCCCACAGAACCGGTTGTTACAAAATCTGAATCCTACCCCGGTAGGGCTCCAGGGGAGGCGCTCCGCTGTTGGATCGGGGATCGGGGCTTAAGCGCTCCGACAGGCTCTAGGTTACTCACGGGAATCCAGCGCTTGTAGGGGGATTAGGAGCTCCAGCACTCCGGGATCTGGCCCTCCGTCTTGGGATCAGGTGATCTCTGATGCAGGAGGCGGCTTTACAGGATGGTTTTGTTGGGGGATGATCTGTCGATCGATTATCTTCTTCCATCAGGTAGGGGACACGGTGAGAGCCTCACTCGCGATCCATTGACCAGCCGCAGCGAGAGCCTCCCCATCTTGTCCTCCCCCCTTCCCCCCTCCCTCCCTCCCAGCCCCCCAAGAGCTCAGCCGGCTCTCTCGCCCCCCACTTGTCCTGCTGATGATCTTCCATCTTTCTGCCCAACTGACTTGGAGAACCTGCCCAGCCTGGGTGACCCCTGAGCCTGCCAGGTGTGTGGTCTGGAGGCTCCCCTCCTCCTTCTCCAGCCGTGCACCATGGAACTCCCTTTGGAGAATCAGCCTCAGCTGGAAGAGCCAGGAGGGGGGGCTCACAGGTGCCAGGGCTGCTGGCGGCTCCTGGGGGGAGAGCTCAGGATTTCCTGGGGTGCCAGGAAGAGGCTAACCTGTTTGGGAGGGCCCCTGCCCTGGCACCTCACCAGCTCTCCCCTCTGGCACCTCCGGGCATTGTTCCACAGGGTTGCTATGGCAACCCTGCTGCCAAGGGAGGGGAAGATCGTTTCCATGGCAGTGGGTGAGAAGGGCCAGACAAGGGCACCAGCAGCCAGTTGGCAGGCGTGCCCAGCCAGAGGGGCATCGGCAGCACAAAGAGGGAGCCATAACCAGGTGGGGTGTGTGTGTGTGTGTGTGTAAACTGGGTGGGGATTTTGGGGTTGTCGTGTCCCAGCCTCTCCAGAGTGGGCAGCCAGGGAAGGCAGCCCCAGCCCCTCTTCTGACATCGCCCCCCCCTGCAGACATGGGCACTGAGTGTGTTGGCATGCCTTTCTGCCGCTTTGCCCCCATGGACCCATCGGCTGGCTTCCTCTGGCCCAAGGTTTGTCCGTCTGGCTCCCCTCGGTTGGGGGTCTCTCAAGAAGCCCCCGAAGCCACCCCGGGAGAGTCTTGTGGGAATCGGACTGCAAACCCTGAGAGTTTGGGTCAGTCTGGGCACCGCTTTGCTGTCCCTCCAAGCAGCCGTTCAGCTGGATTCACTGTGGTTTACTGAACCCATCTTAGCTAGTAAGACTAGCAGCAGGGTGGACTTTATGGCCAGATGATACCTTTCAGCCCAGGGGAAGCTAATCTCATGGCACATGGTACCCTCAAGCTGGAAGGGACCTTGGAGGTCTTCTAGTCCAGCCCCCTGCCCAAGCAGGAGACCCTAGGCCATTCCCGACAAGTGGCTGTCCAGTCTCCCCTTAAATTATCTCCAGTGATGGAGCATCTGGTGGCCAGCAGTTCCACTGGTTAATTGTCCTCCCTGTCAGGGAGGTTCTGCTTAATTCCTGGTTGCTTCTCTCCTTGGTGAGTTTCCATGTTTCTTGTCCTGCCTTCAGGTGCTTTGCAGAACAATGTGATCTTCTCTTCTTTGGGGCAGCCCCTCAAATACTGGAAGGCTGCTGTCATGCCGCCCCTAATTCTTCTTTTGTCTGGACCAGCCAAATCCTGCAACTGTTCTTCGTCTGTTTTACTCTCCAGAACTTTAATCATCTTCGTTGCTCTTCTCTGCACCTTTTTCCAGACAACTTTTTTGTAACGTGGGGACCAAAACTGGCTGCAGGGTTCCAGGTGTGGCCTCACTAAGGCTTTACAAAGCGGTACTAATACTTCACCTGATTTTGATGCTGTGCCTCTGCTTATGCAACCCAGGATCGTATTAGCTTCTTTGGCTGCCTGCTGCACACGGCTGGCTCCTATTCAAGGGAGCGTCCACTCCCTCTCCCAGTTACGGTGTTTGAGCCGGGTCTCGCCTAATCTGGGCTTCTGCCTTTGGTTTTTCCCGCCCAGGTGTAAAATGCTAGAATCCCTGTAAATGCCTGCCGGTTGCCAAGCACCCGAAGTTTGCTGTGAGGATGCTGCAACTGCCATAAGTACGAGGACCAGGCATAAGTCATTCCTTTTCCGTTCCATTGCAATTCTGACTGGCCGTCTTGTCCCTCCTGCAGATTACCTGTGCAGCCCAGAGGAGAACGTTTTCAAGATCGATTTCACCCGGTTTAAGATCCGGGATATGGAATCCGGCACGGTGCTTTTTGAGATCACCAAGCCCCCCGCTTCAGGTGAGATGGTGGTTGGCAAGAAGACCCTCTCCCCTTCCTGCTCCCCTTCCTCTCCCCTCCTTCACCAGCTTCTGCTGGTGGCCATTTTCGTCCGTCCGCCAGGCCTGTTTCTGGTCTGCTGGCTGGGGAATTCTGGGAGTTGAAGTCCTCGAGCCTTAAAGGGGCTGAGGTGGAGACCCCTGATTTAGAGGAGTAACAGGGAGTCCTCAACTTATGACCACAACGGAGCTCACAGTTTCCATTGCTAAGCAAGACGGTTGTTAAATGAGTTTTGCCCCATGGCTGCACCATTTCTTGCCACCGTTTTGAGTGAATCAACTGGTGAACAGGGTTGTTAAGTGAGTCTGGCTTCCCCCGTTGATTTGGCTTGTGAGAAAGTCACCAAAAGATGGACCACGTGACCTGGCCACCGTCATAAGTCCGAATTTTGATCCCTGGGGAGGCTGCGGTGGTCATTAAGTGTGAAAAACAGTCTCAAACGGTCACTAAGCGAATGGTTGCAAGTGGAGGATCACCTGCTGGCCCCATTGGGAGAATCGTTGCAGAGAGAGTGAGTGGCCTTGAATGTATTTTGGGTGGGAAAAGGAGGGTTTTTTCCTTGCTGGTTTTTTCTTCATGCAATAAATGTTGAGTGGGTCAAATAGGAGAGATGGGAAAAATAGGTTTGTCCCTGGGACCCCAAAGTTGGTAACCAGAGCGGCTGACCGTGGTTGATGGGGGGCTCTTCCATGCCCCATCAGGGCCTAGACCTGGCAGGGCTGTGCCACCCTGAGCTGCCCGTAGCTTCTCTTAGGCCAGGGCAGGGAGGGGAGGAGGGAGGGATGAAGGAAGGAGAGGAGGGCAGGAAGTGAGGAAGAGAGGAAGGATGGGAAGAAGGAAAGAAGATGGGAGGAGGAGGAGGAGGAGGGAGGGAAGGAAGGAGAAGGGGGGTGAGAGGACAGAAAGGAGGAAAGAAAGGAAGGGAGGGAGGGAGGGAGGAAGGAAAGAGAGAAGGAAGGGAGAATGGGAGGAGTTGAAGTGCCCATGGTCGCACTGCCCTGGCTTAGACCCTCTTTCCACCCTGCTGGGCTCCGTCTCTGGTGCCACAAAGAAGCCGTGCCAGTCCCGCCATGCCAGGGCATCACATTGTGCAGACAGGGTGTGTGTGTGTGTGTGTGTGGTGGGTGCAGATCAGCTGGGTGAGATCTGTGTCAGGGTGGCCTTCCAAAAGGGGGAGCGCAGGGTGGGGGCCCCCTCCAGCCACGGGCCAACCGGGCCTCGTCGCTTCTTGTCTCTTGCCAGAACGGGAGCATGGCGGGAAGAAGGAGGGCGACCAACGCCGGGCGCTTCGTGCTACCAGTTCACCCCGGCCTTCCTGCGGTTGCGGCAGGTGGGAGCCACGTAAGTGCTGGGCCGTCGCTGCAGGGAAGCCTTTTGGGCGTGAGAGGGAGGGCTGGCTTTATCCGGAAGGGGCCCTCAGAGGTCACCTAGCCCAACCCCGGGCCAGTCCAGGCGAATGGCTGCCTCCAGTCTCTCCCTGGAAACCTCAAGGGGTGGGGCACCCACCACTTTCCGGCCACGGTGCCTTCCAGGAGTACTGGACTACAGGTCCCATCATTTCCGGACGGGATCTGTGCGCCTGCCATGGGTCGGGCCTCTGTCCCACTCAGAGGATTCTGGGCCAAGGCAGTTGGGCTGCCTGGCAACGTTTCGGAAGGACGGCTGAGAAGTTCCCTTTGTAGACCTCCCCCAGCCCCATTCCGGACAGGGCCCAACTCCAGCTCTGGGTGCGAGTGCTGCACAGCCAGTCTCTGCCAGGGACTGTGCCCGTTTGCAAGCTGTCGGATCTGGAGGTGATGTGCAAAATCGGGGCAGCTGTAGGAGTTAATCCCGGCTTGGTTGGAGCTGGGAATGAGAGGCTGGCTCTTCTTTTCTCCCTCCCTCCCTGCCTCTGTATATTCCTTCTTTCTCCCCCTCCCTCCTTCCCCTCCCTCCCTCCCTCTCCCTCCCTCTGCAGGGTGGAGTTCACCGTGGGGGAGAAGCCCATCGGCCACTTCCGCATGATCGAGAGGCACTACTTCCGGGACCAGCTGCTCAAGAGCTTCGACTTCCAGTTCGGCTTCTGCATCCCCTCCAGCAAGAACACCTGCGAGCACATCTACGAGTTCCCCCAGCTCTCCGAGGACCTCAGTGAGCGGGGGGCAGGCAGGCGGGGGGCAGGTCCTGGGGCTTTGGGTTAGGGCTGCCTCCGGTCAAGCTGACCCCCCCTCTCCCCCCCACTTCTCTCCCAGTCCAGGAGATGATCCTGCACCCGTACGAGACGCAGTCGGACAGTTTCTACTTTGTGGACAACAAGCTGGTCATGCACAACAAGGCCGACTACTCCTACAGTGGGGGGCCCTGATGCGGCGCAGCCCCCCCTCCCGCTCCCGATGGGGGTCCGGGAGCCTCGACTCGCCGGGTGGCTGCAAGGGGGGCAGCCGGACTGGACTCTGTGGAACCGGCCTCTGGGACTGACTAGCTGAAGCATTCCCTCGACTCCCCACCCCCCCGTGATGCCTCCCCCGGACTGGAGGCAGCGCCTCATCCCCTGCCTTGGTGGGAGGCGGGGAGACCATGACCCCACCCTCCGTAGCTGCTGGGCAGTTGAGGCTCCCCCAGGAGGTCCTTGCCCTCCCTATTGCTGGGGAAGGGTCTTCCTGGAAGCCCCTCTCTTGCTTGTGGGGGGGCTCATTTTGGTAGGAACTCTACCCTCCCCCCACCCAAGAATGGGGTGCTGAAGATCAGCAGGAATCATGGGAACTCCGGGACGACCCCCAGCCCCCTTCCTCGTTCCCAGCTCCCAACGTCCTTGGGCAAAGACCCCAGACCCATTTCTTTGGCTCACCATTTGGGGCTCGGTCCTTCTCCAGGGGTGACTGAGGGAGGGGTGGGGGCTGCCAGAGACTCTGTTGGGAGGGTCTCTCCTGGTGGACCCCCCCCGTTTGCCATCTCAGTGGGAAAAGGGGAGGGGGATTCTGCTGTTGCAAAAGGGCTCATGGAACCATGTTTGATGTGAAGGGGGGGAGTGAATAGAAAACGTGCTTTCTCCAACAATTGTCATTGGACTTTTCCTCCCCACAAACCCCTCAGGACCCCCCAAATTGCTCTGTGGGCAACCCTCTTTGGAAAGGAGCAGGCTCTGCTTCCCCCAACTCCTGGGGAGGGCTGGGGGTGGTCTTTTTCCTAAGCCACTCTTCTCTTGCATTTGGGGAAGGGTCTTCCAAAGTGGGCAGTGGTTAGCAACTCTTCGCTGCCCCTCCTGGTTCCTGAAAGAGCTGCGTTGCCAGGGCAGCTTTGGGGGTGCTTTCGTTTGTGCCCTGCTGCGCTGTTGCGGTCCTTTTGGGAGTGGGTTGCGTTGGGTGTTTGATTTGATTTCGATAATCAGAATTGGAAGGGACCTTGGAGGTCATCTAGTCCAACCCCACGCCCAAGCGGGAGACCCTACACCATTTCTGACAAATGGCAGTCCAGTCTCTTCTTGAAAGTTTGCCCGGTGTGATTTGAAAAGTCCACACACACCCCGGCCCCCGCAATGCGATCAAACACAACAGGTGTGAAAAACACGCCCAGCTTTGATTGATGCCATCCAATGGTGTGACCTTTTCCTCCGTCCCCTGCAGACCCCCCTGACCCCAAACAATCTGCCTGTGTGCATCACCCGTCAAAGCTGAGCTTTGTTCTTAGAGGCTACCCTGGGAATTGGGGAGGGGGGGCGCAAGAAGGGGATGGGCTCCTTGGGCGTGTGTAGCACAAGCTGAGAAGCTGCCGCTTTCTTTGGGGGGGCACTAAGGAACCCTCAGTTGGGCAAAGGAAGCCCACCCCGCCACCTCAAAGATCAGGGCTATGGGATGCAGGTAGCCTCGTGCTGGGGGGGAGGGGGTGGCTTGTCAATATTTGGTGGAATGCTGGGTCCGATTTAAAGTTACAGCCTGGTTGTGGGTCACTTGGAATTCTTAAGTTTGGAAATGGCCATGAGCAAAACCTACGAAGAACGGTTGCAGGAATTGGGCATGGCCAGTTTAGACCAGGGGTCGCCAACCTTTTGGACCTCAGGGACCCCCAAACTCATACTTTTAAATCCCGTGGACTGGAGACCCTGGGAAAATCCCAAAAAAAGTCTGCAGGAAAATCCCCCACCCAGTTTTCCTACCGACCAATCATTCTTTATTTGGGATCGCAGGATACCGTCTCCAGCTCCGTTCTCAGAGGGAGAGAGAGAGAGGAGAGAGACTTCTGGCTTCATGCAAGGAAAGCAGCAGAAGCAGCAGAGGGCTTTCTTTCTCTCCCCCAAACTCTGCCAGGAAGGAGTCATTGCCGGTGCAGCCTCTTGGAGCAGGAGGCCTTGCAGGGTCCCCAAGACTCATTTCTGGGGAGTTTGGGGAGAAAAGGAAGACTTTGGCTGCTTTCCTTGCGTGCAGCCAAAAGGAGAAGAAAGAAGTGGAGAGAAGCAGGCAGGTGGCCAGGCCAAGCATGTGGGGCGAGTGGGGCAAGTTCCCCTCCTCCGCCCTTTCCCCCCTCCCCTCATTACCTTGTTTGTTCACAATGCAAGTGACGCAAGCCTTGTGTTCCCACAGGCCATGTGACCGGAGCAGCCTTGTGTTCCTGTGCAGCCTGGATTAATTGTTTAGGGGGGACATTTCTCTGCAGACCACCAAAATTTTCTCACAGGTCACCAGTGGTCCCCAGCCCACCGGTTGGCAACTACTGGTTTAGAGTCTCCTGCTTGACTAGATAGAAGACCTCCAAGGTGCAACCCTAGCGTTCTGTGATGAAGGGAAGGGGAAGGAAGGAAGGAAGGGAGGAGGAGGAGGGAGGAGGGAGGGGGAGGAAAGGAGGAGGAGGAAAAGGAAGGAAGGAAGGAAGAGTATAAGGAAGGGCAATAGATGGAAACTAATGCATGGAAGCTAATCAAGGTGAGAAGAAACATGGAATTCAGGAGAAACTTCCTGACACTGAGAACAACTCCCAGTGGAACGACTTGCCACCAGGCATCCTGGGGCCCCCATCAGTGGAGGTTTTCAAGAAGAGACTGGACAGCCACTTATCTGAAATGCTATAGGTTCTCCGGCCTGATCAGGGGGCTGGACTAGATGGCCTCTGAGCTCCTTTCCAGCTCTATTCTGATTCTGAATCAAAATCACATGCAAATGTCTGAAGGTGGCCTGTAGATTGAATCACTGCAACTCAACTAATTTTTAGACCTTCGGACCACCTTCCGAGGTCTTCGCCTGGATGGTTGAGGACCTTCATGGACATCTTGCAATGCATTTGGGGGAAGGTCCCCATGCCAGAGGCTGGTGTGGCAGGAGTTGGTCCACTCTTAACGACACTCTGGCTACCCACCAAGCTGCCTGCATGGGCAGCAAAACGTCTCTGAAACCATCCCAAGGGGGCTTTGTCTCAAGGCTCTCTGTTCTTTTCCTTGAAGACATTTCGCTTCTCCTCCAGAGAGCTTCTTCCGCTCCTACTGGATGGTGGGGAAGGATTTGTATTCCTTGCAGACAGCTGGTCCTTTGCATCCTTTGAGAGCAGGGATATCCAAACCTGGCGACTTTAAGACAGGAAAGGAAAGGAAGGGAAAGAAGAGGAAAGAAAAGGGAGGGAGGGAGGGAGGGAGGAAAGGAAAGGAAAAAGGAAGAGGAAGGAAGGGTTGCAGAAAGGAGGGGGACGATGACTGTTGCTGTTCCCTGAGGTTGGTGGTTTTCTTGCAGATGTTTTATTACCCAACTAGGTAACACTATCAGTGCAAGGAAGGGAAGGAAGGAAGGGAAGGAAGAAAGGATGGAAGGAAGGAAGGAAGTGTGGGTGGGTTTGGGAGGTTTTTAAGAAGAGATTGGACAACCATTTGTCTGAAATGTTATGGGGTCTCCTGCTTGAGCAAGGGGTGGGACTAGAGGACCTCCAGGGTCCCTTCCAAAGTTTTTATTCTGTTCTGTTATTCAGGGAGGGAAGGAAGGTTCCCTCCACTCCCCACTTTCACTGTGCTGCTGATGCTGATACTTGCAAAAAAAACCTGATTTACTTCTGCAATATCTGCACCCTGGAGAGATGGTGGAGCAGGTAGCGCAATTCTTTATCCCAGGCTGAGCTGGGAGGAATTGACGCCTGGCACATTTCGTTCCTTTCCGTCGGGCAGCTAAGAGGCTCAGAGGCAGGGACTAAAAATAGCCGCCTCGGGCTGCTTGCGGTTGTGGGTCGCCCAGGCAGGTGCCAGGCACAGGCTTGCTGGTCCCAGCTTGCCAGATCCCTAGCTGGTCCGAGAACCTCACTTGCCAGCTTCTTAAAAAAAACCTTCAGAGAGAGAGAGAGGGAGGGAGGGAGGGAGGGAGAGAGGAGGAGAGAGAGAGAGAGAGAGAGAGAGAGAGAGAGAGAGAGAGATGGGAGTGCAGCATCACCAGAAGACTCACCTTATTCCAGAGTGCAAGGGATCTCCGAGGTCTTCTAGTCCAGCCCCCTGCTCAAAATGGCTGTCCAATCTCTTCTTGAAACCCCATGATTTGAGTGCGCCCACATGCATTTGGTGGGTATTGCTATGTGTTGGTTGCCGAGGGCTCTGGACCCTCCACTGGGAAGCTGAGGAGGGGCCCCCCAAGCAGAAGGAGCACTGCAATGCCCTGGATTTAGGAGGGACCCATGCCCCCTCCCACTCTCGGCCCTGCTGGTCAGGTGGCCACCGCGGGCTTCTGGGACACCGGGCAGCTCCCTTTTGACCTCCCCCAAAGCAGGCAGCCTTCTTCGCCAGCTGGATGCCCAGATAATCCAGCCAGGGAGGATAATTAAATCAGGATTAAAGTTGATGGGCAGCCACCTTCCTTGGGGGGGGGTGCAAGATGGGAGAGCCAAAAATACAACAAGGCCAGGCGGGCACGGCGATCTTGGCTGCCCTCCCACTCCTGAGTAAATGGGGAAAGCTTTCTACCTGCACGAACAAAGCATCACCTTGGAAGTTCGAACAGACAACATAAGAAAAGCAGCCCTCCAGTCTGTTTTTAACCCACTGTGGCAAACATTTGCACTGATGATGCTACCTAATTGGGTCATGAAACGTCTGGGAGAAATGGGAGAGCACCAAGGGCCCCTCAATTCACCCCCCAGCTACAAATATTCTCCTTTGTGGCCTGCTAGCCTGTCCCTGTTTTATTTTGCTGTCTGCCCGCCAGGGAGAAAACTCCCCGTGGTCTGGCTGTGGATGCTGGGCCTTTTTGCTCCTGGTTGTCTTGGCTGGCCGGCCACAGCAACACCGGCTGGATTGGGGCATCTTGACTTGGAAACGGGAACTGAGAACTTCGGATCTTGTCCTGGGAGGCAGCAAATGCAGCTCTGTGAGAAACAGCGGATGTGCCTGTGGGGGCCCCAGGGGGGTGGGTGACTGAGGGGGCATCTGCCATGGGGGGCTGGCCCCAAGGAGGCTGGCTGGGGAATTCTGGGAGTTGCACTCCACACATTTTCCCAGTTCCCACGGTTTAAAAGCACTACTTTCAAAGCATGTTGCTGTGCATTTCCAGCACAAGCACCCGCAAAGGCTCCCTGCAACGCCTCATTTAGCCCAGGGGGCTTCCACCTTGACCGCTTTAAGACTTGTGGACTTCAAACTCCCAGAATTCCTCCTCCTCCAGTCATGTTAGCTCAGGAATTCTGGGAGTTGAAGTCCACAAGTCTTAAAGCGGTCAAGGTGGAAGCCCCTTGGTTTAGCAGATGATCTAAGTTAAAATAAAAAATTACTTTCCAATTATTTAATAATTTTTAAAAAAGATTTTCTTTCTCAAAACTACAACTTCCTGGGATGTTTTTTTGCCTCTTCATCAGGGCTTCCACGGCCTGAAACAAAAATTTAAAAGCCATCGTAGGTTCCCATCTGTATGGGAGTTTTTGAGCCCCTTCCTCAGCCTGGGACACCCCCCCCCATAAAAACCCTGATGGTGATTCAAAGCCTGCCCCTCTGTCTAGTTATTTAAAAGCACAACTGGGATAATACACGGATCCTATTTCTCTCTCAGGAACAAAAAAGAGACGTGTTTTCCTTGGGCGAGGACCATTTTCTTATAGAAAAGATGAATATATATATATATATATTTAAAGCTGTAATAAAAAGGAGCATGTCAAGCAGGTACCCTGTGCTTGGAGTTTGGTTTTAAAGAAGGAAATGGGTGGGTGCCCCCCAGAGTGTCACCGCCCCTCAGCTGCTGTCCGCCACTCCCCACCACCTCTGTGTTGGCTGTGGCTTATGGGGCACCTTTGCTGGGGCCATGAGGCCCCCCCCTGGATGCACCCGGTCTTAAGAGGAGCTTAAAGAATTGCAGAGCGAATAGCAAATGAATGTTGGGCAGAATCTTCCTTTTTCTTCTTTTCTGTCTTTTCCTTCCTAACTTCCTTCCTTGGGCAGAATCTTCCTTTTTCTTCTTTTCTGTCTTTTCCTTCCTTCCTTCCTTCCTTCCTTCCTTCCTTCCTTCCACTTTTTCTTTGTTCTCTTTTTCTTCCTCCTAACTTCCTTCTACTTTTTCTTTTTCTTTTCTTATTCTCTTTTCTGTCTTTTTCTTCCTAACTTCCTTCCACTTTCTTTCTTCCACTTTCTTTCCTTTCTCCTTCCTTCTTGTCTTTCTGTTTCTTTCTTTCTGTTTCTTCCTGTTTCTTTCTTTGCCATCTCTTTTTCTTCCTTCCTAACTTCCAGTTTCTTTCTTTCTCTCTCTCCTTCCTTCCTTTTTTCATTTTCTTTCCTCCTCCTCCTCCTCTTGCCTCCAGAAGTTGTGGGGGCTCCATCACTGGAGGCTTTTAATGAAGAGATTGAGCAGCCATTTGTCTGGAATGGTGTGTAGGGTCTCCTGCTTGACCAGCGGGTTGGACTAGAAGACCTCTAAGGTCCCTTCCAACTCTATTATTCTAGTCTTATCTCTGCCTCGTTTCCCAAAGAGGCCACTAGATGGCGCCAAAGGAACAACCACACTGACATTCCCAGCCTCACCAGTCAGCAGCTCCACTAGAGGGCAGCCTTCCCTTTCAAATGAACGGTGCAAATAAGAGAATTTATTGTGCTGAGTTTTGGACAAAATCCAGAGTGCTGGGAAGTGGAAGAAAAGCTGCGAGGTGAGTGAAACCTTTGCAGGGTTTCATTAAAGGTGAAAAACTGAGATTGCTGTACATTAATCAAGCAACACTTGTGTGTGGAGCGGGTGGGTGGGTGGGTCCAACCTGGGACACTTGGAAGGCTTGTGGACTTCAACTCCCAGAATCCCCCAGCCAGCATGTGCTGGCTGGGGAATTCTGGGAGTTGAAGTCCACAGGTCTTCAAGAGGCCCAGGTTGGCCACCCCTGGTGTAAACACACCTTGGAGATGTGACTTGCATGAATGAAATTCATTCGAAGGTCTTCCCAAAGACTTTGCCCCTTTCTTTGCCACCTTCAAATCAAACCTACTTTTGTCTTTGTCAGATTAAAATGGCCCAGAGGGTGAATACTTTGGTCCAAAGTTCTACACTCCTAATCCGTAGAGTTAATAAGAGTTTACAACATTGCTTTCGACAAACACACAGTCTTCTCCTGGGAGGTTCCCCCCCCCTGTGTGTTGTCTGCCTTTGGGGTGCCAGGCGCTGGCCGTGGGCCACTTTTCCTAGGCTATGGCACCTGGCTTCCTCTGTGCCAGCCTTGGCCAAGTGAGTTGTGTGGGGTCTTCTTCAGCCCTGGCACCACCTGGGTAAGGCAGCCTTTCCTTCCTCCCTTGCCTGGGCTAGTTTTGAACATGCGTCCAGAAAGCCATTTGAAGCATAATTTGAACATCGTTTGGGAAACAGCGCCCCTGGTGGTCTCCATCCTTTGTCTGGGAGACGGGGTGCCAATTTGTTTGCCCAGGGTGCCACATGAGAACCTGGGACTCTGGTGGAGGGCTGGGAAGGCTGTGTAGGCATGCACACCTGCACATATGTAAATGGGGTGGGGGTGGGGATAGCAGTTGTCTTCAAAAAATGAAAGCAATCCCAGCGGCTGGACAGGCAGAGCCAAAGGGCCAGAGAGCTGTAAAATGCCCAGGTTTCGTCTGGAGTCTCGGCCGACGTGCTTTCTGACGATCCTGGCTTGTGGCGAGCCATTCCTTGGTCCCTGGCATCATGAGCAGGTGCAGGATGGAGTTTCAAGAGGCATTTAGGTACAGTTGGGGGATCTCGGGGGGGGGCCCTCCTGTGGCTGGGAAGCCCGGCTTTTGGGTTTGCACAACCTGGTGAGGGATTTCAAGCCAAACTCCGCCACAGCCCCCCCACCCCCCCGGTCTGGCTCCGGGTCTAAACCAGAGCGATGGGCTTGGAGCCCGGAGGGTTCAGGTAGGCGGGGGCCGGTCCCGTGTCCAGTTCCAGGAAGGCAGAGTAGAGTGTGGTCAGTTGAACGTCAGGTAAGTTGTGGTGGTGCAGGGGGAGCTTCTCGCTGCCGTGGTTGGCATCCGCCGGGCAGGGGGCCAGGAAGTCCGGCTGGACAGCTGTTGGGGAGGCCGAGATGAGCCCCAGGGGCTCCACCGCCAGGCTGTCGTCCTTCAGCGCCTCCCAGAGGGTTCCTGCAGGGAGGTTGACAAGAGACCAGGTGGGGCGGGGTGGGCACAAGGGTTGGGGGGACCACTTTCCTCCCCCCCAAAGGAAAGCCGGAAAGGGGCCAGTGGGGGGGGGGGAAGGAGCATACAGTACAGGTAATCCTCGACTTATAACCACTCATTTAGTGACCATTCAAAGGAGCGGTGCAGTGGCCTAGAGCGGGAGCCCTCGCCTCCCAATCAGGAGGAGGCTGTGAGTTCGATCCTGCATAGAGGCAGACATTTCTCTCTCTGGGCACACTGAGACTATTATCTGCGGAGAAAAAAACTCCACCCTGGGGACAGGAAGGGCATCCGGCCATTCAAACACTCAGCTCCATTCAGTTGCCCAGACTCCACCCCGCAGGGGATTATGGGGTTGTTAAAAGAGGGTGGTGATGATTTAGTTGACCGTTCAAGACTACAACTTACAGCCACTGCAGCATCTCCATGGTCACAAGGTCAAACACTCGGCCACTGACTCGTATTTATGTCGCAGTGTCCAGGGCATCACGTGATGCCCCTTTGTGACTGTCTGACCAGCAAAGTCAAGAGGGGGGAGCCAGATTCACTTAATGGGCGTGGGACTAACTGAACGATGACAGGGATTCATTTAAGAGCCCCTGCCAGGAATGGGGACCGAAAGGGGCAATAATATCCCCTTAACCACGCCCTCGGTTAGCATTTTGGGCCTGAATTGCTGTCGTAAGTTGAGGACTGCCTGTATGGAGAGAAAGGGGAGAACTGGCAGTGCTATCATCTGGGCACAAAGGGCATTTGCGAACGGCCCCCCTGAGAGAGCTAAGCTGTGCCCGGGCCCACCTGCATCTGTGCCAGCCACCAAAAGAGCATTTCGATCGTGCCACTGTCCCCCATGGCTGCCCTTGACAGGGCTGACCGAATGGCACATGACCCCACAAAAGCCATTTTGGGGGAGCGGCTGAGAGAAAGGGACACACAGCCTGTCTCTGCTTGCCCCTTTTTTTTTTTTTTAAATTACATTTATATGCCGCCTTCTCCGAAGACTCAGAGGACTTACAATTCTGGGATACAACCCAGTGTGCTCAGCAATAGCCTTCATTCCATTGTATATGCCTGCTTATTACTAAGCGGCATTTTTACAAGGTCAGCTAATTGCCCCCAACAATCTTGGGTCCTCAATTTACCTACCCTGAGAGGATGGAAGGCTGAGTCAACCTTGAGCCTGGTGGGATTCGAGCCTACAATAATTGTAGGCAGCTGGATCTTAAGAGCAGGCATTTAACAGCCTGAGCTACCAAGGCTCTTTCTCTCAGCCAATCCCCAAAAATGGCTTTTGGAAGGATGTGGGGTCCACCCAGAGCAGGGGTCTCCAAACTAGTGCACTTTAAGACTGGTGAACTTCAACTCCCAGAATTCACCGGCCAGTATAGCATAAGGACCTTGGAGATCAATTAGTCCAGCCCCCTCCTCAAGCGGGAGATCCTGTGCCAGGAGGGTCCAACTTTGGAACTTTAAGACTGGTGGGTTTCAACTCCCAGAATTCTCTGGCCAGCTGGCTGGAGAATTCTGGGAATCCAGTCCAGTCCAGTTAAAGCCAAGGGGGACTCTGATCCAGAGGGAAGGGGTACCTTGGAGGTCGAACCCGGTGATCGAGGGGTTCAAGGCGTCGACATCCATGCTGAGGTCGCCATCCGGAAGCACCAGCTCAGGCTGGGAGGCTGCCAGAATCTTCATCCCGCATCCTGGGGGGCTCTGGGCCGGCAGAGGGGAGGGCAGAGCCCCCTGCCCATTCTGGGCATCTGCAGGGAGGGGGGAGAACATGGTGAGTGTCCAGCATTGGCTGAGGCAGGAGGGGCGGGAGGGAAGAAGATGAGGGGGGCCCCGCCCCGACTCCTCCACACCCTTGCTCCCTGCTCTCCCACTTCCCCAGACGGTGGCTGGGCCAGCTCCTCTGCTCCCCACCCCTCCCTGCCCCGAAGGATGGATGGGGTCGCTCCTTTGCTCCCCACTCCCTCTGGAGGAAAGTTGGGGGTGCTCCCCACCCCCCACCTGCTCCCTGTGCTGGGGGAGGTGGGGAGCAAGGTGATGGAGGCTCACAGAGAGGCAGTGGCTGGAGCGGCATCTGCCCGGAGATGGAGGGACCCCCAGCGCCAGCTGGACTGCAGGACAGGAGTTTCTCTGACTTGTCCCCGATCAGAATCTCCAGTTCTTCTAAACAAAAATGGAAAGGAAGCATCAGCATCAAAGACGACTTTTCAGGATGCATTTTCCCCCCCTTCTGCCCCCTCAAAGCCTCCTGCTCCTGTGCCCGAGACCCCTCGGAAGTGCCCTGTGGTGACCTGGGACGCGGCAAGAAGGCAACACAGCCAGAAAATAGGCATGAGTCCCTTTGTTTGCTCCAACTTTGCCCCCAGCGTGCTGGTTACTCTCCGGCCTGGAGAAAAGCTCTTCCATGAATCTGCAACAGCCTCTGGCTGCAGTCCAAACGCTGTAAGCAGAATGGCTGCAATCAAGCCGTCCAGCAGGGCAAAAGAACGAGTCCAATCATTCCAGCCAGGCAAGATAAGCACACAGAAGCACAGCAATAATTCACACAGATAGGAGGAAGGCCAGGAATGCAGGCTAAAACTCACAACGCTGGATGAATTCAGCGTTTCAAACGCCACTCCCAGCTGCCTCTTCTTTTAAACTCCATCCCCTGCTCTGCCCAGCCGGACTTTGTCCTTCCCCAGTTTCCTCCACAGCCAACGGAGCTACTCTCTCACTCGCTGTCAGCTGTTCGTCTCCCCCCTCAGATTCAGACTCCGAGGGGAGGGGGCATGACACGCCTGGGGAGGGGGTGAAGCTCTGCATGACCCTGTCCGGAATTGGGGTCATTCAGCCTCCTGTACCATCTTCTCTTCTTCACTGTCCTTTCAGTGATGCTAAAGGGCCTCTGGTCACCCTAAGGGGTTTTCCTTCCAAGGGTTTTAACAAGCACACAGCCCAAGGACCGACTAGATGCTCAGGGCCCCACCCAGGCTGTGTTTTGCAGGGGGGGCCCTTGCACTGCTATCTATACTTCCGCAGCCCAACACCTCCAGCTCTTGAATCTTAACTAACTGACAATTCAAACAATGTTGGCTTGCTCAAAGGTGGTTTTTTACAAATGGCAGTTTGGATTTGCTTGAGTTTTTTTTTAACCCCCTTGAAGAGGTTTCGCTTCTCATCCAAGAAGGCTTCCTCAGTTCTGAGTGAAGGGTGGAGAATGAACTGAAGAAGAACTGAAGAAGCTTCTTTTGGTGAGAAGCGAAATGTCTTCAAGGTAAGAAGAAAGTTTTCAAGAAGTCCAACTGCCTTTTGGGGACAACCAGAATCTACGTAGAGCAGGGGTCTCCAACCTTGGCCACTTTAAGACTTGCGGACTTCAACTCCCAGCAAAGCTGGCTGAGGAATTCTGGGAGTTGAAGTCCGCAAGTCTTAAAGTGGCCAAGGTTGGAGTCCTTGCCATAGAGAATATTGGGTTACCTGTTGGATGAATTCTCTTTCTGCTTTGTTGCTTTGACTAATTCCTAGATTTAGTTACGTTACCAAATTAGCTCCCTGATTGGCTTTTCCAATTTAATTCCTTCTTTGGTTATTGTCAAACTACCTCCCCGACTGATTTTTGCCAAATTAACTCCCTGATTGACTCTGCGAGAGGCATTCTCAGAAAATTGGGATTATTTTGGGGTTCCCCCACCAGCTGCCCTCCTGCTTCCCATTAGCCTGGACCATTGTTATACAACTAAAAATCTGTTGCCCTGGGAGTGAAAATTGGTCCAGCCATTCCAGGCAAATTAAGTAATAAAAATTGATGGGGGGAAAAACCTTCCCAACCTCATCCAGAAGGGAGACCCCCCACTCCTGCCCAACCAGGGATGCTAAAGGGGGAGCCTAAGTCCCCCCCACCCCTCCTGCCTCGACGCTCTGGGGGGGCTGCTTCCCAGCGAGGGCCCCCTGGCACCCGGGGCACAGAGACTGGCTCTGCCAAGGGGCCCCTCCCTCCCTACCTGGCTTGGCCATGCTTTTCCGGACGGCCACGGGGTCCTTCCGCTTCCACTTCTGCAGCTCCTCCTGCATCTTGTCAACTTTGGCTGGGTTGAGGGCCCACAGGCAGCCTTTCCGGGAGGAGCTGCCCGCCTTGTTCTCCACTTTCTCGAAGCATTTGTTCAGAGACAGGTTGTGCCGGACCGAGTTCTTCCAGCCGTCCGGAGCCGTCTAAGAGCAAGAAAGCAGAATCACACCCTTCAGACAGCGGCAATTGGAGGGGAAAAATGGCCCATCGGTTGAATAGTGAAGGCTGCAGGCTGGGAATCAGGTGGCTGCGCGTTCTAGTCCAGCCTTAGGTGGGAAAGCCCACTGGGTGGCTTTGGGCCAGTCACCAGCAGGCGGTGAGTTCTAGTGCCAACTTAGGTATGAAATCCAGCTGGGTGACTTTGGGCTCCCTTTCCTTGGGTTCAATTTCAAGCAAAAGTCCAGAATTCGTTTGCAAGCAAAAACAAACCTAGATAAATTATGTTCTTTAATTAAAACAGTCACTATCACCATCAAAGCACCAGAAGGCCAGACAAGGAAGAATGGATGGAAACTGAACAAGGAGAGATTCAACCTGGAAATAAGGAGGAATTTCCTGACAGTGAGAACCATCAACCGATGGAAGAGAAGTTGCCCTCGGAAGTTGTGGGAGCTTCATCCCTGGAGGCTTTCAAGAAGAGACTGGACTGCCATCGGTCAAAAATGGTGTAGGGTCTCCTGTTTGGGTGGGGGGTTGGACTAGATGACCTAGAAGGTCCCTTCCAACTCTGATGATCTGTTATCTCTGCTCACTCCCTTTTACCATCCAAACTTTAGTTGTGGGAATTTGTCTGTCTTTGTGTCTCTGAGATTGTCACTCTGTCAAGGTGTAGAATAGCAAAGTTTCCATACAAGCCAAATAAACTTGACAAAAAATTGACCTCCTCAAGTGAGTTGCAACCCGCCACCCCTTGAAGCTTTGCTCTAATCCACGTTTTATTCTTTGCCCTGTCAAATGCTTGCAGCAAAAGCCAGCACCCCCATCAGGCCTTCCCCTGCCTGGTGACCACGTGGCGCCCCACAAAAGGAAGGGGCCAAGGTGTGTACAGCATACTCTGTCAGGTGGGGGGGAATCTCTTAAACATGACCCCTCGGTCATGGGGGGAGAACGGGGCAGGAGAAAGGGCGATGGGGGCAGAGAAGCAGCCGGCCAGAGACAGTGTGCAATTGTCGGAGCTGAAGTCCCTTGTGCTGCTCCATTTTTACACACAAGCATTCCCAATTCTTCCACTGTTGTGGGTCCTGCTTGGAGAGGCGCTCCGGAGGAAGAGCCACACGAGGCTTCCCCACAGCTAGAGGGGAATTCCAATGGAAGAGGATATCTGTGTGTGTGTGGAGGGGCTCCCTGAGCTGGGTGGTTTTCTTGCAGATGTTTCGTGACCCAACTAGGGAACATCATGAGTGCTGGAAGGGAGGGTGGTTGAGGAGGAGGAGGAGGAGGAGGAGGAGGAGGAGGAGGAGGAGGAGGAGGAGGAAGAAGAAGAAGAAGAAGAAGAAGAAGAAGAAGAAGAAGAAGAAGAAGAAGAAGAAGAAGAAGAAGAAGAAGAAGAAGAAGAAGAAGAAGAAGAAGAGGAAAAAGACTGTGGGGTCCCCGGTGTTCTCTTAGCTTGGTGCTTTTCTTGCAGATGTTTCGTGACCCAACTAGGGAACATCATGAGTGCTAGGAGGGAGAGAGGGAGGGAGGGAGGAGGAAGAGGAGGAGGAGGAGGAGGAGGGAAGAAGAGAAAGGGGGGAGGAGGGGGACTGTGGAGTCCTTGGTGCTTTCTTGCAGACTTTTCATAACTCAATATTGCAAAGATGTTCCCAGTTGGGTCACAAATGTTTGCAAGAAAACTATCAAACTCTGAGGATCCCAAGGACCCCACAGCCTTCCTCCCCATCCTCCTGCCCCTCCTGCTCTTGACTCCCTTCCAGGATGCTTCTAAAAACAACAGGTGCACCTCACCTTCTGCTACTCCCAAAGATACACCTGTCCGCATCGCTTGGGACATGGAAACACTCGCCCAGGTAGAGCTAAGGATGCTGAGGTTGACATTGTTGCTGAGACAGATTGTCCCCGTGGGTTTTTCTTTTTTTCTTTTTAATCTCACAATAACAAGGAATAAAGGCAGAATTGCAGAATTCTGAGATGGAAAGTCATCAGATGACAAGATAGAAAACCTGCACAGCAGGACCTGCTGGTGAGTCAGAGCACTAGGGCGCCTTAAAAGCCACAGGTGCCGAAATCTCAGCTCCCAAAGCCCAGCTAGCGACCACTCTTGGGTAGACATGGTGACAGCGTACGAAAAGATGGGTCCAATCTTGAGAGGAGGAGGAGGGGGGGGGCTGGACTAGATGACCTCTGGGACCTGCTGCACCTCTATGACTCTGTGAAAAAGTGGAGGATTCCCAGCGAGGCCACGAAAAGAGCAAAGGCCACAACAGAGAGCAAGTTGCGTTGAGAAGGTGCTCCACAAGGGAAGCTGCACCAGAACGTATTGAGATGAGCACAAACACACGCAGAGACCCCCCAAATATCAGGGAAAGGGAAGAAAGGACGCCGCCCCCCCCCAAAATGGGGATCTCTTGTTGGTCTAAAAGTGCCTGGCCACGCAACCCCCTGCAGCACAAGCAACACAAACTGTGAAACACATCAAAAAACAGGTCTCAGCAACAACCCAACGATCGACGACACAGCAACGAAACATCTCCAGAACAGCTTCAGGGCTCCCCAAACTTGGCACTTCACTCCCAGAATTCTCAGCCAGCAAAGCTGGCTGAGGAATTCTGGGAGTTGAAGTCCACAAGCCTTAAAGTTGCCAAGTTTGGCGACTTCTGTCCTGCGTAAACCAAAAGGAAGTTCCAGGAGATTAAAAAAACAAGAGGCATCTACAACATACAGTGTAAACCGCTGGAGGTTTCTTAAGAGGAGATCAGACAGACATTTGGGTCTCCTGCTTGAGCAAAGAGTTGGTCTAGAGGACCTCCAAGGCCCCTTCCCACTCTCTTGTTAGCCTGTTGTAAGCCACACTCACGCGCACCAACTAGGAGTCTGAAGACAGGCTGAAAACGCCTCCATTTCACAACAGACGGACAGATTTCACCACAGTTTCAACTGGGAAGTAGCGACCGCCTCGGGTCGAGCCGAGGCCGCGGGAGAATTCCTGGAAGCCTGGACCTCAGACCAACCCGCCATCCACAGGCACGGAGAGATAAACAGCATTTGCATGCCCTTCCAAGGAAACCGAAAGGACCAAAACACCTGCTCACCTGCGATCGGCACCCAGATAAGCAGAGATGGAAACCAAGATGAAAACCTCAGGTAGACCAACCATCAAGGAGTAAACAAAATCCCAAACAAGGAACTGCCAGCTCAGACAAACAAGTTAACCATAAGCAACAGCCTACGCAAAGAACCACCGACAATACGCCCACCCACAGGGCAGATCGCTTGCATATAAGCAGAGAGGAAAACCCCCTCTCCTCCTAGCACTGGTGATGTTCCCTAGTTGGGTCCTGGAACATCTGCAAGAAAACCACCAGGCTCAGAGAGCACCAAGGACCCCACAGTTCTCCCCCCTCCTCCTCCTCTCCACAAACCCCACTCCCTTCCAGCACTGATAATGTTACCCAGTTAGGTAATTCAACGCCTGGAAGCAAACCACCCAGCTCAGAGAGCACCCAGCTCCCCTCTTCTCAGCCCTGAGCTACGAATCGTCTCTCCCATCAGTGCCGGAGCACTGGGCGGGGTCTCTTGGCGCAGAATGGCACCCTTGTGGCCCTGAGTGTTGAGGGTTAGGCTCCCTGGGGCAGCAGCAGGCCTTCCAGCCCTAGCCAGGTGGGGAAGCCGCTGCCCTCCCCTGCAGGCTCCTGAGATGCCAAGGTCCTGATGTAGCTCCGGGGCCTCCTTTCAGGAAGAGACTGGACTGCCATCTGTCAGGAATGGTGTAGGGTCTACCACTTGGGCAGGGGGTTGGACTAGATGACCTACAAGGTCCCTTCCAGCTCTGATGATCTGTTATCACCCGGGACCCGCTTTCAAGGGGCGATGCTGGGGCCTCCCCTGGGGCCATGGAGCTGCCCAGCTTCTCTCTCTGCCTCCAGCCAGTTGGAGAGGTAAGGAAACAGATTTTCCAAGCTCTCCGGCCTCCGCCTGCCGCCTGCCAACGGCTTGCCAAGGCTGGCAATGTTTGCGCAGCACAGATGGGATCAAGAGCCTGCTGGGCGCTCTGCCTTCAGGGCCCAAACAGGAGGTGGTGTGTGTGTGTGTGTGTGTTTTTTTTTGCTGGGAAAGGTGTGCTAATTACCCCTTTCCTGCACAACAATGGCCACTCCCACTGAAAGTGCGCTTTCTTCCCGGTAAATGGGAGTCGCGAAGGCCCTTCCTTCCCTCCCCTATGGGCAGCTGGCGACAAAGCAGCATCCCACAGGCAGTGAGTCACCCTACAGACAACCTGGTCTGCAAGCAAACAAACAGAGAGGGGATGCTGGGAAGAGGAAGGAGGCAGGATCCCAGCCGCTGCCGGCCCTGGGACCCTGGTCATCCAGATGGATCGACCCAGGAGGACAAGCAGGAAGAGGTTCTCGACTTACAACTGCCATCCAACCCCACATTTCAAATGAGGGGCCCCTCGTCTTAGGGTCTTTTTAATGCTGCTGCAGTTAAGTGAATCACTGCAAGTCGTTAAGCGAATCATGCAGTCAGAATAGAGTGTTAATATTAAGCGATGAATAGGTATAAACTGTAATGGTTATTGCACAAAATACTTGTACCCAGATGACACACAGTTTAAATCAGGGGTCCCCAAACTTGGCCACTTAAGACGGGTGGACTCCAACTCCCAGAATTCTCCAGCCAGCAGAGCATAGGGACCTTGGAGGTCAACTAGTCCAGCCCCTGTTCAAGCAGGAGATCCTGTGCCAGGAGGGTCCAACTTTGGAACTTTAAGACTGGTGGGTTTCAACTCCCAGAATTCCCCAGCCAGCTATGCACAGGATCTCCTGCTTGAGCAGGGGGTTGGACTAGTTGACCTCCAAGGTCCCCATGCTCTGCTGGCTGGGGAATTCTGGGAGCGGAAGTCCACCAGTCTTAGTGGCCAAGTCTGGAGACCTCTGGTTTAAATGGAAGATGGACTGTTGGTAAAAAATAAAATAAAAATTTTACAAAAAAAAGTGAATTGCTGCAAGTCATTAAGTGAATCATGCAGTCGTTAAGTGAAACAGGGGTCATGTGACCCGGGGAGACTTTGGCCCCACTGAGTTTTCCCCACATTTGGGATTGGCTTTTTTTATTATACTATACATTAATCATAATAATTGTCTCATAATTACACTATATTGTAGCATATTGTGTTATTGTATTATGTTTGTTGTGTTGTATTGTACTGTAGTCCTCGGCTTACAACCACAATCGAGCTCCCAATTTCTGTTGCTAAGCGAGACATTTGTTCAGTCAACTTTGCCCCGTTTTGCGACCTTCCATTGCCACAGTTGTTAAATGAATCATTGCAGTTGTTAAATGGGTACTGCGGTCCTTAAGCGAATCTGGGCTTCCCCATTGACTTTGGTCACAAAAGGGGATCATGAGGTGAACCCGGGACACTACGACCGTCGTAAATGTGAGTCAGTTGCCCAGCATCTGATCACACGTCCGTGGGGATGCTACAACGGTCGTTAAGTGTGAAAACCGGTCATAACTTTTTTCAGTACCATTGCAACTTCAAGTGGTCACTAAACGAACGGTTATAAGTCAAGGACCACCTGTATTGCGTTGCCATATCCCCTCGAACTTACAGCAGCACTGAAAAAAGTGACTTATGACCATTTCTCACACTTATGTCTGTTGTAGCATCTCTGTGGCTGGCCTGAATTCAGACCCTTGGCTCCTGACTCATGTTTACGACGGCTGTGGCATCCCGGGGAGGGGGGCGTCACATGATCCCCTTCAGTGACCCAGAGTCCACGGGGAAGCCGGATTCACTTAAGAACCGGGTGTGACTCGCTTAAGAACTGCAGTGATTCGCTTAGCAACGAACGGCAAGAATGGTCGTAAAATGCGGCGTGGCTCACTTCACCATTGTCTCGCTTGGCCATGGAAATGCCGGGCTCAGTTGTGGTCGTAAGACAAGGACCTGCTGTATATTACATTGACAATATTTATGATATTATTTTATTATTTCATGGATGCTTTAAGACGGTTCAACTTTCCTCAGCCAGCAAAGCTGGCTGAGGAATTCTGGGAGTTGAAGTCCACCGGTCTTAAAGTGGCCAAGGCTGGAGACCCCTGCTCCAGAACACCTGCACCCACAATTGCTGAACCTGAGAGGGTGCAGACACCTGGACACCTTTCCTCTTCTCTCTAGGAAGTTCCTTCCACGAACTCAAGAATCCCAGGGTTGGAAGGGGCCTCAGAGGCCTTCTAGTCTGACCCCCTCCTGCCCAAAGGCAGGCGTCCTCATTCCATCGAAGTTTTGTTCCCATTCCTGGAGTGTTAACATTACATTTCCTGAACGTTTTATTCTCACTCCCATTTTTATGTTTCCTGGCCAGGCAGGGGTTGGACTAGATGGTCTCCGAGGCCCCTCCCAACTCTGTTCTCCTATTATCCTCTATACGTCCTTGACTTACAACAGTTCGTGACTGTTCGAAGCTGCAACGGCACTGAAAAAAAATTGACATGTGGCCCGTTTTTCACACTTACGACCGTTGCAGCTCCGTCCCCCATGCACAGGGGGATCAATGTTCAGACGCTTGGCCACTGACCCGTACTTATGATGGGCGCAGTGTCCCTTTTGCGACCTCCTGACAAGCAAAAGTCAAGTGGGAGGGATACCAGATTCACTTAACGACCGTGTTCCCTTGCTGGCTGGGGAATTCTGGGAGTTGAAATCTTAAAGGGGCCCAGGTGGGAGACTCTTGTGCTAGAGGCTGTGCCAGGGTGAAGCAGGGAAGCCTTGTTTAGCCAGCCCTCTTCCTGCCCCCTTCCTGCCCCCTTCCGGTGCCAGCAGATGAGCTCATGCCAGCTCAGAACCGTCTCCCTATTCTGGGGCTGGATTATGGCTCAGCCGGATAATTGGGCGTTTCATCCCTGAGAAGGGGACCTTCAGAGATTCCCAGGAGATTTTGGGTTTTTTTTCCATGCAGGGTGTGGCCCCTGGCACGCGTTCAGAGAGGCAGCCTGCCAAGACTTTGGGCCTCGGAGGGGTAAGAGCGGAGCAGGTCCCTCAGGAAGGCTCAGCAGGGCCTGAGCTGTTCACAATGGGATGGGAGACCATCAGGAAACCCTAGGAGCAGGAAAATGGGCTGGGAATGGGGGGGGGAAATCCCTCTCTTGGCTCCCTCCCACCTTTGTCTTCTGGGATTCAAAGCCTCCTCCTGCTCCTGCACAGCTGAGAATAAATCCAAGGGCGTATCTGCATAATGGGGAGCGGGTCAGGGGTCAGAGGTGGGATTCAGCCAGTTCTGGCCGGCTCTGCAGAACCGGTAACAGAAATTTTGAGTAGTTCGGAGAACCGGCCAATGCCACCTCTGACTGGTCCCGCCAACCCCCTCTCTTCTCTGCCTCCCATCGAGTCCCAGCTGATCGGCTGGGTCTCCTTTGGCTGCCCTGCACAGGAGAACGGAGCTGGAAAGCAGGTTAGTGGGGTGGGGAGGGAAGGGAAGGGGGATTTAGCAGTATCCTTCCCCTGCCATGCCCACCAAGCCAAGCCACGCCCACAAAACACCACGCCCACAGTTGATTGGCTGGCTCTTCTTTGGTTGCCCTGCACAGGAGAACGGAGTTGCAGAGCAGGTTAGTAGGGTGGGGAGGGAATGGGGATTTAGCAGTATATCCTTCCCCTGCCACGCCCACCAAGCCACGCCCACCAAGCCACGCCCACAGAACCAGTAGTGAAAAAAGGCTGAATCCCACCACTGGTGGAGGGGCCTTGAGTTCATCTGCAGCCCCTTCTGCCTTTTCTGGGTGGAAGGAGAGCAAAGCCCTTGGTGAGTTTTGTCCGGCTGGGATTCAGGTTGGGGTAGACCTTCCTTCTGCCCATCCTCTGAAGGGAGAAAGACCCGCCCTTTGACCCTCCCTCCTTCACGCTGCCAAGGTGCCAGGGCCTCCTGCTTGGGCAGCGGGTTGGACTAGATGATCTACAAGGTCCCTTCCCACTCTGTTAATCTAAAGAACCGGGAAAAGGGAGACTGAATTCCCTACCAGGACCCTGGAAGGCTTGCCCTGGCCTTGCCAGCAAAACGCCAGGAAGACAATAGGGTGGGAGACCCCCAAGGGAGGAGGAGCAGAAGGACGCCGGGACTGAATGCTGATGCCCCTCCCCAAACTCAGCCTGGCCTTTGGGTGCCTTTCTGCCCACCAAGCCACTGGGCCTGGCATCAAATCAACTTCTGTTTCCGCCTCATGCTTTAAAACAGGTGGACTTCAATTCCCAGAATCCCCTAGCCAGCAGGCTTTAAGAAGGGTGGGCTTCCACTCCCAGAATCCCCCAGCCAGGATGCTTTAAGAGGGGTGGGCTTCCACTCCCAGAATCCCCCAGCCAGCCTGCTTTAAGAGGGGTGGGCGTCCACTCCCAGAATCCCCCGGCCAGCAGGCTTTAAGAGGGGTGGGCTTCCACTCCCAGAATCCCCCAGCCAGCAGGCTTTAAGAGGGGTGGGCTTCCACTCCCAGAATCCCCCAGCCAGGATGCTTTAAGAGGGAGGACATCCATTCCCAGAATCCCACAGCCAGCATGCTTTAAGAGGGGTGGGCTTCCACTCCCAGAATCCCCCAGCCAGGATGCTTTAAGAGGGGAGGACATCCATTCCCAGAATCCCACAGCCAGCATGCTTTAAGAGGGGTGGGCTTCCACTCCCAGAATCCCCCAGCCAGGATGCTTTAAGAGGGGTGGGCTTCCACTCCCAGAATCCCCCAGCCGGCATGCTTTAAGAGGGGTGGACTTCCACTCCCAGAATCCCCCGGCCAGCAGGCTTTAAGAGGGGTGGACTTCCACTCCCAGAATCCCCCAGCCGGCCTGCTTTAAGAGGGGGGGGCTTCCACTCCCAGAATCATGTTGTCTGGGGAATTCTGGGAGTTGAAGTCCATGCATGTTAAGGCTGAGAACAGCTGTGCCTGCCCATCGCTCCCTCCGCCCTCTGTGCAGCAGCGAAACCTTTGGGCCGCCTCCCGCCTTGCGCAAGGCCCCTCCGCACCCGCATTCTGGAGAACAGGGCTGGGCCCTTCAAAGAGGCTGCCGGACGGACGTAGGAGTGAGCTGAGCAGCCTCTTGCATCACCGCCCCCCTTGCGAGGGAGGCCGGGCAGCCTGGGAGGAGTGCGTTGTGTCACTGGGGTGTTTCCCTCCCGGCAGTTCTCGCACCAATGAATTAATTGCGCCTCCACCCCTCGGCTCTGCTCTCTGGGAGCCACTCGTGGCCCTTCTAGCATCGCCGCAATTTTGGAAGGGAAAACGGCAGGCCGGCTCGAGGCGGTCTCTGCGCCCTGGAGACACACTTAAAACACGTGTGTGTCATGCAGAAAGAGTGACAGAGGGACACCCGGCAGCCAAAAAACACACTTTGATCCTATGCTCACAATTGCTGTTTTCCCTCCCTGCAGTCTTTGGGGGTTTAATGGGCGGGGGGAAAGGAAGGCATTGGGGTCCCTTCACTTTGCTTCCCCTCCCACTGGGTGCCCCCCCATCCTTCCCCAGTGCTGGGGCTGGGCTGGGTGAAGGGAGGAGGGTGCAAAAGTGGGCAGTTTAGCTGCTTGTTAAGTTGTCTGTCTGGAGCAGAGGCCTTCAAACTTGGCCACTTGAAGGCTTGTGGACTTCAACTCCCAGAGTCCACAGGCCTTCAAGTGGCCAAGTTTGGAGGCCTCTGGAGGATTCTGGGAGTTGAAGTCCACAGGCCTTCAAGTGGCCAAGTTTGGAGGCTTCTGGAGAATTCTGGGAGTTGAAGTCCACAGGCCTTCAAGTGGCCAAGTTTGGAGGCCTCTGGAGGATTCTGGGAGTTGAAGTCCACAGGCCTTCAAGTGGCCAAGTTTGGAGGCCTCTGGAGAATTCTGGGAGTTATTTATTTATTTATTTATTAATGGGACTTATATGCCGCCCCATCTCTGAAGACTCGGGGCGGCTCACAAATAAAAACAACAGTAACAATAAATAATTAGAAACAGATTAAACTAAATAAGCCCCATTACAATTACAAATTCATCCCATAAAAACTATCCCATAAAACTATCCCATAAAAACCATCCCCTCCCAGAAAGTCACAACCCGGATTGTTTAAACAACCAGGTCTTTAGGTCATGGCGGAAGGTGCGGAGGTCAGGGGCCAGACGGAGCTCCAGGGGAAGTTGGTTCCAGAGGTCTGGGGCCGCTATAGAAGTTGAAGTCCACAGGCCTTCAAGTGGCCAAGTTTGGAGGCCTCTGGAGGATTCTGGGAGTTGAAGTCTACAGGCCTTAAAGTGGCCAAGTTTGAAGGCCTCTAGAGAGTTCTGGGAGTTGAAGTCCACAGGCCTTCAAGTGGCCAAGTTTGGAGGCCTCTGGAGGATTCTGGGAGTTGAAGTCTACAGGCCTTAAAGTGGCCAAGTTTGAAGGCCTCTAGAGAGTTCTGGGAGTTGAAGTCCATAGGCCTTCAAGTGGCCAAGTTTGGAGGCCTCTGGAGAATTCTGGGAGTTGAAGTCCACAGGCCTTCAAGTGGCCAAGTTTGGAGGCCTCTAGAGAATTCTGGGAGTTGAAGTCCACAGGCCTTTAAGTGGCCAAGTTTGGAGGCCTCTGGAGGATTCTGGGAGTTGAAGTCCACAGGCCTTCAAGTGGCCAAGTTTGAAGGCCTCTGGAGAATTGGCCTGGGGTCTAGCCAAGGGGTGTGCAACCTTCTTCACTTTTAAGACTGGTGGACTTCAATTCCCAGAATTCCCCAGCCAGCAATATAAATACTGATGGATGTAATCTTCCAAGGGTGGCCTTACCAAGCCTTTATAAAGTGGTATTCAGACTGCAGCGTGATCTCGATTCAGCCCCGCTGTTAATGCAGCCTAGGGTTGCCCTGGGTTCCTTGGCAGCTGCCGCCCACGGCTGGCTCCGGTTGAAGGGACTGTCCGCTAAGGACTCCGAGATCTTCGGGCAGTTCCTGGCCTCAAGCCAGGTCTCTCACCTAATCCGTACCTGTGCATTTGGCTTTTTCTCACCAGCGCATTGCATGTTGTTCCCAGCCCCGGGCTGCTCGTGCCTCTGCTGAGGAGGAGAAGAAGAAGAAGCACCTCCAGAGACGACAAGGTGACCGTGACTCACCTTGAAGTAAGGGAAGTGTTCGGTCATGAAGTTGTAAATCTCGCTGACAGGTAGGCTCCCGGTTTTGCTGTTCTTGAGGGCCATAAATATGAGGATGCTGTGGAGGACAGAGAACAAGCCGTGGTTAGCGTGGACGTCTCCCTTGCTTTGCTGCATGGAGGCGGCGGGTGTGTGTGTGATAAAGGATCAGGGAGGTGAGGGACTCCGGCATGGTGGAGAAGAGCTGTTGGGCAGCTGAGATTTTGGACTCTGGGACTGACCGCAGAAGGTCCAGGGTGCAGGAAGAATATGTATATATTCTTCCCGCACCCTGGAGATATATATATCTATCTATCTCCCAGAAGAACAAAGTTGAAGACACCAGCCTGAAGATGACGGATGAGATTTCATCGAAATGTTGCCCAGATATTTCCAATTTTACACAGGAGAAAACCCAAATGACCAAAGACCTACATACAAACACCCACGAATACCTCAGAAAACAAATACATACATACATATACGTATACGTATACGTATACGTATACATACATACATACATACATACATACATACATACATATGTAGGTAGGTCTTGATGTATTCGGGTCTTGTCCCGTGTAAGATTGAGAATACCTTGGCAACATTTCGACGAGATCCCACTCGCCATCTTCAGGCTGGTGTCTTCGGCTTCATGCTTGTGCCAGCACACCACCCCTCCCCTCCAGTATTTATAGAGAGAAGGCAGCTCAGATCACGCTTTGCTGGCAGAAGCACAAAGCCGAAGACACCAGCCTGAAGATGGCGAGTGGGATCTCATCGAAACATCGCCAAGGTATTCTCAATCTTACACGGGACAAGACCCGAATACACCAAGATCTACATATACATACATACATACATACATACATACATACATACATACATATATATTTGTTTTCGTAGATTTTCACGGGTAAAGGTATGTAGGTCTTGGTGTATTCGGGTCTTGTCCCGTGTAAGATTGAGAATACCTTGGCAACGTTTCGACGAAATCTCATCCGTCATCTTCAGGCTGGTGTCTTCAGCTTCGTTCTTCTGGGAGAAGTGTGTGATAGTGGCTGTTTCTTCCTTTTAAACTCCAGAGTTGGCTGTGTTGTTACTTCCTGATTGGTTGATGGAGTTGATGTATGCAGATTGGATGGCTTTTTCCTGAGACCCTGTGTGGCTGAGGTGCTGGCTGTGTGTCCCTCAGCCTTTTGTGTTGTAACGACCTGGGTAATGGGCTGTGTGATGACCTTCTGAGTTCTATTGTTGTGACATCCTGGGTGTGGTGCTGTAATCTCCTGGGTCGTTGTCTGTGTTGCAACCTCCTGATGTTTTGTGTTGTAATCTCCTGAGTTCTGTGATGTAGTATCCAGGGTGGAAGGCTGTGATGTGGCATTCTGGGCCTTGGTTTGGTTCCGAGTTTGAGGTCTGGCTGTGTGTTTTTGTAGCGTGTGTCAGTTTGCTTAGTTTGGGGGTTGGAGGGGGGTGTAGCAGCTGGTGTTGCAGCCATGGTCTGGTTTCTGGATGGTGGTTGCCCTACATCAACTCCATCAACCAATCAAGAAGTAACAACACAGCCAACTCTGGAGTTTAAAAGGGAAAAACAGCCACTTTCACACACTTCTCCCAGAAGAACGAAGCCGAAAGCACCAGCCTGAAGATGGTGAGTGGGATCTCGTCGAAATGTTGCCAAGGTATTCTCAATCTTACACGGGACAAGACCCGAATACACCAAGACCTACATATATATATATATATATATATATATATATATATATATATATATATATATGTATTAGAAATATTATATAGGGAATCATAAACTGGCTAATCCAAGTTTCCAACAAAGTTACTGTTTTTAGCAGCTTCCAAACTCCTTTTGAATTTACAGCAAACATAAAAATTTGTTACACACTTATTTCAAACTAGCTGGAGAGCCGTGCTTCACTACAAAACTATGTGGTCGGGCTTAGTTTTTTGGGAGGAAAATAAGGGGGGGGGGAATTCTGCCTCTACCTACCAGCATCCATGGGAATTCATCTGGCTAGCGTCCTGTCAATGTGTGAGAGAGTTGAGGGCTGTTTGGAAACTGAAACAATATTTGCTGTGTGAGCAAGGAGGAGACAGCAAGGAGCCTGGGTGTGGCTTAGCTCAACTGTTCTGTACTAAAGCTGCTTGGTGCTGCTGTGAAACTGAGATTGAAACTCCCCTCCTCTGCTTGTGTTTTGCATTTGGAACTAATTTCTTCTCAGAGGAGAGGGGGAGCAGAACTCCTTAGCATCAGAGCGTGTTAATAATAAGAATATAGGAAATGCTCTAAATGCTCTGAGGGTCATTTCGAAAAATCCTTTCTTAGTGAGCCCCTAGAAGCCAAGAAGAACATAGGTGCCAAATTGCAAGTTTGTAGGCTTTATAGTTCTGGAGATTTTATGATGATGAGTGAGGGGTCTTTCGCTTTTATATATATAGAAGATTGTAAACACACACAAGCAAGCACACAAAACTGAATTAACACAATGTAAATATTAATTATGACCACAGTTCAGATGTAGAGACTCAATCTACATCTCTCGATTTAATCAACTCTTTCTTGGGAGTCAACATCTACATATACCTTTGTCCCTCAAGCATCACCCTAGAACCAGCTCGTACACACATCCGCACCCCTCAAGACTCACACCAAGGAGAAGCCCCCCCTATAAAGCAGCCCTTTCTGGCCCATTGTCTCAGTAGCTGCCCTCACCTGCACCCCTCTTTCCTTTGTGGAATAAAGAAATAAATCTCTTTTCCTCACAGCTGTCTGGATTCCATTTTGACTTGTTCTTGTGCAACCCCGACTCGAATTGGAACCCCAAATTCTTCTTCTGACCAGGGTTTCTGGGGGAGGCCACAGCCCCAACTCCTTTGAGGGACTTTGCAACTTTTCCTCAGCCGGCTGCTTCCTTACGAAAAGTCCCAGTCAGAGAGAGATCCCACAGGATCGCAGAGGTGTGCAAAGCCACTCACCTGCAGAACGACGGGCTGCTGGCTTTATTTACTGATTTTGCACACCTCTGCAGTCCCAATTAACTGGCTTTCACACCTAAGGCAGGACAAGAACTCAGCGTCTTCTGGTGATTGGCCCAGTCACCGAAATTGGCTTTTGTGGCTAATGTGAGACTAGAACTCACCATCTCCTAGTGACTGGCCCAAAGCCAGCTTTCACACCGAAGGCTGGACTAGAACTCACAGCCACCTGATTCCCAGCCTGGTGCCTTCACTACTTAACCCAGGGGTCTTTTTTTTTTAAATTCATATTTATATGCCGCCCATCTCTGGAGACTCAGGGTGGCTTGCAATCTTTGGCACACAACCCAGTGTGCTCAGCAATAGCCTTCATTCCATTGTATATGCCTGCTTATTACTAAGTGGCATTTTTACAAAGTCAGCTTATTGCCCCCAACAATCTTGGGTCCTCACTTTACCTCCCCCGAGAAGATGGAAGGCTGAGTCAACCCTGAGCCTGGTGGGATTCCAGCCTGCAATAATTGCAGGCAGCTGGAACTAAGTGCTAGGCATTTAACAGCCTGCACCACCAAGGCTTGGCAGCTTGAAGACTTGTGGACTTCAACTCCCAGAATTCCTCCTCCAATCATGTCAGCTTAGGAATTCTGGGAGTTGAAGTCCACAACTTAAAGTTGCCAAGGTTGGAGACTTCTGCACTAGACCAGTGATGGCGAACCTTTTCGGCACCGAGTGCCCAAACTGGAATGTGTGCACATGTGCCGGAGTGCCGGAAACCCAAAGACCAGCTGGCTGATGCTCATGTGCACACCAGCCAACTGGTCTTTGGGTTCCTGGCGCTCCAGTACACACAATGACCAGCTGGCCAGCGTGCATGCATGCCCACAGGGAGGGATCTGGGTGCCACCTCTGTCACATGTGCCATAGCTTCACCATCATGGCTCTAGAGGCTCCAGGCGGCTGGAAGAACTCGGTCCGGCACAACCTGTCTCTGAACAAATGCTTCGAGAAAGTGGAGAACAAGGCGGGCAGCTCCTCCCGGAAAGGCTGCCTGTGGGCCCTCAACCCAGCCCAGGTTGACAAGATGCAGGAGGAGCTGCAGAAGTGGAAGCGGAAGGACCCCGTGGCCGTCCGGAAAAGCATGGCCAAGCCAGGTAGGGAGGGAGGGGCCCCTTGGCAGAGCCAGTCTCTGTGCCCCGGGTGCCAGGGGGCCCTCGCTGGGAAGCAGCCTCCCCAGTTTAGCTTACTTTATTGTCCTTGCACCTCGTACAACGACATTAAATACCATCTGGGTTGTTTTATTTGTTTTAATTTAATTTTAATGATCGATTAGGCTTGTACTGGTTTAATGTTTAGGCTTAATGTTAATGATTAGGCTTGTACTGGTTATTCGACCAACCTGGGCTGTGACCCCTCCCTAGGGGAGGGGAGGGAGGGTTTTAATGTTTACTGTTTTTATGTCTTATATTTGGGCTTGTTCTTCGTTTAATGATTTTTTAAATATTTATTGTTTGTGTTTTTAGCTGTGAGCCGCCCCAAGTCTCCGGAGATGGGGCGGCATACAAGTTCAAGTATAAATAGATAAATAAATGTCTTTTTTATTGTAATTGTATTGGGTTTTTATTGTTCGCCGCCCTGAGTCCTTAGGGAGAAGGGTGGCATACAAGTCTAATAAAATAAAATAAATAAATAATAATCTTCAGTGTACAATTTATGACAATGAAAATAAACACAAACACACATCCTTCGCATTCTATGCAATTGAATTGAAAACCCCTGATATTTCAATAATATTGCCCTATACAGCAGAATTCAAAAGAGCTACTGCTCTGGGATATAGAAGCTGTTTTTTAGCCTATTTGTCCTTGTTTTTATTATCCTGTACCGTCTGCCAGATGGTAACAGTTTAAAAAAAAATAGGATGCCCGGGATGAGATGGATCTTTGAGGATATTTTGAACTTTCTTAAGGCAGCAGGAGCTATGAAGCTCTTCCAAAGAGGGGAGAGGGCAACCCATGGTCCTCTGGGCAATGACATTCACCTTCTGGAGCGCCGTCCTATCTGCCTCTGTGCAATTGGCAAACCATACAGAGGTGCAGTAAGTTAAGATACTCTCTCTGGTGCAGCAGTAGAAGGTCAGAGCGCCGAGGCAGAGAGACAGGAGGAGTGGAGTCACCCAGCTGGCATCCATGCCTAAGGCAGAACTTGAACTCCTGATCTCTAGCCTGGTGCCCGAACCACTAGACCAAGCTGGCAATGCCATGCATGCCCACCTTCCCGTCTGCAGACTCAGCCACCTCTCCGCTGACTGTGGAGCCCTCTCTCCCCAAACCCTGCAGGCAAAACCAGATCCTCCCCCCCACCCATTTCCAACCAAATCTGCAGCCCTGATTGGTGGGCCTCTGCCCCCGAGAGCCCTGGTACGTACTTCAGCCTCTGTTGTGGGCTGCCCTCTTCCTTCCTCCCAGGGGTTGTGGGGATGGGTGTCAGTGGGTGCACATCCCTGTTGTTGCCTGTGGCAGACCTTCCTCCAATTGGGCCCCCTTCCCCCGTCCCCATCCTACTGGGGGAAGGGAGAGACCTCCCTAAAGAGGCTCCGCCCAGTTGGGAGCCAAATTCCCTAGAGCAGCTGACAGGACGCGGGTGCGAATGCTGGGGAGCGCTTACCTGTAAGAGTAGATGGGCTTTGGAAAGAGGGGCGGTGGCGGTGGCTGCTGGGGGCCTGGGGGCCCCATCCTCTGGTAGGAGTGGTGGGGGGCCGAGAGGAAGGGGAGCGGAAGGGCACCGCTGGGGAGATACTGGAAAAAGAAGAAGAAGAAGAAATGCAGCTGGGCTTGCTTTCTTGGTCTGATTTTTATGGGCAAACAGTCACCAGCCTTTTTAAGGGGAAGGAACCCAAAGATTTAGCTGTGGGAGGCCCACCTTGGGTTCTCAAACTCTGCCAAGGACCCCAGTTTCCCTTCGGGGTGTTCGCCTCCCAGCCTCCTGCTCTCCTATGCAAGTGGTCCTCGACTTGCGACCACCATTGGGAGCGGAATTTCCATTGCTAAGTGAGACCGCTGCTAAAGTGAGACAGTTGCTAAAGGAGTTGCTCCTGATTTTACAACCTTTTTGGGGGGGACAGCTATTACTCAAATTGCCCCAGTCGTTAAGTGTGTCGTGTGGTCATTAAGTGAATCCAGCTCCCCCCACAGTTGTTGGAAGCCAGCCGGGAAGGTCCCAAAACAGGTGATCACGTGACCTGGGAGCCTGCAATTGTCCTAAATACGGGCTTGTCTGCAAAGGCCTGGATTTGGATCATGTGACCAGGGGTGGGATTCTAACAGTTTGCACCTGTTTTCTAGAACCGGTTGTTAACATTCTAAGCAGTTCAGAGAACCGGTTGTTAGAAGAAATCTCCTTTTGTTTTTTCCACTTTACAGGACTAATCCTGTAAGGCAGGCAGGAAGGAAACATTCTGGTGTTGCTTACAGAAACTGCCTCTCCGTTAACCCTTATTACGTTCTTGTCAGGACTAGACTTCCTGTCTCAGGAACTTCTCTGGAGTTTTTTTCCCCTCCTTTGCTGGTACTTTGCTTGTGTGGAGTGACCATTCAAAGTTACAATGGCACTGAAAAAAGTGACTTATGACCGTTTTTCACACTTACGACTGTTGCAGCATCCCCACAGTCACAGGAGGCCAGGCGAGGAGATGCATGCCTCAATGTGAGTGATGTTGAGTTGGCCACACCCAGCCAATAACATGACCACCAAGCCATGTCCATCCAGTCACATGACCACCAAGCCACGCCCACCAACTAAGCCATGCCCACAGAACCGGTTGTTGAAAAAATTGAATCCCACTCCTGCACGTCACATGGGGGGAATGTCGTGATGGTCGTAAGTGTGAGGACTGGCCACAACTCACTTTTCCAGTGCTTTTGTAATTTAGAACCGTTTGCTAAATGAGGGGTTTTAAGACAAAGGCGACCCATGGCTGTGCCAGGCTGTGTTGGTGCTGCAGTTCCCAGAATCCACAGCCACTGAGGCCTTCCCTCCATGCCTAGAAATTGCCGTGCAGGGGCGTTTTGGTCACTAGAGGAGACAGAAGGGCATAAATGACAGAATCACAGAGTTGGAAGGGGCCTGGGAGGTCTTCTAGTCCAACCCCCTGTTTAGGCAGGAGGCCCTATATCACTCCAGACAAACGCTTGTCCAGGCTGTTCTTTAAAACCTCCACTGATATGAAGCATCCACAGCTTCTGGTGGCAAGTCATTCCCCTGGTTAATTATCCTCACTATTAGGAAGTTTCTTGGTTGCTTCTCTCCTGGATGAGTTTCCATTTGCTGCTTCTCATCCTGCCTTCAGGGGCTTTGGAGAACACAGGCGTACTGAAGAATAATTGCCTTGGAAGGGACCTGGGAGGTCTTCTAGTCCAACCCCCTGCTCAACCTTCTCCCAATTCACACAAAGGACTCTTCTTAAAAGCCTCCAGTGATGGGAAGCCCACAACTCCTGTTCCACCGATTTATTGTCCTCACTCTTAGGAAATTCCTTCCGCCGGGACCTGAAGACTTGGTTGTTTCAACGGCCGCTCAATGACCATTTATTTTAACTTTATTTGGTTGTTTAGTTGTTTAATTTGTTTTATTGTAAATTTTTTCTGTTTTAATGTTCACCCTGAGTCCTTAGGGAGTAGGCATACAAGTCGAATAAATAAATAAATAAATAAATAAATTCTTCCTTCCTTCTAGTTGCTTCTCTCTCCTTGATCAGTTCTCCATCCGTTGCTTCTCGTCCTGCCTTCAGGGGCTCTTTGGAGAATAGGCTGACCCCCTTTTTCTCTCTGATAGCCCCTCAAAACTTGGAAGGCTGTTATCATGTCACCCCCCCCCATCCCAATCGGCCCTGTTTCATATTTTTATAATGGTTCGGATGAAGAGGTGGGTGGAACGCCTATCAGTTCTGCCAATGGCCCAAAATTGGGAGGGACAGGCAAACAGTGCTTCTCAATCTTGACCACTTGAAGATGTGTGGACTTCAACTCCCAGAATTCCCCCTTTGACTAGCCTCTTGGTTACCAGGAACTTCCCAGCTGGCTGGGGAATTCTGGGAGTTGAAGTCCTCCAGGCTTAAAGTGACCAAGGTTGGAGACCCCTGGACTAGAGCAAAATCACCAACCTTGGCCATTTTCTCCAGAATTCCCCAGCCAACTGCCTGGGGAATTCTGGGAGTTGAAGTCCACACGTCTTAAAGTGGTCAAGATTGAGAAACACAGCTCTAGAAAACGCAACTAACATTCAAAATGTTGCTAGAATAGATGGCTACGGAGTGAACTTCCATTTAAAAGACCAATGCAATGTTCTTCCCTCTATATGTAATTGCATAAGTATAGGACATTGATTGATTAATTAATTGATTGATTGGTCGGTTGGTAGGTTGGTTATGTTCTGTGCCATCTAGTCTGCCAACATACACATGGTACACGTTTGTTTGGCTCCAACAACTGAAGTGTGGTTTCTAATTTGTGAGGGGGGTGGAAATGGTCCTGGAAGGAAAGTGTGGAAGGGGACGACTGGCAGCAGGAGGAGGGATTGAGGACAGCTGTGATTGGGGACACCCATTTATTGTCTTGAGAGAAAAAATCTATGGGGTCATTAAGAGCCAACACGGACTTGATGGCCCGTCTTCAAACAAGCAAACATTTTGCAACAGATTGCAAATGTCAGTGGAGTTATGAAAACAACTCCAGGTGCTACAAGCCAAATGTTCGTTGTAATGCGGAAAGGGAGGAGGGGAAGCCGTGGGCTTAAACCAGGCCAGGATTAAAAGGGAATTATACACCCCACCTCATTGAGGATCAACCCGCTCGGGTGCTGCTCCCATCCTGGTTTGCAATCCCAGCTCTTTTTCAGCTGCCCCATCCTGACATCTGGGAGGCTTCTGCCATGTTGGTTAAGCTGGCTGAGCTTGGGGGACGTGACGTCCAAATGTGTTGCCCCACATGGCCTATAACCCGCTTGGGCAGGGGGGCAATTGATTTTCTCAAGGGGCCCCTGGAGCTGTTGTGGAGGGCCGGGCTAATGTGGCTGGGAAGATGCCTGGCATGCAGACACATCCCTACGTTGCGGGAAGCAGCCTTGGTGGTGCAGGCTGTTAAACGCCTAGCACTTAGCTCCAGCTGCCTGCAATGAGTGCAGGCTCGAATCCCACCAGGCTCAAGGTTGACTCAGCCTTCCATCCTCTCGGGGTAGGTAAACTGAGGACCCAAGATTGTTGGGGGCAATAAGCTGACTTTGTAAAATGCCGCTTAGTAATAAGCAGGCAGATACAATGGAATGAAGGCTATTGCTGAGCGCATTGGGTTGTATCCCAAAAATTGTAAGCCGCCCTGAGTCTCTGGAGAAGGGCAGCATATAAATGCAAATAAAAATAAATAAAATAAATAAAAACAGCTGCCTTCAAAATATGGGAGGTTCCCCAACTGCAACAGTTCATGAAATGAGAGGAACGTCAATGTCTTGCTTAGCAACAGAAATTTTGGGCTCAGTTGTGGTCATAAGTCGAGGACTACCTGCACAGGGAAATCCTCGACTTATAAGAGTTCATTTAGTGGCCGTTCGAAGCTGAAAAAGGGACTTATGACCATTTTTCACACTTACAACTGTTGCAGCATCTCCCGTGGTCTGGTCACGTGATCAAAATTCAGAAGCGTGGCAACTGACTCATATTTATGATGAGCACAGTGTCCCAGGATTATATGATTCCCCTTTGGCGACCGTCTTGACCAGCAAGGTCAATGGGGAAGCCAGATTCACTTAACAACCGTGTTGCTAATTTAACGACTGCAAGCGATTCACTGAACGACAGTGGCAAGAGCGGTGGTAAAACAGGACAAAGCTCACTTAACAGCTGTCTCACTTAGCAACACGAATGCTGGACCCCGTTGTGGTTGTAAGTGGGGGACTAGAGTAAAAGCAATCCATATGGGCCTGGCAGGGATGCAGTTGGTAAAATACCCGGGTCTGTCCTTGGGCCTTGAGACCCCTCCCAGCTCTGTGGAGAGGAGGCTGTGATCTTCGGGAGAGGCCAATATTTGGAACAGACTCTCCTGCTCCAGCAGGGGGTTGGACTAGATGACCTCCAAGGTCCCTTCCAACTCTGCTATTCCATGAAATAGATGATGAAGGAGTATGATGAAGTGGGACAGGAGGGCTGGGGGTCCTGAAAGCAAGTGAGCCTTAGTTGGCTGCATCTGCCAGAAATGACCCAGGAAGGATGTGACGGCCAGTCAAGGGAAGAGACGGACCAGGGGAGACAGGAGAGCATCTTCCAATATTTGAGGGGCTACCACAGAGAGGAGGAGGAAGCGGGTCAAGCTATTCTCCGAAGTCCCCGAAGGCCAGAGAAGGAAGAATGGATGGAAACTGAACAAGGAGAGATTCAACCTAGTAATAAGGAGGAATTTACTTGACAGTGAAAACAATCAACCGATGGAACAGAAGTTGCCTTCGGAAGTTGTGGGAGCTTCATCACTTGAGACTTTCAAGAAGAGACTGGACTGCCCTCGGTCAGAAATGGTGTAGGGTCTCCCGCTTGCGGGGGGGGTTGGGCTAGATGACCTACCAGGTCCCTTCCAGCTCTGTTAACCTATATCTGTGATCGGGAAGAAGTGATAGGCTCATTGGGCGGAGCGACGGCCCAAGACTAACCAGACCAGTTCCAAAGCTGATACCAGCTTGCGCTGTGGGTTTTGGAGCAGGCTTCTCCAAGCTCCCGCCTTGCTCTTGTGGCCCATAATCCCCAGCCTGTACAGCCGTGGCCTGCCCCCCCACCTTGGAATGGTAGAAGTTGCATCCAAGGGACTCCAGGAGACCCCAGATGGAGGAAGGTTATGCAGGGCAAAACGCCACACATCAAAGGCCCCTGAAGGCAGGAGGAGAGATCCGGTCTAGGACTTAGGAGGAATTTCCTGACGGTGAGAACAATTCATGGGTGGAACTACCCACCACCAGAAGTTGTGGGTGCTCCAACACTGGAGGTTTTTAAGAAGAGACTGGATAGCAATTTGTCTAGGGTGGTATAGGATAAGAGTGTCCAGCCTTGGGAACTTTAAGACTGGTGGACTTCAACTCCCCAGCAATGCTGGCTGGGGAATTCTGGGAGTTGAAGTCCACCAGTCTTAAAGGTCCAAGGTTGGAGACCCCTGGTCTGCTGGCTGGGGAATTCTGGGAGTTGAAGTCCCTAAGTCTTAAAGGGGCCAAGGTGGGACACCCCTGGTCTGCTGGCTGAGGAATTCTGGGAGTTGAAGTCCACCAGTCTTAAAGGGGCCGAGGTTGGGCATTCCAGATAGAGGCTTTCCTGTCTCAGCAGGGTTGGACTACATGATCTCCAATCTCCCTTCCAGCTCTATGATTCTCTCTAATCTGAATTCCCTCCACGACCAGGCCTCTCTGAGTTGGCTGAGGAGGCACTGGGCATGGGGGGACCCCCAAGGCTTTTCCTGGACCCCCGAGTTGGCCCGGGGGGGAGGGACCCCATCTTCACTTCTGCCCTTACCTGGTGAAAAGGGTGGGAGGGGCAGAACTCTGGTGGCCCGTGAGGCTGGCAGCAGAACGGCTGCTCCTCCAGGGGGCCTGTCTTCAGCCTAGTACCCACTTCCTGTGGGGGAAATGACAGAAATCACAGGTGGTTAATTGGAAGGGACCTTGGAGGTCATCTAATCCAACCCCCCCTCCCAGGAGATCGTACACAATTTCTGACAGATGTCAGTCCGGTCTCTTTCTTCAAAGCTTTAGCCCAGATATAACAGATTAACAGGGTTGGAAGGGACCTTGGAGGTCATCTAGTCCAACCCCCCACTCGGCCCAAGCAGGAGACCTTACACCATTTCTGACCAATGGGCAGAGAATATTGGGGTGCTTGAGGTCTCCCCAAAGGACCAAGGACTCTTCTACATTGGTCAGAGAGCGGAAGAAATGGATGCCCAGCCCAGACCTGCGAGGGTGAGACCCCTGGGCTGTGGAACATGGGGAAAACCCCACCTTTTGGACTCCATCCTCCATCCTCCACTGCTCTCGCCCTCCGTGTTAAGGGTTATTTGCCACCCCATTTATTCCGTCTGGCTCTGAGGGTCCTTCAACCCAAAAGGGCCCACCTCCCCTTTCTTGTAGGGCTGCCTGACACCCTGAGCATAACATTACTGGAAGTCCTCGACTTACAACCGTTCATTTAGTGTCCGTTCAAAGTAACAACTGCAGTGAAAAAAAGGGACTTGGGACTGTTTTCCACACTTACGACCATTGCAGAGTGGTTGCCCCCCACGGCCACTGGATAAAAAATGAGGACACTTGGCAACTGGCTCATATTTATGACCGTTGCAATGTCCCTTTCAACTTTCCATCGCTAAACAAAACAGTTATTAAGTGAGTGCTGCTCTATTCTTCAACCTTTCTCACTACAGTTGTTAAGTTAGTAACACAGTTGTTAAGTGAATCTAGCATCCCCCCCTTGACTTTTGCTTGTCAGGAGGTCGCAAAAGGGACACTATGCACGTCATAAGTACGAGTCAGTGCCCAAGCACCTGAACATTGATCCCCTGAGCTTGGGGGACACTGCTGCAACGGTCGTAAGTGTGAAAAATGGGCCACATATCAATTTTTTTTCAGTGCTGTTGCAGCTTCGAACGGTCACTAAACAAACTGTTGTAAGTCAAGGACATATAGAGGATAATAGGAGAACAGAGTTGGGAGGGGCCTCGGAGGCCATCTAGTCCAACCCCCTGCCTGGCCAGGATACATAAAAGTGGGAGTGAGAATAAAACGTTCAGGAAATGTAATGTAAACACTCCAGGAATGGGAACAAAACTTTGATGGAATGAGGACGCCTGCCTTTGGGCAGGAGGGGGTCAGACTAGAAGGCCTCTGAGGCCCCTTCCAACCCTGGGATTCTTGAGTTCATGGAAGGAACTTCCTAGAGAGAAGAGGAAACGTCTCCTGCACCCTCTCAGGTTCAGCAATTGTGGGTGGAGGTCTTCTGGAACAGGAGTCTCCCACCTTGGCCACTTTAAGACTGGTGGACTTCAATTCCCAGAATTCCTCAGCCAGCTTCACAAGTCTTAAAGGGGCCAAGGTGGGAGACTCCTGGTCTGCTGGCTGAGGAATTCTGGGAGTTGAAGTCCACCGGTCCTAAAGTGGCCAAGGTGGGAGACCCCTGCTGCAGAAGACCTCCGCCGCCCCACAATTGCTGAACCTGAGAGGGTGCAGGTGGGAGACTCCTGGTCTGGAGGGTGGAGGAGGGTGTAGAGGCAGACCCTGGCTGGGGGACCAGGAGGTTGAGCTGCAGGCTGCTGCGGCTGCGCAGAACCAAGCCCATCCCGTCAGAAATGTAGGTGTAGGGTCTTCTGTTTAGGGGGGGGGTTGGACTAGATGACCTCCAAGGCACCTTCCCAACTCTGACTATCTGTAAATCCCCAGCGCTGGCTTCCAGCCGGCGATCCAGAGGACTCACCAGGGCCCGCTGGACGTGGGGCTCCTGCCCCAAACGGCCGTACTGCATGCCGTTGCTGCTCCAGGCCGGTTCGGGGCCGAGGTGGGGCATCGGTGGCGGGAAGCCCTGGGCCGCCTGCCTGGTCTCCTCGAAGCCTTCCTGGGCAGCGGCGGGGAAGGGCTCCTCCGGCACCTGCCGCTGGTACGGGTGGAAGGGGGTCCGCAGGGCGCCCTTGGCGAAGCGCCCGCCGCGGGGGCCGCCCTCCTCGTAGGCCGAGCGCCGGAATTTCTCGGCCGGCGGCGGGACCGTGTAGGAGGCAGCCGGCGTCTCCCGGGGAAGGGGCTGCTGCTGCCCCGCTGGGAAGCGGGCGAAGAGCTGCTCGGGGCGGGGCGGAGAGGCGCCGGAGCTGGGCGGGGATCCAGGGGGGTTTCTGTCCGGCCGGCCGTGTCCCTCGGGGCGCTGGCGGTGGAAGGCTGGGTGCTCCTGTGGGGAGGAAGAGCCACGGTGGGGGGTGAGGGAGCCCCGGGAAGGGGAAGAGGAAGAGGAGACGAGGTAGAATGGAGTAGGAGTACGACAGAAGAGAAAATGAATAAAAGAGAACAGAATAGAAAATATGGAATAGAATGAAATAGAATAGAATAATAGAAGAGATCAGGGGTCCCCAAACTTGGCAACTTTAACACTTGTGGACGTGGGAGTTGAAGTCTACAAGTCTTAAAGTGCCAAGTTTGGAGATCTCTGGAATAGGATCGGATCGGATAGGGCAGAATAGAATAAACAGAGTTGGAAGGGACCTTGGAGGTCTTCTAGTCCAACCCCCTGCTCAAGCAGGTGACTTTATGCCATTTCAGACTAATGGCTGCCAATCTCTTCTTAAAAACACGTTTTTATCTTTTCCTTTATGGACACTGAGAGCATTTGCACCAAAGACAAATTCCTTGTGTGTCCAATCACACTTGGCCAATAAAAAGAATTCTATTCTATTCTATTCTATTCTGAATTCAATTCAATTCTGAATTCTATTCGATTCCATTTTCTATACTATTCCATGTTTTATTCTATTCTATACTATATATTCTATTCTATTCTATTTCTATTCTATTCTAATTTCTCTTCTCTTCTCTTCTCTATTCTATTCTGTGTTTCTATTCTATTCTGTTCTATTTCTATTCTATTCTGATTTCTCTTCTCTTCTCTCTTCTATTCTGTATTTCTATTCTATTCTATTCCTTATTCTATTCTATACTATTCTATTTCTATTCTATTCTAACTTCTATTCTATTCTATTTTAACAAAACCCAAAGGAGAAGCAGCCTTTGGTGGAACCCCCTTCCAAAGGGTCCCAGGTGAATATGTGGGACTTGCAGGCAGGCAGGGAGCCCTCAGAGACCCTCCCTGGCTGAGCAGGAGCCCACTTCCATCGTTCCTCCTGGGATGGCCAGTTCTCTTTAGAAATAGTGGGGGGGGGCTTCTGCCTGTTGACCAAGACACAGTCCAGCTGTTCCCATCTCTGCTGACCCCCGTTGCCTGTGACTCTCCCTTCCGCCATGGGGCTGCAGACAGGAGGGCACAAGAGAGACCCCCCTCCTTGGAGGAAGCTGCCTAATTTCCCAGTCTTGGTGGTGGTGGTGGCAGCTGGGGACCTTGCAGGGGGAGGGGAGTATTTCAACTTGGTGAGGGGAAGATACCACCCAAACCCCGCCCCTTCCCCAGCTCAGATGAAGGACGGGGGGGTCAGCTTCTTGGGGAGGGGGCTCCCTGGGCTCCCTGGAAAGGTGGCCAAGCAGCGACCCTCACCTGCCGGGCAGGAGACCCTGACTCTTCACAGGCCTGCATTCGGTCACCGTATCGGTTGCTCTCCAGGGGATCCAGAGAAGGAAACGTGATCCTAGCTTGATCCTGGAGCAAGGAAACCATTGCTGAACTCAGCTGGGAATCTGTGGCAGGAGAAAAACCCAGAATGGCATGGAGGAAGGAAATCAGACTGGGGGGGGGGCAAAGAGAGAAAAGGGGCCCGAGCTCTGCTTTTGAAGGGCCCACCCTGGATTCTGAGCAAGGCTCCTCCTCTGGCTTTGACCACCAGGCTCAGCTCCGCTGGCTGGGCGCCCCCATCTCTCCACCCTCTTTCATCTCTGGCAAAGCCACAGCCCAGAGCCCCTCCTTGAGGGAATGAGGGAGGGTCTAGAGCAGGGCTCTCCAACCTTGGCCACTAAGCCTGTAGGACTTCAACTCCCAGAATTCCCCAGCCGGCAGACCAGGGGTCTCCCACCTTGGCCACTTTAAGACTTGGGGACTTCAACTCCCAGAATTCCCCAGCCAGCTTTGAGAAACTCTGGGAGTTGAAGTCCACAAGTCTTAAAGCGGCCAAGGTTGGAGACCCCTGCTCTAGAAACATGACATATACATAAATAAAATAAAAGAGAAACCCCCTCCCTCAATTCACCACCCTGGTGGACTGGGCTGAGTGCCATGGAGGGCAGCAGGGGGGAAAGGGGTCTGGAAATGACAGGCAGTGATGGGGGTGTCACAGGGAGGGGGTCAGAAGGCAACAACTGAGAGACTCTGAGTTCTAATCCTGCCCTAGGCGTGGCTTGCTGGCTGGGGGATTCTGGGAGTTGAAGTCCACACGTCTTATAAGTTGCTACCGTTGAGAAACGGCTGACTTACACAACACCCACTGCTCTAGGGCAGAAAAGTAAAAGAAGTCCCCTATGGAAGGCCCCCATCCCACCCCAAGGGGGCATTCCAGCCTTCGGAGGCCCAATCTTCATCTGGGCCGGGATTCCCCCGCCCCGCGCCACTCCTTAAACACCTGGAGAAATGCGGGCCCGGGAAGAGAAGCGCCGGGACAGGTGTTTTCTTGAGGAGGGCAGGTTCCGAGGGGGGAGCGCGAGCCCTCTGCAAGGGGGGGCTGCACTAGATGACCTACAAGGTCCCTTCCAACTCTGAATCGATCTAGTGTCCGAGGGGCAGGGCGGAGGAGGCACGAAACACTCCTGGCGCTCCCTCTTCGCTGCTGCTCCCCTGGTTCGCCGAGGGAAATAGGGGCCAAATGCCCCCTCCCGCCGCTTTTGCAGTTTAAAAGGGAGGAAACCCCGCGCGAAGCCCCCGAAAGCGAGCCGGGGGAGAGGGGGCGCATTCCAAGCCGGCGAGGGCTGCACGCAGCTGCCTGGTGGACCTGGCGGCGGTGCGCACACGCTTCCACTTGTCCGGGGAGGGGGGGCGGCGGCAGGGAATAGCCTCTGGATCCAGGGCCTGCCGACAAGGCTGGCGGGGATGACAAGCGCCCCCCGTTTTCTCAAGGCAGGCAGTTGCAGGGAGCCGAGCTCACCTGGTAGACCAGCTGGGTGAAAGAAAAGGGGGCGTCGGGCCTCATCCAGCCCCAGGAACCCGGCAAAGGGACACCTGTCTGCGAAAGTGGGGGGCGGGGAGGGAAGCGATCAAAGAGAGCGGGCGATCGGTTGATTTCTGGGTCTTCCCCCCTTCTACCTGCCGGGGAAGGAGATAACACGCGAGCGCATCTGCAGAAACCACTTTGCTGTCCCGGAGGAGACCCCCCCTTCCCGAATGGGGTCCTGCTCTGGGCATCGGGGAGGGGCCGGGGGTGGATGCGGGGGAGCGGGAGCGGGGAGCCCCAAGCCCTAGAAAGAGAGACGGGGCTAAAGCCGCCGGCGGGTCTCGCTTGACAGTTAAGATTCGGCGGCACAATTATGTCATAACTAAAATTACATTTAAAAAGCTGAGCGGGTCCCGCGCCGAAGTCCCCCCCTCTTCCACCCCAGACGGGAATCCCGGCCTCCGGTGGCTGAAGGCAGCCGGGATCGGAGAGGGCAGGGGGACGGGGCGGCCGCTGGCCAGGCAGGTAGAGACCCCCGGCGCTGCTGGCGGGCTGGAGCAAAGTCGCCCCTCCGCTTCCGGGACTTCAACGCGGCTCCTTGCGCTGAGCCGGGCCCCCCCTCCCCCAGAGACCTGACCTTGCAACTTTAAGCCTGGTGGACTTCAACTCCCAGAGCTCCTCAGCCAGGCTTAGTGGCCAAGGTTGGAGACCCCTGACCTAGATGCCCCGTTGCCCACCCCCCGCAGGAACCTAGGCGCTCCATACCCCCCCCCCCCGCAGCACCTGGGAAACGGCGCCGGGCTGGATTAGGCGAGCCTCGTCCCACGGTTCAGAGGGGACCCCCGCTTCCCCTTCCCGGAGGAGGGGCGACTTCCCGGGCGTTGGGCTCCCCAGGGGCCCCTTGAGCGCCGGGCGTGGTTGCTGCCTCCCTGCCCCGCAACCGATGCGCGACCATCGCGGCCCCGGCAGGCGAGCTCTGCCGCCCTTCTCCCGGGCTCAGCGTGGCTTGGCGGGCGGGGACCGGCCTTGCTGGCGCCTGGCCTCGACCGCAAAGAACCCGCCGCCCGGGTTGCTCGCTCGCTCGCCCGGCCTTCGGGGCTGTAGGAGCGCGCCGATTCTCGCTGCCTGCCTGCCGGCCGCCCGGGCTGCCCTCCCTGGCAAGGGCTGGCGGTGCCCTGCAGCCTCTCGAGCCGTCCGGGCTCCCTGCGCTGTGCGCTCCGGAGGACGGCGGGGCGCCGCTTGGCTTCCCCCTTCCAGCCCCTCCTCCAGCCCCTCCCCACCCAGTAAACCATCCTGTCTCCCACCTGTGGCCCAAAGAGGGGGCAGAAAGTAGGGGTGGACCAGAGGGGGAATACCTTAAACAGACCCCGAGTTTGTGGCCTTATTGTTACTGTTATTGTGGCTGCAAAATCAGAAGTTGTATAGCCCCTTTGCAGCCACACCCACAAAAGGGGGGGGGTCTCTTTTATGAAGGGGCTGCCTTTGGATCTTTGGCTACCACAGGCTAACACAACCTGCCTACAATACGACAATCCCATTATTGTCCTTGTCATTGTGGGCTCCAACTGCCTGCCACTGAATCTCTTTAGCTCAACCCAGATTGCAAGGGGGGGGGCTTGTGGGCTTCCTATCCTGGGCTCTAAATGTCCACCCAGGACCCCTAAGCTGGTCTGGCCGAGGAGGGGGACTCTTTCCTGCCTTCCTCACCACAAGGGGCAGCCTGGAGAGAAATGCCAGCAGGGTCTACAGGCCCAGGTACCTTGAGGGCGAGCGTGGCCCCACAGAAGGCCCGGCTTGCACCGAAGAAAATGGCGATCATACATGGACCCCCCACCCACCCACCCACCCAAGGCTCTGCAGGAGCTGGGAAGTGCCAAGGGAGGGAAAATGGGGGGTTGGATCATGACTGTCACTGGTGTCTTCCAGATTGAAGGGTGCCCACTGGGCAGGTTAGGTACTCTATAAAGCCTCAGTAAGGCCACACCTAGAGTCCTGCATCCAGTTTTGATCACCACACTATAAAAAGATGTTGAGACTCTAGAAAAAGTGCAGAGAAGAGCAACCAGGATGAGGAGGGGACTGGAGGAGAAAACATACGATGGACGGTTGCAGGAACTGGGCCTGGCTAGTCTAGGGAAGAGAAGGACCAGTGGAGACAGGAGAGCATCTTCCAATATTTGAGGGCTGGAGGGTTGGACTAGATGACCTACAAGGCCCATCCAACTCTGTTAATCTGACTAATCTGGTTTTAATGAACTAAAGGACCAGGGGAGACATGATAGCAGCCTTCCAGTATTTGAGGGGCTCCCCCAGAGAGGAGGAAGGGGGTTCAAGCTATTCTCCAAGGCACCTAAAGGCCAGACAAGGAACAATGGATGGAAACCGAACAAGGAGAGATTCAACCTGGAAATAAGGAGGAGCCCTGGATTAAGTTCTGAAACAAATTTGGGGCGCTGGAGCTGCAGCCCCTGAAGCCGTGGAAGGCCAAGGAATAAGACAGACTGCTGGTCAAGCATTGCAGGTTGTGTGAATGTGGCCGATGGGCTGTTTGCTGATCCGGGTCTTCATTGCAGGTTGCACAAAGCTCATTTAGGGGAGCCCTGGTGCAGATGAGGGTGGGCACTAAAAGGAGACCCTTGTGTGCCTGTTAGTGGCACTCACATGCTCTCATGCCCTATAAGTGTGGAGCAAGCTGCATTCACTTAATACATTTCTCACTTAAACAACATAGATTTTGCACTCAGTTGTGGATGTAACTTGGGGGCAACCTGTCTACACAAAAGTGCAAAGGTAATGGTTATGCAGGAGGGAAAATGGCTGGGCTAATTTCTAGCTGCCAGGACCACTCTTGCCCTGGAGTCTGGCCATTCTTTGGCCTTCACCCACCCACCCCTTTTAAGGGGGGGGCTTCTGCCCAGGTACAAGTCAGAGAAGGGCAGTAAATGCCATCATAGGGAGACCCAAAGATGCTTTTTCAAAAGACACCTGGACTCCCTTGAAAAGATTTCCTTTTGGGGAAATATAAAAAGCACCTTTGAGACAAACCATCAGCTGGAGGGTTGAGAGTTTCCATAGACACCCTAGAGCAGGGGTCTCCAACCTTGGCCGCTTTAAGACTTGTGGACTTCAACTCCCAGAGTTTCTCAAAGCTGGTTGAGGAACTCTGGGAGTTGAAGTCCACAAGTCTTAAAGTGGCCAAGGTTGGAGACCCCCAGTTTAGACAGAAAATGGCTGGTCTAATTTCTAATGGCCATTCCATTTCCAGGACCTCTCCTGTTCTCACGTCTGGCAGAATATAACAGAATAACACTGGGGGACCTTAGAGGTCTTCTAGCCCAACCCCTTGCCCATTCCAGACAAATGGGTGTCCAATCGGTCAAAAATGGTGTAGGGTCTGCTTGGGCTGCGGGGGACGGGACGAGGGGTTGAACTAGATGACCTCCAGGCCCCTTCCAACTTTGTTAATCTGTATCAACCTCTTTCTTAAAACCTTCCCGTGTTGGAACATTCACAACCAACGTTGTGGCACGTTGGCCACTCTTTTATCCTTGGTCCCTCCCCTCCCAAGATTTGGAAGGGACCCCTAGAGGTCTCCTAGCCCAACCCCCTGCCCGAGCAGCAGACCTTACTCCAGGGCTGTCTAACCTTGGAATTTTAAGACGCGTGGACTTCACCCCAGCAGTTGAAGAGGGCACTGGAGGGGGGGAGATTTCTGTCCAGGTGTTGTTTTGCTAAAAGGAGCAGGCAGTGAGTGGGTGCCCCCCCGAAGGGCCTCGCCTTCTGACTCACCCGGGATGCTTCTCTGGAACTGGAGCTGGTCACCCAACTCTTCCTGGGGAGATGCCCCAAGTAAAGGACTGGCTTTGCAAGCGAGGTTCGGTCCTGCAGGTGGCCTGGCCCATGCTGTCTTCTGACAGGGAGCTTCTGGGCTGCTGCTGCTGCTGATTCCAGGATGGCACAACCAGGAAAGGGCCACGCCTGGGCCCTATCTGGCTCCCAGATCTGCCTACCTCAAGGAAAACCTCTGCCCAGCTGCTGCACTGCAGCGCCCTTTCTCTGAGGTCTCTGCCTGGCAGCTGCTCTGACACCCCCACCGCTTCCCCTGCCAGGGAGCAGGACAGAAGATGCTGGCCAGGCCTGGAAGAAAAACCATCCAAACTCACTCCGTCTTCCCCCCACTAAGAGCAGACATCTGGAGGGCCCAGCTGCAGACGGCCAGGCCAGCTTTTGAGCAGGAGGTTTTTTTGGGGGAGCGGGTGGGATATGGGCAAGGAGGAGGCAGGCAGGGAGCATCACACAGAATAACAGCGTGGGAAGGGACCTTGGAGGTTTAGTTTAGTTTCGTTTCGTTTATTGGGATTTCTATGCCGCCCTTTCTCCCAAAGGACTCAGGGCGGCTCACAACAGTAAAAACATACAGTACAAAAATTAGAAAGGTATTAAATGAACATCCCAATAATTCTAATTAAAACTGACAACAAGCCAATAAAAACCAGTAACCCCCCCCCCATCAGTCCAGGTCGGCCAGTTGAAAGGGCCATGGCTTCAGGTCGCGACAGAAGGATCGAAGGTCAGGAGCCATCCGGAGCTCCAGGGGCAGCTGATTCCAAAGGGCAGGTGCACCCACAGAGAAGGCCCTACTCCTGGGGGTTGCCAGTCGACACTGTCTGGGCAACAGAACCCCGAGGAGGCCCTGTCTGTGGGAGTGCACAGGGCGATGGGCAGTTGTTGCTGGCAGTAGATGGTCCCGCAAATACCCCGCCCTAAACCATGTAGGGCTTTATAGGTGATTACCAGCACCTTGAATCTCACCTGGAGGACGACCGGCAACCGATGCAGTTCATGCAGGAGGGCTGTAATATGGGAGTATCGGGATCCTCCCATCACAACCCACGCGGCTGCATTCTGCACCAGTTGAAGCCTCCAAGTGGTCCTCAAGGGCAGCCCCATGTAGAGAGCATTGCAGTAGTCTACATGGGAGGTAACAAGCGCATGAGTAACCGTATGCAAGGCATCCAACCCCCTGCTCAAGCAGGGGAGCCTATATCAGGGGTATCCGTCCTTGGACCTTTCAGACGAGAGGACTTCAACTCCCAGACGCTGTGCTGGATGAGGAATTCTGGGAGTTGAAGTCCAGAAGTCTTAAAGTTCCCTAAGGTTACCTTTATCCCAGGGGTCTCCCACCGTGGCCCCTTTAAGACTTGGGGACTTCAACTCCCAGAATTCCCCAGCCAGCAGACCAAGTGGCCAAGGCGGGAGACCCTGGTCTGCTGGCTGAGGGATTCTGGGAGTTGAAGTCCCCAAGTCTTAAAGGGGCCACGGTGGGAGACCCCTGGTCTATCCCATTCTGGACAAATGCCTGTCCAGCCTCTTCTTGAAAACCTTCAATGATGGAGCACCCCCAACGTCTGAAGGGAAGCCGTTCCACTGATTAATTAGGCTTAATTCTACATTTAAACAGCCCCCAAGTACCAGAGAATCAGGACAGAATCAACTCAGCTTTTTTAGTTGCAACCGACCACAACTCCACCATTCCAGCTACAATTCTGCCTCTCTGGTTACACCCCCTGAAACCAGAAGCCCCCCCCCCCTGAGATCGGTGGGAGCGAAGGAGGATCTTTGCAAAGCCACCGTGACAGGAGGATCTCCCCAACCCTGTAGCGCCCAGGGGGTAATCTTAAGAAATGCCTAATTGTGGTAGGCAGGCAAGGGAAGAGGCTGTGATGCTGCAGCCATTGTTCCAGTGCCCCCCTGCGCCTCAGCATCCCTGACTCAGAAGTGGAAACATTCAGGTGTGGAAGGGAAGGGAAGGTCTATGCAGATGCTCAACCATCCAGGTCATGGTTCTCCCAAAGGCATCTGGACTTCCTTGGTTTTTCCTTGAAATTCTTTTGTTCCTCACCCAAGAACAGGGGTCCTCCAACTTGGCAACTTTAAGACTGGTGGGCTTCAAGAAGTTGAAGTCCAGCAGTCCAGCAGTCTTAAAGTTGCCAAGTTTGGAGACCTCTCCCCTATTGGGTTGGGGGTGGTTGGGTCTTGCTTGTTTGCAGGGGGAGGGGGCTCCTGGGGGCTCCTGAGTGTGGCCGAGGGGGGGAGGTCAGTGGGCAGCCCTGCTCTGCAGGGGATCAGGGTCGGGTTCCATGCAAAGAGAGAGAGAGAGAGGGAGGAAGGGAGAGAGAGAGAGCCGGTGAGGTTTGATCCTACTCACCAATCTATTTCTACGTTTGCTGTGAAGCTGAGCCCACCGTAAGCCCAGCGCCTTCAGCGTCCCAGTCAACAGCGCAGGGAGAGACCCCTGCCTGGCCTGGTGCAGGGCTGCCCTGAGGGGGTCTCCAGCCAGGACAGCCTCTGCCCCGCAGCCGCCGTGGGTGTCGTGCCCACCGTTGTTTTCCTGCGCTGCTGTAGCTGCTGGGCTGATGCCATGTCCCTCCTTTTGCAGGGGGGAAGGTGTGTAGCTGACCCGCCCAGATGGTTTCTGTTGCTGGCTTGTTTCAGGCTGGGCGTGGGGCCTCGGCTGCCTTCTCTGGGGAGCCCCACCCGTGGCCACTCCTTCCCTCCCACTGGGATTCGCCCACAAGGAGCTTTGTAATTACCTTCATTTGATCTGTGGGGCGGATTTGGGAACTTTATGGGTAAGGAGCTGAGTAGGTAGAAAACCCGGATGGCTGATTCAGGGAGCAGCAGACTGGGGGGGCGGGGGTTGCAGTGGGGGGGGCAGCTTGGAAGGCTGAGCCTTGCAGCCCCATGTCCAGGCAGGGAAGGCTTGAAGGTAGGGAGGACGGGGAGCCCTTGAGCGTGTGCAGAATGCTTCTCTCCTGCTACAACCAGGCAACCCAAGCACCCAGTACATGATAGTGTGAGTTGGGCCTTCCAGCTGGGTTTGAGTAAAACACTACTTATAAAGGAGAATATTTGCAGCTCAGGGTTGAAATGAGGGGTTCTTGGTGCTCTCTGGGCTTGGTTGTTTTCTTGCAAACATTTCATGGCCCAAACTAGATAACCTCATTAGTGGTAGGAGGAGGAGGAGGAGGAGGAGAGGAGGAGGACAACGTCAACAACTGTGGGGTCCTGGCTGATCTCTGAATTTGGTGGTTTCCTTGCAGACATTTCATGACCCAACTAGGTAACATCCTCAGTGCAAGAAGGGATGGGGATTTGCAGGGATGACTGTGGGGTCCTGGGTGCTCTCTGAACTTGGCTGTTTCCTTGCAGACATTTCATGACCCAAACCAGGTAACGTCATCAGTGCTAGTCCAAGGACCAAGGACCCATCACTTGAGACCTTCAAGAGGAGATTGGACTGCCATCTGTCAGAAATGGTGTGGGGTCTCCCGCTTGGGCAGGGGGTTGGACTAGATGACCTACAAGGTCCCTTCCGACTCTGATTATCTGTTATCTGACCCCACATTACTACTTCACGGTGCCCCAATCACCCCATAGGACCCTGACTTTGGGGGGTGGGGCAGTGGGTAAGCTGAAAGCCTCTCCTGATCCGTTGTCCCACAGATAAGAGAACTACGGCACCCCTTTTGCCAAAGAAAACATTTAAAGCCATTCAGAGATCTGCAATGGGGAGGGGAAGGCCACTCTCACCCCCTCCCCGCATGTCACCAGGCACGGCCATGGGCAGAAAGGCTGCTGAGACTGGCAGGAGTGGGGGGTGGGGGCTGCTTTAGAGGAAGAGGAAGCCCCTCACTCATCGAGACCGCAAAGTCTGGGTCCTCCATCGGTCTTTCTGACTGGCACCCCCTGGCAGCATCTCTGCCCTGGAGTTGCACTTCTGCTTCCCATCTCTGCCTCACAGAACCCACCCCACCCCAGGCGCCCCCTCATTCCCGGAGGTGCCAGAAGAACGAGGGAGGAGCCCAGCGTCCAGGGCCTGGTGGGCTACAGCAGCATCCTGCTCCAAAGCACCCCAAGACCCACCTGCTCTCAGGCCACCCTCTTATGGGTAGAGTCCCCTTCTAGGCCTTGCAGCTGGGACACAGGGTGCTTGCACCGTCCCCATGCCACTGGGGCCAGCCATGGCTCGTGTCCAGACCCACATTTGGGGAATGGGGGGGGGCACAGCAGCAGACCAGGAGGGGGAGAGAAGAAGAGATCTCAGCCAGCCAGGAACAAACAGTAGCCCGGCAGGTCCATGGGGGGAGGGCAGCTGGGTCCATGGGGGTGAAGTCCTGAGGTGCCAGCCAAGCGTTTAGGAAGATGACTTCCAAGGCCAACTCTCGCCCTTCTCATCTGGCTTCTCTTCGTGCCCAGGCTAAGCTAAGCTTTCTTCCTTGGCATGCTAGGATGGGTGAGACCACGTTCTGCCCACACGGGAAACCCCCTTCCTGGAAGGCCAGAGGGGAGCCCCTCCAACAGGCCGTGGGGAAGTGGCTGCATCTCGTTTGAGTGTCTGGACGTTGCCACGGTGTGTTTGTGCTATTGACACTTTTTCTGTGCGCTGTTTTCTTAGGCGTACAAACGGGCTCCTTCCTCCTGAATTCGAGCCCCGATGCCCAATTATAGCCACCATCTTCCCTCTTTCAGGCTGGGATAAAATTCACTGTTCTCTAGATTTATATAGTCAAAGATACGGTTTTCCCAGGAAGGATATACAGTTGTGAGAATTGGACCAGAATTGGACCGAAGGGGAAGTCTGAGCGCCGAAGAATGGATGCTTTTGAACTGGGGTGGCTGCAGAAAACCCTTCAGCATCCCTCAGACTGCAAAGAGATCAAGTTGATCCCAGAGGAAACCAACCCTGACTGCCCTTGGAGGGAGAGATCCTGAAGCAGAAACGCTTTGGCTACCACCTGAGAAGAGGGGCTCCTTGGATGTTGGGAAAGAGGGAAGGCAAAATAAGAAGGGGATGACAGAGGATGAGATTGGAATGGAATAGAATAGAATAGGGGATAGAATAGAATAGGGGATAGAATAGAATAGGGGATAGAATAGGATAGGATAGGATAGAACAAAACAGAGCAATAAGAGGAGAGCAGAAAAAAGAAGGGAAAGAAAGAAAGAAGAGAAGAGAAGACCTTAGAGGTCTTCTAGTCCAACCCCTGCTCAAGCAAAGAGACCTTATCCCTTTCAGACACATGGCCATCCAGTCTCTTCCTAAAAGCCTCCAGTGATGGAGCAGCCACAACTTCTGGTGGCCAGCAGTTCCACTGGTTAATTGTCCTCCCTGTCAGGGAAAGTCTCCTTAGTTCCAGGCGCTTCCATCCATGGCTGGACAGTGTCATGAAACCAGGGCTTTGGGCAAACTCCAGGCGACAGGGGAGGGCAAGGGAGCCCGGCCTGAGGTCCATGGGGGTCACAAGGACTTGGGGGTGACTTAGTGACCGAACAAGATGGTCTCATGGTTTCCATGGCCTCCGATTGCAGCCGAGGCTTCCCGGACACCCCAAGGGCAGAGCCGGCCTCGGAGGACGGCGTGTCCTTGCATCCCCCAAAGCTTCTGAAAAAAACCCTGCTTGGGAGGGGCCCCTCCCGTCTCCTCTTGCATACCTGGTTCCGCAGGTGCAAGAAGACAAACTCGCAAAGTGCTGGTCCGGCACGCACCATTAGCAAGGAACAAGACCCAGCCACAGGGAGGGCTGGCAGCCAGCTGAGGGATGAAGCTAAGCCAGAGGAAGGGGTCCGTCCCAGCAGGGTCACTGCCAGCGTGCGCTTGTCGTGCAAATGGTTCAGTTGCACAAAACAGACACCGGCGGTGGCGCTTTTTAGTGGTGCATGGCGCCCCACTCCCCTCCGGCCGCATTGCCACGGCTCCTGCCTCCCATCTCTCCCCACAGAGCATCTGACCCAGAGAAGCCCCTTTGCAGCAGGGAAGGGAGATCGGCCCACGGAAGCTGAAGCCGCCACCGATCTGGTCCCCAGGCGCTGGGGGTCCCTCCTGGTGCAGAGGGCTCTCGAGGTGGGGGTCCCGGTGGTCCAGGGCCGACTTGCCTCAGGACTGAATGGAGCCTCCCTCCTCTGGTTTGGAGCAGCCTAGAAAGAGGCGCCATAGAATCAGAACCACCAAGTTGGAAGCGGCCTTGGGGGGGGGTGTCTTCCTGTCCAGTCCCCCCTTGAGCAGGAGACCCCACGCCAGGGGCGCCCCGCCTTGGGGCTTGAAGACTTGGGGACTTCAATTCCCAGAATTCCCCAGCCACATGGCTGACAGGCTGGGGGATTCTGGGAGCTAAAATCCATAAGGCTTGAAAGTTCTCAAGGTTGGACACCTTCACCTTTCCCGTCCCAGACAAATGGCTGTCCAGCCTCTTCCTTAACGCCTCCAGGGATGGAGGTACCTACAGCTTCTGGAGGGAAGCTGTTCCACGGGTTAATTGTCCTCCCTGTCAGGAAATTCCTCCTCAACTCCAGTTTGCTTGTCTCCTGGATGAGTTTCCACCCATTGTTTCTTGTCCTGCCCTCAGGGGCTTTGGAGAATAGGCTGAGCCCCCCGTCTTCTTTGGGGCAGCCCCTCAAATATTGGAACCTCCTCCTTGACCTTCTGAGAGCCAGTTCTGCTCTCCTGGGTCCTGCTTGAACTGGACACTGTTGTCCAGGAGAGACCAGAGTGGAATTGCCCTGGAGAGCTTGCTGGGGAGGGACTCTCCTGTTATGCCTGTCAGGGAAGCCCCTGCTACTTCCTCCCTCCTTCCCGGCCTCAGTGTCTCCTCGGGAGGAATGGGAGGCGAGGAGGGCTGATGGGACCTTTCTTGTAGTTTAAATCAGACCTCAACTCCCAGAATTCCCCCGCCAGCAGACCAGGGGTCTCCCACCTTGGCCCCTTTAAGACTTGGGGACTTCAACTCCCAGAATTCCTCACCCAGCAAGTATGGTGGGGGCTGTTCTCTGTGTGCAGCATCCTAAGCTCCAGTCCTGGCATCTCCTGGGGCAGCCAAGCTCTGCCAGTCTAAGTGAACCTCCCTGATTCTCACGGGCAGCGAACGGAGCCTTGTGCCCTGGAAGGAAAGGCTGGCACTCTTCCTGGGAGAACAGGTTCCTCCTTCCAACTCCTGCCTGCCCCTCATGCAGGGCATGAGAGTGCTGCCAGGGCCTGCCTCAGCAGGCCTGAGGGACTGGCACTGATTGGCAGCAGGAGGGCAGGAACCTGACCTGCCACGGAGCAAAGTCAACGGGATGGTGGGATTCGTGCAGCCCCCTTGTGGGCTTCCTGAGCCTTTCTCTTGGCACTCCCTCCCAGGCCTGCGCATGAGTTGCCCTGCAGATCCGCCAAGCAAGCAGGCTGAGCGGCACTGCCGAGAAACAAGCATGCCAAGAGAACCGGGCAGGGCAGAGGGCACGATTGCCCTCCAGCCCCCTCTTTGCCCCAGCAAAGCCAGGCCTGCCCCAGAGCCCAGTGGGGGGGGAGTCCAAGGGGGGACCCAGATTGTTGGGGGTGGTGGGGCAAGAGGCTGACTCCGTAAAATGGCTTAGAGAGGGCTGGAAAGCACCATGAAGTGGAACGTAAGTCTCAGGGCTCTGGCTATTTTCCATCATGGGACAATCATAGCCCTTCCCCTTCATTTCCAACCAAGATCCCTTTGGGTAAGTTGAGGCACGGGAGCAGAAGGGCTGCCTCCCTCCCTCAGAAAGGCCCAGGAAGACTTGGTGGAAGCTGGGAAAGCCAAAATTTCCCAAAAGGAGGCTGGGAAAAATGGGGTAGGAATTGCAAAGCCAGCAACCTGGTTTTCATCTGCGCCATGGATTTTGTGGACACAGGATCCCTGTGGCACCTCCTGCACTTCATGTCCTTCCCTGAGGAGGGACTTGCCAGCCTCAGCAGGGCCTCCTCCTTGCCACAACCCCCCCTCCTTTCTAACACTGATGACGTTACCTGGTTTGGGTCATGAAATGTCTGCAAGAAAATAACCAAGCTGAGACTGCTAAGGACCCCACAGTCGTCATTCTCCTCCTCCTCCTCACCTCCTCCTCTTCTTCTTCCTCCCCTCCTCTTCCTCCTCCCCCTCCCCCCCACCCCTGAGGGTCTTTGAGTCATGGGTGCAGGGAGAGGACAGGGACTGGAGGCTGGAGACTGTGGCTCTGCTGAGTTCTTGCACCCCTTTTCTCTTGGTTGGGAGCAGAGCCTGGGCCGGGGGGTGGAGTGGGGGGGCTGCAGGTTCCAGTCCAGCACCTGGGAAGTGCCTCCCTGAAGGCCACCGTCCAGTCCAAACAGGCCCAGAAGGGCAAAGCCTACAGAGATGCCACCGAAGGAGGAGACCCTGAAGTCCGAAAGCAGCAGGAACTGTGCAGCTCTTCCGGGGAGGCACACCTATCGCATCATCTCCCAGACTCTCCTGCCCCTGGGCTTCTGTGTGCCTGGCGGGGGGGGAGGAGCTGGATTTGGATGAGGGCCCCCCAAGTGCTGCCTGGACCGAGCCCCTCCCCAATCCCACCGGCAGGCCCTCCTCCGCCCAGGCAAGGCAAGCTCTGCCCCAATGCCCAGCAGGTACCAGCCTGGAGAAGAGGGCTGAGGCCACAGAGACACACCTGTGCTCTGGCTGCCCCACCTGAGAAGGGCCAAAGCAAGGCTCTCCCATTGTGGAGCCCTGGCCTGGGCCCCCAGTTCCACTCCACGAAGCCTTCCATAGAACAGGACCAGAGCAGTTCCTCTCTCTGCCTGGATGGGTCAGCAGAGCCAGGAAGCATCTCCGCACCCCCTTCAGAAGCCTGGACCTGAGGGGGGATGTCTATTCCACCCCCCTGCAGGAACACCCAGTTTTCTAAAGCAGGGGTCTCCAACCGTGCCCACTTTAAGACTTGTGGACTCCAACTCCCAGAATTCCTCAGCCAGCTTTAAGTCCAACTTGAAGTTGGAGACCCCTGGCCTAAAGGATAGGGCTTACCTCCCCATTCGATTCCTCTTTTCCTGACCTGCCACCCTCCAGATGTGGGAGGACATCCACACCCATCTTCCCCAGCCCACCAAGCTCTTTGAGAGGGCAGCAGCTGCAGGATGGGTCAGAGGAAGTTGTCACGCTACAGGTAGTCCTGGACTTACAGCCATTCACTTAGGGACGATTCAAAATCACCGCGGCACTGACAAAAGGGACGTGACCATTTCCCCCACACTTACGACCATTAGAGCAACCCCGTGATCCAAAATTTCCCCACCCTTGGCAACTGACTCCTATGCAGTGGTGGGATTCAGCCGGTTCGCACCACTTCACCAGACCTGGTTGTTAACCTCCTGAGCAATTTGGTGAAGTGGTTGTTGGGAGAAATCATGAGGGCAGAGAACCGGTGGTTCAATTATTTCAATCCCACCACTGCTCATATTTATGACGGTCGCAGCGTCCCAGGGGTCCCTTGGTCCCCTTTTGCAACCTTTTTGATGAGCCAAGTCAAGGGGGAAGTTGGATTCGCTTAGCAACCGTGTGGCTAACTTAACAAGTGCAGGGATACACTTAACAACAGCGGAAAAAAGGTCGTAAAATGGAGCAAAGCTCACTTAACAACTGCCTCACTTAGTAACAGAAGTTTTATTGTTAAGCCAATCAAATACCCAGACAACACGGTGTTTATTAAGCACTAAGGAACGTAATTAATAGAAAATTAATAAAATTTATTTTTAAGAAAAGGAATTTTGGGTGCAATTTGAGGACTAGCTGGACTAACCCAGGGGGGAAAAAGCCATGAAGGAAGGCAACTGGCTCTCTAGGAAGGGATGCAGCTGTGGCTTCTCCCCTGTCAGCTTCCCTGCTTGGAGAGAGGCTCCGGCACTTGAATTTGGCAGGGCGCTTTGCCAGCGACCTGAGGCAAGGGATTGGTTTACAGCTCCGGCTGACTTCATTTCCACAAGTTGTGACCCACTTCCAACTTTTCCCCTCCAAGTAGCCTCTTATCTTGACATTGACTCTGCCCGGTTCCAAAGAATAGAATAACAGAGTTGGAAGGGACCTCAGAAGGTCTTCTAGTCCAGCCCCCAGCTGGAGCAGGAGACTACCGGTGTCTAACCTTGGAACTTTACGACTGGTGGACTTCAACTCTCAGAATTCAACTTGTGAAGTCCACAAGTCTTAACGTTGCTAAGATTGGAGACCTTTGGTTTAAAGTATGGTGGGGGGGTGGGCGTGTTCTCTGTGTGCAGCATCCCTAGCTCCAGTCCTGGCATCTCCTGGGGCAGCCAAGTTCTGCCAGCCTAACGCTTCTCACGGGCAGCAAACGGAGCTTTGTGCCCTGGAAGGAAAGGCTGGCACTCTTCCTGGGAGAACAGGTTCCTCCTTCCAACTCCTGCCTGCCCCTCATGCAGGGCATGAGAGTGCTGCCAGGGCCTGCCTCAGCAGGCCTGAGGGACTGGCACTGATTGGCAGCAGGAGGGCAGGAACCTGACCTGCCACGGAGCAAAGTCAACGGGATGGTGGGATTCGTGCAGCCCCCTTGTGGGCTTCCTGAGCCTTTCTCTTGGCACTCCCTCCCAGGCCTGCGCATGAGTTGCCCTGCAGATCCGCCAAGCAAGCAGGCTGAGCGGCACTGCCGAGAAACAAGCATGCCAAGAGAACCGGGCAGGGCAGAGGGCACGATTGCCCTCCAGCCCCCTCTTTGCCCCAGCAAAGCCAGGCCTGCCCCAGAGCCCAGTGGGGAGGGGGGAGTCCAAGGGGGGACCCAGATTGTTGGGGGTGGTGGGGCAAGAGGCTGACTCCGTAAAATGGCTTAGAGAGGGCTGGAAAGCACCATGAAGTGGAACGTAAGTCTCAGGGCTCTGGCTATTTTCCATCATGGGACAATCATAGCCCTTCCCCTTCATTTCCAACCAAGATCCCTTTGGGTAAGTTGAGGCACGGGAGCAGAAGGGCTGCCTCCCTCCCTCAGAAAGGCCCAGGAAGACTTGGTGGAAGCTGGGAAAGCCAAAATTTCCCAAAAGGAGGCTGGGAAAAATGGGGTAGGAATTGCAAAGCCAGCAACCTGGTTTTCATCTGCGCCATGGATTTTGTGGACACAGGATCCCTGTGGCACCTCCTGCACTTCATGTCCTTCCCTGAGGAGGGACTTGCCAGCCTCAGCAGGGCCTCCTCCTTGCCACAACCCCCCCTCCTTTCTAACACTGATGACGTTACCTGGTTTGGGTCATGAAATGTCTGCAAGAAAATAACCAAGCTGAGACTGCTAAGGACCCCACAGTCGTCATTCTCCTCCTCCTCCTCACCTCCTCCTCTTCTTCTTCCTCCCCTCCTCTTCCTCCTCCCCCTCCCCCCCACCCCTGAGGGTCTTTGAGTCATGGGTGCAGGGAGAGGACAGGGACTGGAGGCTGGAGACTGTGGCTCTGCTGAGTTCTTGCACCCCTTTTCTCTTGGTTGGGAGCAGAGCCTGGGCCGGGGGGGGTGGAGTGGGGGGGCTGCAGGTTCCAGTCCAGCACCTGGGAAGTGCCTCCCTGAAGGCCACCGTCCAGTCCAAACAGGCCCAGAAGGGCAAAGCCTACAGAGATGCCACCGAAGGAGGAGACCCTGAAGTCCGAAAGCAGCAGGAACTGTGCAGCTCTTCCGGGGAGGCACACCTATCGCATCATCTCCCAGACTCTCCTGCCCCTGGGCTTCTGTGTGCCTGGCGGGGGGGGAGGAGCTGGATTTGGATGAGGGCCCCCCAAGTGCTGCCTGGACCGAGCCCCTCCCCAATCCCACCGGCAGGCCCTCCTCCGCCCAGGCAAGGCAAGCTCTGCCCCAATGCCCAGCAGGTACCAGCCTGGAGAAGAGGGCTGAGGCCACAGAGACACACCTGTGCTCTGGCTGCCCCACCTGAGAAGGGCCAAAGCAAGGCTCTCCCATTGTGGAGCCCTGGCCTGGGCCCCCAGTTCCACTCCACGAAGCCTTCCATAGAACAGGACCAGAGCAGTTCCTCTCTCTGCCTGGATGGGTCAGCAGAGCCAGGAAGCATCTCCGCACCCCCTTCAGAAGCCTGGACCTGAGGGGGGATGTCTATTCCACCCCCCTGCAGGAACACCCAGTTTTCTAAAGCAGGGGTCTCCAACCGTGCCCACTTTAAGACTTGTGGACTCCAACTCCCAGAATTCCTCAGCCAGCTTTAAGTCCAACTTGAAGTTGGAGACCCCTGGCCTAAAGGATAGGGCTTACCTCCCCATTCGATTCCTCTTTTCCTGACCTGCCACCCTCCAGATGTGGGAGGACATCCACACCCATCTTCCCCAGCCCACCAAGCTCTTTGAGAGGGCAGCAGCTGCAGGATGGGTCAGAGGAAGTTGTCACGCTACAGGTAGTCCTGGACTTACAGCCATTCACTTAGGGACGATTCAAAATCACCGCGGCACTGACAAAAGGGACGTGACCATTTCCCCCACACTTACGACCATTAGAGCAACCCCGTGATCCAAAATTTCCCCACCCTTGGCAACTGACTCCTATGCAGTGGTGGGATTCAGCCGGTTCGCACCACTTCACCAGACCTGGTTGTTAACCTCCTGAGCAATTTGGTGAAGTGGTTGTTGGGAGAAATCATGAGGGCAGAGAACCGGTGGTTCAATTATTTCAATCCCACCAGTGCTCATATTTATGACGGTCGCAGCGTCCCAGGGGTCCCTTGGTCCCCTTTTGCAACCTTTTGATGAGCCAAGTCAAGGGGGAAGTTGGATTCGCTTAGCAACCGTGTGGCTAACTTAACAAGTGCAGGGATACACTTAACAACAGCGGAAAAAAGGTCGTAAAATGGAGCAAAGCTCACTTAACAACTGCCTCACTTAGTAACAGAAGATTTATTGTTAAGCCAATCAAATACCCAGACAACACGGTGTTTATTAAGCACTAAGGAACGTAATTAATAGAAAATTAATAAAATTTATTTTTAAGAAAAGGAATTTTGGGTGCAATTTGAGGACTAGCTGGACTAACCCAGGGGGGAAAAAGCCATGAAGGAAGGCAACTGGCTCTCTAGGAAGGGATGCAGCTGTGGCTTCTCCCCTGTCAGCTTCCCTGCTTGGAGAGAGGCTCCGGCACTTGAATTTGGCAGGGCGCTTTGCCAGCGACCTGAGGCAAGGGATTGGTTTACAGCTCCGGCTGACTTCATTTCCACAAGTTGTGACCCACTTCCAACTTTTCCCCTCCAAGTAGCCTCTTATCTTGACATTGACTCTGCCCGGTTCCAAAGAATAGAATAACAGAGTTGGAAGGGACCTCAGAAGGTCTTCTAGTCCAGCCCCCAGCTGGAGCAGGAGACTACCGGTGTCTAACCTTGGAACTTTACGACTGGTGGACTTCAACTCTCAGAATTCAACTTGTGAAGTCCACAAGTCTTAACGTTGCTAAGATTGGAGACCTTTGGTTTAAAGTATGGTGGGGGGGTGGGCGTGTTCTCTGTGTGCAGCATCCCTAGCTCCAGTCCTGGCATCTCCTGGGGCAGCCAAGTTCTGCCAGCCTAACGCTTCTCACGGGCAGCAAACGGAGCTTTGTGCCCTGGAAGGAAAGGCTGGCACTCTTCCTGGGAGAACAGGTTCCTCCTTCCAAATCCTAGGAGTTGAAGTTCACCAGTCTTCAAGTTCCCAAGCTTGGACACGCTTACCCTGCATCAGGGGTCCCCAACCCCTAGACCATGGCATGCCAGCAGGCAACCGGGCCACACAAACAAGCCCCATCCACGCAACACAGGCAGCATGCAAAACCACGACCCCTCCTGTCAGTGGGACACCTTTCTCCCTGGTCCCAGTCCCCGGGGCCCAAAAGGTTGGGGAGGGGGCACCGCCCTCTACCACTCCAGACAAAAGGCTGTCGGCTCTCTTCCTTAGAGACCTCCAGTGTTGGAGCAGCCACAACTTCTGGAAGCAAAACAGCGCAATAAAACTGCTGGCCATCCTGCGTTGACTGACCGGACCAGAGTTTGGACCAGGGAGAGGAAGCAGAGGGGGCGTTTTCCCTTTGGGGGACCAGGGACTGGCTGCTCTTTCTCCAGGTAGACCAGACCCAAGCACGCATGCAGCCCCCTCCCAGGCCCCCTGAACTGTGCACAGGTGGGCTTCTCTGCTGCTGGCCCCATGGCTGCTCCCCCACCACTCCAGAGGATCAAACAGGGCCACACCTAAAGACTCAAGCTTTGACGGTTTGGCCTGGCTGGACAAGGGGCTTGCAGGCCTGACCAGATTGAACAGTTTAACAGAGTGGGAAGGGACCCTGTAGGTCATCTAGTCCAACCCACTGCCCAAGCGGGAGATTCTACCTACTACACCATTTCTGACAGACGGCAGTCCAGCCTGCCAGCTTCATAAATCCTTTTGCTTCCTTCTCTATCAACGTTTCTGCCCAAGGTTCAGGCCAGTTCTTCGGCTTTGCATTTGGTTGGGATAGGAGCCGGGCAGCGCTCCGAGTGGGGAAGTCTGTCCCCTTCCCACTCCGAGCAAAGCAGCCCAGCAAAGGGGGAGACTGCGGACACACACACACACACCCAGCCCGTGCCTAGATCCCCGCGCAAAGCCGGGCAGCGCAGCGGGAAAGGCCAAATCGCTGCGCGCAGTCAAACCCGGGCGCGCTCCTTGCGCTGCTGGGGACATTTCAGCCGCGAGCGCCGCAGAAGCCGGCTCAAAGAAGGGGTCTCCGGGGGCGCCCGCTCCGGAAAGACCGGGCCGCGGACGAACCCGACTCCCGCGGCTGCACGGGGGCTTCTGGCGCGCTGCAACCCAAGAGATGCCCTCGCATCTGGGCGCTCCCTTGTGCCGGTCGGGCCGAGCAGAGACGCGTCTCCTCTGGGGGTCCAAAGGCGAGGGAGGGAAGGAGGGGGCTGCAACCGCTTCCCCAGCCGGCGAGGGCTGCAGGCGGCACTCGGGCACCGCTCCTGGCGCTCCCGACTGACCGCCGCCTTCGCCCGCTGCCGGCAAGACCTTCGCCTGAGCTGCTGGCGGAACCGGGCGCTCCGCTTCCCGCTTCCACCTCGCAGCCCATTGCCTGCCTGCCTGCCTGCCTGCCTGCCTGCCTGCCTGCCTGCGGGCTGCTTACGCACCGCGCACAGCCTGTGGGACGGTCCCTCCCGGGAGAGCGGCGGTGCTGCTGCCGCTGCTGCCGCCAGTCCGCGCTGCTCAGGGCTGACCGCTCCCCCGGGAGTTCCTGCGCTGCGCCCTCCGCGTCCCGGTCGGGGAAAGGCGGCGAGTCAAGCGGCGCTGTTGCCCCGTCTCCCGCCCGGTCCCCCCGCCTCCTCCTCCTGCCCTGTGAGCCCCTTTCTCGCCTACCTGCCGTGGCCGCGGGAGGACGGGGGTCCCGGTGCGGAGAGGCCGCGCGGAGCCGGGCAGCGGACGGAGGCTCGGCGCGGCGCGCAGTGCGGACGCTGGCCGGGCGCTGGCTGCGCTTCCCATTCCGGGAAACGGGGAGGCACCTGGCGGGGCAGGGCAGGGCAGCCCTAATGAGGAGCCCCGCCGCTCCGCCGCGCCTCGGGCCATCCCGCGCCCGCGAAAGTGAAGGCAGAGCGCAGCGGCAGCGGTGACTCAGCGGCCGGGCGGGGGTCGCCGGCAACCCCCGGGACTTGGGAGCAGCGGAGCTCCGAGGGGCGCCGGGATGGCGGGGAGGGTTTGGCCAGAATTTGGACCGGCGGATTTCCTGGTCCGAGCCAAAAAAAGGGGGGGAGGGAGGGGGCTAGTCAGGCCTCAATAATACAGATTAACAGATCTTCAGAGTTGGAAGGGACCTTGTAGGTCATCTAGTCCAACCCCCCCCAAGCGGGAGACCCTACACCATTTCTGACCAATGGCCTTGGATGGAGCCCCTGATTTCTTTCAGCACTTTGCACAGGGAGTCCTTGACTTATGGCCACAATTGAGCCCCAAATTTCAGCTGCTCTCCAAGACTGACAGCTCTATAAGGGAGTTCTGCCGTGTTTTATCACCTTTCTTGCCACCGTTGTTAAGTGAATCCCTGCAGTTGATGAATGAGTAGCCTGGCTCTTAAGTGAATCCGGCTTGACTCGGCTTGTCAGAAGGTTGCCACAGGGGATCGCGTGACCCCAGGACACTGTGACTGTCATAAGTGTGATTCAGTGGCCAAGCATCTGATGCTACAACGGTCGTAAGTATGAAAAACAGCCTTGAGTCATTTTTTTCCAGGGCTGTTGTAACTCTGAATGGTCACTAAATGAACTGTTGTAAGTCGAGGACTAACCTGTATGCCTGCTGGCTTGCCAGACTCAAGGGGGCTTAGAACAGCATCCCAGCCTCCAGAGGGATCCTTTGCTCTCTCTCCCTGCCCCCCAGTCAAAGTCTCCCCCCTCCACAGTTCTACAAAACAGGGCTATGGCCACCAATTCCCAAAAGATGGAGGGGGGGTTCTCCCCTCTTTCAGGGGGACAGGACTGCCTGGCATTGAGCTGTCATCGCTGACCTCCCCTGAGCTGGGACCCCCCCCCATGCATCTTTTCCCAGCTGAACCTCGCAGGCAGATTCTCCCTGGGGAGGGGGCCTAGCAGGATAAGCTGTTAGGGGTCCTCCCCAACCCCTCAGACGGGTCCTTGAAGCCCACCAGCAGTCTGGGCAGCTTCACAGAGCAGGCGGTCTTTCACTCAACCAGGGGTCTCCCACCTTGGCCCCTTTAAGACTTGGGGACTTCAACTCCCAGAGTTCCTCAGCCAGCAGACCAGGGGTCTCCCACCTTGGCCCCTTTAAGACTTGGGGACTTCAACTCCCAGAGTTCCTCAGCCAGCAGACCAGGGGTCTCCCACCTTGGCCACTTTAAGACTTGGGGACTTCAACTCCCAGAATTCCTCAGCCAGCAGACCAGGGGTCTCCCACCTTGGCCACTTTAAGACTTGGGACTTCAACTCCCAGAGTTCCTCAGCCAGCAGACCAGGGTCTCCCACCTTGGCCACTTTAAGACTTGGGGACTTCAACTCCCAGAATTCCCCAGCCAGCAGACCAGGGGTCTCCCACCTTGGCCACTTTAAGACTTGGGGACTTCAACTCCCAGAATTCCTCAGCCAGCAGACCAGGGGTCTCCCACCTTGCCACTTTAAGACTTGGGGACTTCAACTCCCAGAATTCCCCAGCCAGCAGACCAGGGGTCTCCAACCTTGGCCCCTTTAAGACTTGGGGACTGGCTGAGGAACTCTGGGAGTTGAAGTCCCCAAGTCTTAAAGGGGCCAAGGTTGGAGACCCCTGACCGGGGACAAGCAGGCTGCAGCTTCCAAACAGTCTCCAAGGGCAGCCCCCCATAATTAGTATCATCCAAAAGATGACCAAGATGTAAGTTCCCACCTTCGGTGCCTCCTGGCCAGGAAAGGGGTCAGATGAGGCTGTGGCCAAGGTGGCCCCCAAGTCAGAAATGGTGTAGGGTCTCCTGTTTGGGCAGCGGGTTGGACTGGATGACCTACAGGGTCCCTTCCAACTGTGTTAGTCTAAAAGTCTCCTGGCTGCAGCTCCCACCTCTCTGCATCCAGCCCCTCCCCCACTTTCACCCCATCTCTAAAGTCTAGTTTGGGCTTGGAAGGGGCCTCCGGACACTCCCAGGATTGTAAGGAAAGTGGAGAAGATGAAAGGCAGTCTGGGGAAAAAAGAAAGCACCAGGAGGTGATTTTTCTGCTGCCCAAAAGAGCTGAGCTGGTCTCCTTTTGTGTGTGTGTGTGTGTGTGTGTGTGTGTGTGTAAGTTCATAATTGCTAGTTCAGGCTAAACGCAGCCAGGCCCTCCAGGAGCCCAACGTTTTCTCACTGCTGATGCTTCCAGGGCTTGAAATTTTAACCTTTTACAAAAGCGTGGTTCTAGTCCTCAAGGTTTATTAAAACCGATAATTTAAGACATTTTAAAAAAGACATTTTGCAATTAGAAGAACCTTGGGGCCCCCGGCTGGGCAGGAACATGACTTGAAAAAAAATCATTTGAAAATGAAGGGCCCCTGAACAGGAGCAGAAGAGGCAGGAGATCAAATCAAACCCAGTGCTTTGTCCAGGTAGATGGATTCACAGAGTTGGAGGGGACCTTCTAGGTCATCTAGTCCAACCCACTGTTTGGCCAGGAGACCACACACCATTTCTGACAGAGGGCAGTCCAGTCTCTTCTTGAAAGCCTCCAGGGGTGAAGCTCCCACAACTTCCAAAGGCAACTTCTGTTCCATCGGTTGATTGTTCTCCCTGTCAGAAAGTTTCTCCTTATTTCCAAGAGTTTGAATCTCTCCTTCTTCAGTTTCCACCCATTGTTCCTTGTCTGGCCTTCGGGTGCTTCTGCTGGTGGACTTGGAAGCAACTCCAGGGTTTTAGGCTGGAGCAACCCCAGCTTGGACTGGGGACGTGAGGGTCCTCACCAGCCAGCTGCACCAGCTGCATCTTTGCATTAGAAATGGGTTTCTTTTTTTAAGTTTCATTTTGGTTGTGCCCTACGCACTTGTGAAGTCCCTTCATTCCAGCTGTCTGCAAAAATCAAGCATTTTTTTAAAAATATGGATGTAGGGGAGGGTTTTGAGGTGGTCTTACCTGGACATCACATCTGCCTGGGGTGGGAGTGGGGTGGGTGAGCTGACCAGTGAGGGTTAAGGTTAAGATTAGAGCCATTCCCTGGGGTCCTTTTGCCATTTTTTTTCCTGCCCTGATTTTCTGCTCAACCAAGAACGCGGAGCCCCCACTCCCTCCCCAGACAGGGAATGTCCTTGCCCCATAATACGAAGGGATGGAATTTCTGATTCCCATTCAACTCAGGGCTGCCTCTACCCAAGCAGTCCTCCTGCCCATCCCTGCCTCCCATCCTTCTTTCCGTCCTGAATATTCTCCTCCAAGGCTCTTCACCGAAATAACCAGATCCAGTCTAACTTAGTAAGCTTGTGTTTATTTATTTTTTCTGCCAACTTGTGTCTTTCTTTCCGGCACTTAATTCCACCACAACTGCCTTTGTGTCTGTGCCAACAAGCTGGTATTCTTGGTTTTCCTCCTGTTAATTTCTACCTCGCCTCCTCCTGGGTACCAACCAGTCCCTCTGATGTGGAGACAGGGCAGGTAAATCTAGGAGCTGGAGGGGGGAGGGAGGAGGAAGAAGAGGCAGACAACCAGAGGCTCAGGGCAGCTCTGGGGCTCCGGGTGCCAATCCTGCCAGGGAGGTGCCAACATTCGACCACAGAGAAATTCCCATGGGGAGAGCCTTGTTTTGAGGGAGCCTTCTTGGCAGCTGGGCCAGCCCTGAATCTCCCCCCTCAACCAGCTAAATAGGAGCCAGCCGTGTGCAGCAGCAGCCAAAAAAGCCAGTGCAATCCTAAGTTGCATTAACAGAGGGATACAATCGAGATCAAGGGAGGTACTAACACCACTCTGTAAAGCCTTAGTAAGGCCACACCTAGTCCTGCATCCAGTTTTGGTCACCACACTATAAAAAAGATGTTGAGACTCTAGAAAAAGTGCAGAGAAGAGCAACCAGGAGGATGAGGGGACTGGAGGCTGAAACAGATGAAGAACGGTTGCAGGAACTGGGCCTGGCTAGTCTAGTCTGTCTATCTATATTTATCTATTATCTGTGTCTCTGTCTGTGTGTCTGTCTGTCTGTCTGTCTGTCTATCTATCTATCTATCTATCCTACCTACCTATCTACCTACCTATCCTTAGTAAGGCCACACCTAGAGTCCTGCATCCAGTTTTGGTCACCACACTATAAAAAAGATGTTGAGACTCTAGAAAAAGTGCAGAGAAGAGCAACCAGGATGATGAGGGGACTGGAGGATGAAACAGATGAAGAACAGTTGCAGGAACTGGGCCTGGCTAGTCTAGGGAAGAGAAGGACCAGGGGAGACAGGAGAGCAGCCTTCCAATATTTGAGGGCTGCCCAGAGAGGAAGGGGTCAAGCTATTCTCCAAAGCATCTGAAGGCCAGACAAGGAACAATGGATGGAAACTGAACAAGAAATTCAACCTGGAAAGATGAATTTTTCTGACAGAACAATCAAGCAAAGAAACAGAAGTTGCCCTCAGAAGTTGTGGGAGCTTCATCACTGGAGGCTTTCAAGGAGAGACTGGACTGCCATCGGTCAGAAATGGTGTAGAAGGGTCTCCTGCTTGGGAAGGGGGGTTGGACTAGATGACCTACAAGGTCCCTTCCAGCTCTCATTATCTGTTATCCGTCGTGTCACATGCAAGAAATCAGGAGCCAGGACAGAGTTCAAAAGGACCCCAGCTGGTCCTTGACTTATGACCACAACTGAGCCCAAAATTTCCATTGCTGAGCGAGATAGCGGTTAAGTGAATTTTCCCACCCAGGTTACAACCCTTTTTTGTTGCAGTTGTTAAGTGAATCCCTGCAGTTGTTAAGTGAGTCACACAGTTGTTAAGTGAACCTGGCTTCCCTGTTGACTTTGCTTGTCAGGGGGTTGCAAAAGGGGATGGCGTGACACCCCCCGGGACCCTGCAGCCATCGTAAATACCAGTCAGTTGCCGAGCGTCTGAATTTTGATCACAGAGAGGCTGCAATAAGGGTGAAACCTGGTCATAAGTCACTTTATTTCAGTGCTGAATGGATTGTTGTAAGAAGAGAACTCCTGTACAAGTTTATTCCATGTTATTTGTACACAGCAACCTGAATACTAATGGACAAGGGGAATTGGTGCCAGATAAGAGTCCATGGACTCATGGGGGGCTGGGCCCCTTACGGGGGGGCATAGAGACTCCCACCTGCTGGTGCCTTTGACCCCACTTTCAGGCACAGCCTGGTCCCCGCCTGTACTTTGATCCTGCCCAGAGAAGCCAGATGGGGAGACCAGAGGCAGCTGCAGGTGGGCCTGGAGTTAGGGCTGTGGTTCCCAGGGCACCTGGCCTCTCAGGGGGGCCCGGCTCAGAGTCACAGAGTAGCAGAGACATAGAAGGCAGGATACCCTGCACCATTCCAGACAGGTCTCTTCTTGAAGACCTCCCACAATTTCTGGTGGCAAGTCGTTCCTCTGATTAATTGTCCTCTGTGAGAAAATTCCTCCTTAGTTCTAAGTTGCTTCTCTCCTTGATGAGTTTCCATCCGTTGCTTCTTGTCCGGCCTCTTCAGGGGCTCTTTGGAGAATAGCTGGACTCGCTCTTCTTTGGGGCAGCCACTCAGATATTGGAAGATGCTATCATGTTGCCCCTGGTCCTTCTTTTTAATAAATTAGACATTCCTGCCACCGTTCATCGTATGTCTTGGCCTCCAGTCTCCTAAAATCCCCTTGGTTGCTCTTCTCTGCCCTCTTTCCCAGAGTCCCAGCAGGATGCCGGATTCCAAGTGCGGCCTTACCAAGGCCTTGTAAAGCAGTATTAAGACTTCACATGATCTTGATTCTGTCCCTCTGTTTATGCAGCCTAGGATTGTGTTGGCTGTTTTGGCTGCTGTACCACACGGCTGGCTTACACTTAAATTATGCTCCATTAGGACTTCTTGTTGTTGTTAGTTGCAAAGTCGTGTTTGACCCATCGCAACGCCATGGACCACGTTCCTCCAGGCCTTCCTGTCCTCTACCATCCCCTGGAGTCCATTTGCTGCTTCAGGGACTCCGTCCAGCCCCCTCCTTCTCTGTCATCCCCTTCTTCTTCTATGGCCCTCCATCATTCCCAGCATTCAGCTCTTCTCCAGCGAGTCCTTCTTCCTTCTCATGAGGTGGCCAAAGTCTTTGAGTTTCCTCTTCAGGATCTGGCCTTCTAAGGAGCAGGCAGGGTGGATCTCCTCTAGGACTGACCGCTTGGATGGTGTTCTGCTTTACGCTCCAGTTAATATCTTTCTACTGTTCTGCTTTACGCTCCAGATGGGTATAAAGCAGACAGAGCAACTCCACAAAGCATCTATACAAAGTTCTTTTTATTGGTTCATCAGGCATCCTGTCAACTCACATTTATGACGAGGTTCTTCTTAACGTCCAATCCTTTGCATTTCTGAATCGTGGTGTAGAAAGATACTAAAGTCTCATACCTATAATTCATCCCATAATCATAGAGGCAGGGGATATAGCGGCTACACGAGGCTGTGTGTTCAGCCAAGAGAGGAGAAACCTCCCCCATCCCACCAAGGGTCAATTCAGTGACCAATCAGGGTTACAGATGTGACCACCTGACATGGACTACATTTCCCAGGATACCTTAACTACATTTACCATGATGCATTCCCTTAAGGGAACAGCTCTCAATTCCTAACTACCTATCCCAAATCCCATCAACTCTAAACTGGCTGGACAGCACAGATGGCCTTGCGGTCCAAGGGACTCGCAGGAGTTTTCTCCTCCAGCCCCGAGTTCAAAGGCCTCCATTCTCTGGCGCTCAGCCTTCCTTACAGTCCCACTTTCCCAGCCATGCATTGCAACTGGGAAAACCAGAGCCTGGGCTCTACGCACTTCGGTTGGCAGGGGGATGTCTCTGCTTTTTAGTAGGCTGCCTAGATCTGCCACGGCTTTTCTCCTCAGGAGCAAGTGCCTTTTGATTTCTCGGCTGCAGTCCCCATCTGCTAGGACTTCTAGCGGACAATTAATCTGGCCAGTCCTTGCCCAGGTAGGAACCCTGACATTGGGGGAGGCTGATTGAGGAGGGGGGCATTGAGACCAAACGCTTCCAAGGGCCCCCCAGAGGAAGGTGTCTAGCTGGGCAGGAGGACCTCCTGATGCCCTTGTGGTTCCCTCTCTTGTGCAGGGGAAAGAGGGTACAGGGGTGAACTCTGCTTTCACTGGTGCATCAGTCTTGGGTGGGATTCTCTTTCCTTCAGCTCGATCTGTGCCACCCGGTCCCCGGCATCTCTGAGGGACCAATGGGCAGATTTTCTGCCTTTTGCTAGAGGCTGCCAAACTGGCATCGGCCAGTAAGAGGGCTGGACTAGATGCCCTCTTAGGCCACTTCCAGAACTCTTATGAGCTGGAAAGGCAGCAGCATTGCTCGATCCTGTGGCAGGGAGTTCCACTTTCTGCAGCCCAATGGCTCTGTTTCAGGAAGGAGATTGTGGAGCCGGAAAAGGCTGCAGCTGACAATGAGACCCCCAAAGTGGTTGGAGCTGGGGGGAGGAGGGAGGGGTGCCCCAGCTGGATGCCCCCCCACGTTTCTTTCCAGCATTGAAGGAAATGCCTGGGGTGGAGACAGAGCCTCCAAATAGGGTGGGGGGAGGGTCACGGGGCAGTCATGCCCCCCCCCCAAACCATTTCTGCTTCTGCCAGTTGTTGTGAGTGAAAAGTTGTCTTGACACTGTGATTGTTGATCCTGGACAATGCTGGCTTGTGGGGCCAGACAAGGATGCTTGCCTGCTTGGAGATGGGGCGAGCCGTGGCCCCGCGTCAGACCCTTCAAAGACTCTAACTCTGGATGCTGCATTCCCACAAGTTGGGAGCCTCTCTGTGGTTGATTTCTTTCTTCTAAGAATCGGGGGTCTCCCACCTTGGCCCCTTTAAGACTGGTGGACTTCAACTCCCAGAATTCCTCAGATAGCAAAACTGGCTGAGGAATTCTGGGAGTTGAAGTCCACAGGTCTTAAAGGGGCCAAGATGGGAGACCCCTGCTCTAAGTGGTGAATGGGAGGTGTGGAACCTCCAGCTGCCAGGGCAGACTACCTCCCCGTGTGATGAATACATGGGACCTGCAGAGTAGCGGGCTTTCCTTCCCGGGCGAGGGCATCTCCTCCTTCGCCTCCTCCAGCGCCCGGGGCCTTTGGGCTGAATCGGAGCCCCCTCCTCAACATCCGTCCTGCCTGCTGCGAGGAAGTTTCCCATGGGCGGCTCTGCCAAAGGAATCAGCCCAAGTGCCCAGCCCAAGGGACCCCACCCCGCCCTCCCTCCCTCCCTCCTGAGAAATTCTGCTCTCCTTAATGAACGAACATTAATCCTTCAGAGGGTTTGCCTGCGGGAGGGGAGAAGGAGGGAGGAGGCCCCACGGGAGACGAGGAGGAGGAGGAGGAGGAGGAGGAGGAGGACCGGAAGCACCAAGGGAGTCACTCACTCGGGTCCTTTCAGCCTCGCCCTGTGCATCAGGGCCCAGCGGGAATTCCTCCCTCCCTTCCCCTTTCTCTCCCTCCCTCCCTTCTTTTCCCCCTTTCCCTTCCTTCCTTCTCATCCCTCCTTCCTTCCTTCCACCATCTTCCTTCTCTTTCCTCTGTTCCTTTCTCCTTCCTTCCTTCCATCTCCTCTTTGTCCCTTTCCCTTCCTTCCTTCTCATTCATCCTTC
>CM019148.1:1007832-1079864 GCA_009733165.1 Naja naja | reverse complement strand
GACAGAAAGAGGCTTTTTCACAAGCAAACCCAAAATGAGATCCAGTTTGGCCTAGTGATTAAGGCTAGAAGCCAGGAGCCTGGGAGTTCTAGCCCTTCCTTAGCTATGAAAGACCTTTGGTGACTCGGCACCAATCCCCAGGAGACGCTGAATTCTAGTTGCACCTTAAGCAAAGAAGCCCACTGGGTGACTTTGGGCCAGTCCGTCTCCCTCTCTCTGTCTCTCAGCCCAGCCCAGCCCACCTCACAGGGTTGTTGTTGTGGCGAAAATAGGAGGAAGGAGTGCCGGTTATCTTTGCCACCTTCAGTTTATTTATAAAGCTAATAAAGGGAGGAATAGAAATATAAACGACCATGCAGAGTCAATTGGGAATTTTTATGACCTCAGAAGTTCAGCAGCTTCACAGTCTGCTGTGGGGGCAAAAGGGAAAGAGATGGAGAGGAAATAAAGAAAATAAAGTTTTCTAGTTGCAAAGTTTTGCATCCTCTTCTCTGGCACTTGGGCCCAGTTGTGGATGCCAGCGGGGTCCCTGCGTGGTGGGTGTCAAGCTGCTCGTAATTTTATAAAGGAAGAACCTTGCTGGTCACGTGGCTTGTAATTTCAAAAGAAATGTAGGGAAACGTTTCTGGGACCCTGAATAAAACCGTGTGGTAGGAAAACGGGGTTAATTTATTATGGTAGCAAAAAGCCAGCAGGAATCCGAGGCCCTTTTTAAACACACACATTTATTCAGTAGAATAAATGTGAGTCGAGGGAGCTCCCTTGATTCAATGAAATAGAGCGGGGCGTGCATGTGTGTGTGTGTGTGTCCAACCTTGCCAACTTGAAGGCTTGTGGACTTCAACTCCCAAAATTCCCCAACTAGCGTAGGTGGGAGTGGAAATCCACAGGTTTTAAGTTGCCTAGATTGGAGATCCCTGGTGGGGAGAAGGAGGGAAGGGGGTTCGACTCCCCTCTTCCTAAAGCCCAAATGTTGTATTTGAGGGGTCTCGGTTAGGGTTGATCCTTGGTGGTCATTCCTGGGTCTCTGTCTCTCTCTCTGTTATCTTACCACCACTCTTACTCTCTCCATTTATCTTTCTTTTTCTATCTTTATATCTATCTATCTATCTATCTATCTATCTATCTATCTCATCATCCCATTCCCTCCCTCCGTCCATCACCTACCTGTATCTACCTGTATCTATCTATCTATCTATCTATCTATCTATCTATCTATATCTGTCTATCATCTATATCTATATCTTTCTATTTATCTACCTACATCTATCATCTACCTCTGTCTGTCTATCTTCTATCTATCTACCTACATCTATCTATCTATCTATCTATCTATCTATCTATCTATCTATCTATCTGTCTATCTAATCATCTCATTCCCTCCCTCCCTCCCTCATCTACCTGTATCTACCTGTATGTATGTATGTATGTATGTATCTATCTATCTATCTATCTATCTATCTATCTATCCATCATCTACCTACCTACCATCTACCTCTATCTGTCTATCATCTACCTCCCTCTATCTATCATCTAACTCTATCTATATCTTTCTATCTTTTTATCTACCTACATCTATCATCTACCTCTGTCTGTCTGTCTGTCTGTCTATCTACCTACATCTATCTATCTATCTCTATCCATCCATCCATCTATCCATCTCCATCTATCTATTCTTTCACCTATCTATCATCTATCACTGTTTGGCTTTGTGGCAGCAGTGCCTCAGATAGAAAGTCCCTACAGAGAGTGGTAAGTACAGCCGAGAAGAATCATAGGAAGCTAGCTCCCTTCCCGGTATTCAGGATGCTGCTTTTAAGTGCTCTGTGCTTAGAGCTCAAAGCCTTGTTAGAGACCCCACACACCCACTTCACGACCTATTTCTGCTGCTCCCCTCTGGGAGGAGGTTTGGAAGTGTTTCTAGCAGGATTTCCAGATTCTGCAACAGTTTTGTTCCCAAGTCCATCTGCCTGGGAAACTCGCAAGATTCGTTTTTCTCACCATGTGCATGTATACGTCCAAAGTAGACTGTGTTACTTGTCATATATGTGGGTATATGCATATTTGTTTGTTTGTTTGTTTGTTTGTTTGTTTGTTCCTGTTCATGCAGTGTATATTGGAGGTGGTGTTCCTTTGAGAGCTGCATGCAATGAAATTTCATTTTAATATATGCCGATTACTGTACATTCAAAGTGACAAAGTTATTATTCTATTCTATTCTCTATTCTATTCTATTCTATTCTCTATTCTATTCTGTTTCCATTCTATATCATCTGTCTGTCTATCTGTCTATCTATCTATAAATATGTCATCTACTATCTATTTAATTTATAATTCACCCAACTCGTTATCCAGAGCAACTCTACCACTCCTGGCTAATGTTAACTAATAGTTTGATTGCTCTAACATGCTGTGACCTTCCGTTGCTGCCGCCTTTGCAATATAGACCAATTTAACAACTTCACTGGAGCGCAGTCCCATAAATAAAGGAAGGGGAAGCGCCAGGTGTGAGAAGTGGGGGCTGGAGGCGGGGTGGGGGGTGGAGGGTGGGAGCTGTTCCCCAGGAGAGGAATGATTGATGGGGGCCTGTCTTCTGCAGGTGGGGGCGGGGGAGAGTCCTCAGCCCCAGAAGATGAGACACAAGCCAAGGGCGCTCTGGGGGACCCACAGGAAGTTATGCTGCGGCCGAGGGAACCTTCTGGAATCCTCTGCAAGTCTCATCAGGACGGGCCTGGCAACCCAGGGCTGTTGCAGGGGGGCTGGGGGGGAGAGAGACCCCTGCAACTCCTCTGCCACCCTTGGCCTGGCAGAGGCTGCTCCAAAGGGGCTCCTGCCCCTCCGTCGCCCCCCCGCTTCCCTTCCCTGAAGTGGGACAGCTGGTCCTCGACTTACGACCACAAAGGACTCCATTGCTAGGCCAGGCCGTTGTTAGAGTGAGTTGTGCCCTGACTGGCAATTCTGCTGAGGACTTCCCTTGCTTTTCTTACAATCTGTCTTGCCACAGTCGTTAAGCAAACCATGTGGTCATTAAGCGAATCCTCCCCCCCCATTGACTTCGTTTGTCCTTGGAAAAGGGGACGCTGCGAACTGTCATAAGTCCACGCCAGTTGCCAAGCAGCTGAATTTTGATCACGTGACCCACAGGGGCAGCTGCCAGTGGTCAAGTGTGAAAACCGGCCATAAGTGAGTTTCTTCAGCGGCATCGTTAAGTTTGGTCGCTAAATGAGTGGTTGTAAGTCAAGGACTGCCTTTCCTGCCTGCTGAGGAGCGAAGCCCCGTCCGTACCCAGCGCCATCCAGGGAGGGAGGATGCCCTGCGTTGGTCTGCCCTGTTGTGAAGGGGAGGAACTTGGGTGGCATTTCCAGGGCAAAGGGAAAAATGTCCTCCCCCTGCAGCCTTTCGGGGTCCCCCCAATGACCGCCACTAAGCGTGTCGGCCTCTCCTTCCTCAAAGAGAGACGTTTCCTGGAGAGCCAATTTGGGCCCCAAACTCTCATTTCGGTCTCGGGGTCTCAGGTGCAGCTGGGAGGGGGGCCTCGGAGTCCTCGCGGACGATCCCTGCAGCTGGAGCCAGCCGTGTGCAGCAGCAGCAGCCACAGAAGCCAATGCCTCCTGGTGACGATCCCAGGCTGCATCAACAGAGGGACCGAATCGAGATCAGGTGAAGGTTGATAGCACTTTGCAAGGCCCTGGTAAGGTCACATGTGGAATATTGCATCCAGTTTTGGCTGCCATGATATGAAAAACACCTAGAAAAAGTGCAGAGAAGAGCAACCAGGAGGATGAGGGGACTGGAGACCAAAACATACGATGGACGGTTGCAGGAACCGGGCCTGGCTGGTCTAGGGAAGAGAAGGACCAGGGCAGACAGGAGAGCAGACTTCCAGTATTTGAGGGGCTGCCACAGAGAGGAGGGGGGTCTAGCTGTTCACCCAAATGACAGAAGGCAGGAGAAGAAGGATGGATGCTAACCAAGGAGAGATTCAACCTGGAACCAAGGAGGACTTTCCTGGCAGGGAGGACAATTAAATCCGTGGAAGAATTTGCCTCCAGAAGTTGTGAATGCTGCATCACGGGAGGCCTTTAAGGAGCGACTGGACAGCCATTTGTCTGAAGCGGTGGAGGGTTTCCTGCCTAGGCAGGGGGTTGGACTAGAAGACCTCCAAGCTCCCTTCCAACGCTGTTATGCTGGTGTGTGGTGGTTGAGGGACACAGATGCTCCTCTTCCTGTAAGAATTCTGTATGGGGTGCCTGGGAATTCTGCAGCACCCCCCTCCTGGGGAAAGTGGGTTTGGCAGAGGGGGAGGCCCCGTTCTCATGTTCACCATCCCAGCATCATGAAACCACTCTGAAGTTTCCTAAAATAGCCTTGACGACCATTTAACTGGGATGCTTTGAGGACTTCTGCCTTGAGCAGAGGGTTGGACTGGATGACCTCCAAGGTCCCAGCCCTAGGATTCTATGACTTAGGGAGGGAGGAGGGAGGGAGAGTGGAAGGAAGGAAAAGGAAGGGAGGGAAGGAAAAGGAGGGAGGGAGGAAAAGCAATGGGTGGAAGAAATAAATCCAACCTGGAACTAAGGTGGGATTTCCTGGCCCTGAGAACAATTAATTGCTTGATTGATGAATAATTAAAAATTAATTGCTGGGGAGTTGTGAGTGCTCCACCCCTGGAGGTTTTTAAGAGATTGGACAGTCATTTGCCTGGGAAGGTATAAAGTCCCCTGCTTGGGCAGGGGGCTGGACTAGATGCCCTCCAAGGTCTCCTGGGGTTCTGTTCTTTGAAGACATTTGAGGCCTTTGGAGGAACTGAATGCTGGGGCTCATCCTGCACCCCCCAAACCGTTCGGGATCTTCTGGGTGAGGCAGCTGATCTTCTAACAGGCACCGGGGCTTCGGAAGGCACCCAGGGTTGGAGGCCCCTGCTCCTTCCCTGGGGGGAGCCCCCTCCCCTCCTCATGCCGAACAAGGACTTCCTGGACCTGCCCAGGAGGGGGATTGTGATGCGCAATCCAGCCAAAGGAATCCATGTTCTCTGGCTGTGTGGCTGTTCAGTTGCGTTTGGCACAGAGGTCTCCAAACTTGGCCACTTTAAGACTGGTGGACTTCAACTCCCAGAATTCTCCAGCCAGCATAGCATAGGGACCTTGGAGGTCAACTAGTCCAACCCCCTGCTCAAGCAGGAGATCCTGTGCCAGCAGTTGGAAGTCCACCAGTCTTAAAGTGGCCCAGTTTGGGGACCCCTGCTGTGGCCTATTTCTGGGCTACAACTAAGCCGGCAAAATCAGCAGGATGTAACTTTGAGCCACTTGATAAAGGCTCGTGGACTTCAGTTCCCAGAATTCCTCAGCCAGGGGAATGCTGGGAGTTGAAGTCCACCTGTCTTAAAAGCGGCCCCCTCTGGGCTAAATGAATTGCATGGAGTTGGGTTACCTGTGGATTATTTGCCGGGGTGACTTTGCGCTCGCTGAGCCCCACCAGAAAAGTGGGAAGGACCGCAAGCCCAGCAGAGTTGGGGTGCAGAGTGCAGAGGGGCTGGGGGGGTCCCCAAACTTGGCCACTTTAAGACTTGTGGACTTCAACTCCCAGCATTCTCCAGCTGAGAATTCTGGGAGTTGAAGTCCACAAGTCTTAAAGTGGCCAAGTTTGCTCTAGTGACAGACAGGGGGGCCCAGGGTGCAGAACTGCCCCCCATGTCAAAGCAGAGCCAGCAAGGCTCCCTTCGCCCTCCAGTGGGGAAGGGGGGAGCAGCAGGGATTTGGGGCTGCAAAGAGCAATCCTCTTCCCCGAATAGGGGGCGATTTCCCTCCCCAGCCCCTGTCCTTGGCCTCTTCCCCCAACCTCCGTCCCAGCAGAGGGAAGGAAAAGGCCCTGTGTGTCCTGGGCTACCGTAGTCCTCGACTTGCAACAGTTCACTTAGTGACCATTCAAATTTACAACTGAAAAAAGGGATTTAGGGCCATTATTCACACTTTTGATCCCGTGGTCACACAATCAAATTTCACACTTGTGTCAGCTGACTCAGATTTACGACGGTCGCAGTGCCTTGGGGGGGTCACGGGATCCCCTTTTTGCAACCTTCCGGCAAGCAAACTGAACAGGGGAAGCCGGATTCGTTTAACAACGGAGTTCCTAACTGAACAACTGCAGGGACTCACTTAACGACGGTGGCAAGGAAAGTTGTGAAAGGGGGCGGAGTTCACTGAGCAACGGCCTTGCTTGGCAATGGAAACTGGGGTTGTTAAGCTGAGGACTGCCTGTGTTTTCAACACCCCTGAAATGCCCACAAAGTGCCCAGGAAGGAGTGGCTGAAAACCGGTTTATTTGACCGACTTCCGGTCTCCTTGTGTCCGGAGGGAGCCCAGGGGCCGGCCCTGGCCAGAGACTCTGCAGCCCAGCTGAGAGGGAAGCACCAGGCTGGGTGCTAGGCCTGCAACTGCATCCAGACGTTGGGGGCATGGCCAGCAGGAGGGGGGGCTTTGAGCATGACTGGGGCTGGCACAGAGATGCCCTGCGGCAGCTGCTCCACCCGTGGGCACAGTGGCAGCCCCCTCCCCCCCAAGCCTTGTGCCAGGCCGCCTCCAGCGCTGCTGACAGTCAGCTGTTTAGACAGGAAAGCAATTCTCGCTCGCTGGCAACATAGCAGGCTGGGCATCCTTCAGGGCAAGGGAGGCTGGTGCCCAGAGATCCAATGCCCATCGTCAAGGGCCGGGCTGGTCTGAGCTACCTTGTGCCCCCAGAGATGAGGCCACGGGCATGCCCAAGAAACCAGCTCAGGGCCGGGCAAGCTGCTTTGAGTTCACCTTCTTCCCCCCCAGTCAGCATTGGGTGGCGTTGACGTGGGCCCAGGCTGGAAACTGGTGCAGGTTGAACATGGGGCCCCCCCAGGTGTTGATGGCCAGCATGATGGTCAGCACGCCCAGGATGTTCAGCATAAACCCGGCTTTGACCTGGGAGGGCAAAACAAGAACAACAGCCACTTAAGAACCTGGCAGCGAAGGGCCCGTAGAGCCTCCCTATCCAAGGGCAGTCTACCCCGGGGCTGTTTGGTGATAGAAAGGAGGCAGCTCCTCCAGCCCACAAGCAGGGCAGGAAAAGTCCTCTCCCGTGTGGAGAGCTTCTGATATTCAGAGAGAGGCTGCCTGTCACTGGAGGCTCCGTGTTGCTGCAGCCGTGGACAAGGAAGCAACTCAGGGAAGGTTTCTGGCTTCCAAGCCCGCTAAGTAGCCCTGCTGAGGGTGGAGGATGGGCTCTGTTTCTGCCAGGCCAGGAAAGGACCCCATTTCACTACCCCGCCCTCCACAAAGGGACGGGCCTCACCATGTCCATGACGTGGAGGTTGCCGTAGGAGAAGACGATGGCGTTGGGCGGAGTGGCCACCGGCAGCATGAAGGCCAGAGAGGCGGCGAGGGTGCAGGGCATCATCACGTAGAGGGGGTTCAGCTCAATGGCCTGGGCCTGCGGGGGGGGGCAGAGGGGGGTCTCAGCATGGGGGGGTGCCTGAGTGTCCTGGAAGCGTCCCCTCCCTCTCCTTCTTTCTCTCCCTTCCTCTTTCCTTTCCCTTCCTTCCTTCCTTCCTCCCCCCTTCGCAAATATTACATCCTTCCTACATTCTCCTATCTTCCTCCCTTTCCTTCCCTCTCCTTTCCCTCCCTTCCTTCCTTCCTCCCCCTTCTCCTAATATTACATCCTTACATTCTCCTAATCTTCCCTTCCCTTCCCTCCCTCCCTCCCTTCTTCCCACTTCTTTTAATATTACATCCTTCCTACATTATCCTAATCTTCTTCCCTTCCTTCCCTTTGGCTTCCCTCCCTCCCCCCTCCCTCCCTGGGAATCCTTTGGGGCAGCCGGGGAGGCTCTGGCCAAGCGAGGGGGGTCGTGCCAGCCCCCCTCCCCTCCCCCGCTCTCACCATGGATGCCAGGATGGGCAGGAAGAGGGTGGTGGTGGCCACGTTGCTGGTGCACTCCGTGAAGACGGCCACCAGCAGGCAGAGCACGAAGGTGATGGCCGGGTGGGGGATGTTCTGCAGCGGCGTCAGCTTGTTCCCCAACCAGCTGGACAGGCCGGAGACCTGAAAAGCCCCGGGAGGAGCGTGAAAAGTTCGTGAAGTTGGTCCTCGCCCCCCCGCTCCCCCATCCTCCCCTCCCAGTGCTGCCCCTCCAAAACGGGCACCAGAGGCGCTCCTGCGCGCGTGCCAGGCGCTTCGGGCAGAGACGGTGCCAGCCCTCCCCCCCGTTCCCGCTGATGCCACCCCCGGGTCGCCCGGACTTGCCACGCGCGGAGAGCCCGACTCTCGCCCCCTGGGTGGATGGGGCGGGCCTCGGGCGCCCCCTAGTGGCGGGAAAGGGCTCCGCTTGCGGGTCCCTCCTCCGGATGCTCAGCAGGCGGCCCGCGGGCGCCAGGGCTGTGCGGCTGGCGGCGATCGGAGGGGAGCTCCCAACCCGCGGCGGGGCAGCCCCTCACCTCGCTGCCTTTGGCCAAGGCGAAGCCCCCGCCCAGGAGGATGACGATATTCCAGGGCATTTGCCGGTTGACGGTGGTCCAGTCCAGGAGGGCGGGGGGCGCGCGGATCTGCCCCGGGCTGCCTGCAAGAGAAGCGGGGAGGAAGCAACTCTGCTTCGAAAAGCTTCGGGGAAACACCAGCCATTCACCCCACCCCTTAAACCAGTTTCCCCTTGACCCCCCCCCACCTGGTGGTGCTGTGTTAACATGAGGGGGGGACTTCCTCTCAAGATGAAACTAGCCCCCCCCTCGCCTCCCCTCCCAATTTCCTCAGGGGCAGAAAACTGGGTTAATTAGGCCAGAAGTGGCCTCATCTTTTCTCAGTTCTTTTGGATGGGGGGGGAATATCAGGGGTCTCCCACCTTGGCCACTTTCCAATTGGTGGACTTCACCTCCCAGAATTCTTCAGCCAGCAAAACTGGCTGAGGAATTCTGGGAGTTGATGTCCCCAAGTCTTAAAGTGGCCAAGGTGGGAGACCCCCCAGAACAAAACCATGTGGCTCCTTCCTGGGATCACCCTAAATCTCAACTCCAAATGCCGTTGTTGAAGTTTTCTCCTCTCTCTGCCCCCCCCCCCCAATTTATTTTTGGTTAGTGCTAGTTTTAGATGGGCAGCTGGGGAAGGCAGGAGAGACCCCCCCATTCTCCCTGCTTGGCTCAAAGGCCGGTGAATCTGGAGCCCTGAAAGGTTCCTCGATTGCCAGAAAAGAATCCCAGAGCTTGAAGGAGGAAGAGGTGGTTCCACCAGATCCCTTCTGATCTCGGGCGTCCTGAGAGTGCAGCCAGCAGAGGGTAGGGACTCCAGGCCCCTCGCCTGAACCTTCCCAGGGGGTCTGCCAGGGGGCTGCTCCCTCTGCCAGCCTGGCCCTCTCCGCTTACCTTCCTGCTGGGCCCCGGAAGAGCATCTGGGCAGTTCAGAGGGGATCAAGAACATCAGGAGGGAGATGAAGATGACCACGGTGGCGTCCGTGATGTGGCTGTAAGACAGAGTCCAGCGTCACTCAGCCCCCCCTCCTCTGGCTGAGACCGGGTTGGAGGGAGAGGCCAGAAAGGGGAGGGGTCTTTGGCCGCCTCAAACCCAGCTCCGTTATATTTGATCATTGTGAAATGAATGATATTATGAACTAGGCGTTGTAAAAATAGAGATTCTCTCGAAAAGGATGACATGAACTTACAAGTCTAATAATGGTTTGATAACAATATAATATGGATAGCTGATTTGAGCCTTGGTGGTGCAGGCTGTTAAATGCCTAGCACTTAGTTCCAGCTGCCTGCAATGAGTGCAGGCTCGAATCCCACCAGGCTCAAGGTTGACTCAGCCTTCCTTCCTCTCGGGATAGGTAAAGTGAGGACCCAAGATTGTTGGGGGCAAGAAGCTGACTTTGTAAAAATGCCGCTTGGTAATAATAAGCAGGCATATACAATGGAAGGAAGGCTATTGCTGAGCGCATTGGGTTGCGCTCCAAACATTGTAAGCCGCCCTGAGTCTCCGGAGAAGGGTGGCATATAAATATGAATCAAATAAATAAATAAAATAAATAAATAATATAATAATAATAATAATAATTTATTAGACTTGTATGCTGCCCTTCTTCCTAAGGACTCAGGGCGATGAACAATAAAAAACTGAACAATTACAATAAAAATAAACGAATACAAGTCTAACGAACAGTTAAAAATTAAAACAGTTAAAATACCACCCACCCACCCCCCGAGTCAATCCAGACCGGCCTGTTGAAACAGCCAGGTTTTCAGGTCTCAGCCAAAGGAGCGGAGATCAGGGGCCAAACGGAGATCCACAGGGAGCTGATTCCATAGGGCGGTCGCTCCCACAGAAAAGGCCCTGGCCCTGGGGGCCTCCAGCCGACAATGCCTAACCGACGGTACCCCAAGGAGGCCCTTCCTATGGGAGCGCACGGGGCGATCGGAATGTGATGCTGGCAGGAGGCGCTCCTGCAAGTACTCTGGACCCAAGCCATTTAGGGCTTTATAAGTTGTTACTAGCACCTTGAAGCTGACCCGGAAGGCAACCGGCAACCAGTGCAAGTCACGCAGGAGGTGTGTAACATGGGAGTATTGGGACACCCCCATTACAGCCTGTGTGGCCGCATTCTGCACCAGCTGCAACCTCCGGGTGGTCTGCAAGGGCAGCCCCATGTAGAGGGCGTTGCAGTAGTTGATTCTGGAGGTGAGGAGCGCATGAGTGAATATGAACGTAAATTCAAGTTTAGAAGGGAAAGACTGTTAATATTGTGCACAAGAGATATGTACCAATCGACACAATGTACAATGGAAAGATGGTTTTATTAGATGGTTTGTGTTTGTGTTTTGTCTGTTTGTTGCCAAAATAAAAAAAAATATTTATAAAAAAAAACCCCACAGCTCTGGGGGCAGGAGGCAAGGGGAGGACCCAAAGCAGTGGTGGGATTCTTTTTTTTTTAAAATAAACTTTAAAAAAGACAAAAATAAATAAAACAAGTAAAAAGTAAAAATCTCTTAAATTCGACAGTTAAACAATTGAACAAACTGGCAATTTTCTTATACTGCTATTTTGTGCATTTATAAATATATACAATTTATGCAACTATAAACATTTAACTTATGTATTGTTTATCCTTAATTCATCAACCTTTTAACTATGTTTGTTCGATCCAGTCATACCATTTTCCCCAAATTTTATAATATTCAGTCTCTTCTTTCTCTTTTAACATCAACGTTAGTCTGTCCATCTCAGCACATGTCATTATTTTTTGAATAATCAATTCATCTGAAGGTATAGATGGGTGTTTCCAGCATTGGGCCAAAGCAATTCTAGCTGCCATCAGAATATGCAATATTATATATTTTATATTTCTCCCATATTTTTTCTTAAATATCCCCAATAAAAATAATTCCGGTTCTACTTCTATTTGTGTTTTAGTAGTGTCTTGCAACCATTTTTTGATTTTTAGCCAATATTTTTGGGTCTCTGGGCAAGACCACCAGCAGTGGTGGAATTGTACCAGTTTCCCTAACCAGTTCGGAGATTGCGCACTTCGTGGGTCTCCAAAAACCAGTTGAGGCTCTGCTGAGCCAATCAGCTGAGATCATCTCAGCTGATCGTCAGTAGCATTTTTGGCAACTGGATCGGGCGAACCAGGGCGAACCGGTTGCATTTCACCACTGACCCAAAGGCAGCTTATCCACAGCTCCAAGACCTCCACCCTGAGACGGGCACCCTCGTCCTCCTCACCTCTTGGCCCTCTGGCTGAAGAGGGCGTTGGCCCAGCCGGGCATGAAGCCGGGCTCCCGCGTGAACCAAAGGACCACCAGGACGATGAAGAGGATGAGGACGGCCCCCTCGGAGAACTTCATCCGGCCCAATGCCCGGTACTCGTTCTTGATGATGCTGTAGGCCTTCTTGGATTTCCGCTTCTCCACCTCGCTGGTGCCGCAGCCGAAATTCTTCTTGAAGCTGGGAGGTCAGAGGGGAAAGAATGGGGGGCAGCCAGCAGAGGGGGTTGTCCACCCTCCCCTCCCCAGCGCCTTGCCCTGGAAGGGTCAACCTGGCAGGAGGGCTCTCTGAACCAGGGTTCTCCAACCTTGGCCACTTTAAGCCTGGCGGACTTCAACGCCCAGAATTCCCCAGCCAGCAAAGCTGGCTGGGGAATTCTGGGAGTTGAAGTCCACCAGGCATAAAGTGGCCAAGGTTGGAGAACCCTGCTCTGGGCAGACTGAGCTGCCGTCTCACTCCGTCCATGCAGGGTCTCTGGTGACCGGATCCCTCTGCCCAGCACCCCTTTGTTGGAGGCCAAGCCCTGCCCCCCACAACCCAATTAAGGGGGGCACCCAGTGGCCTCTTCCTCCCTCTCACTTCCTCCCCCAAGGCCGGACTCACTCCAAGCCCAGGAACATCATCAGCAGCCACAGCCAGGAGAGGGCCAGCAGCACCAGCATGGCAGGGAACGCAAAGGTGAACCAGGAGGCAAAATTCACCACGTTGTTGTTGTGGCAGAAGAGTCTGGCGGGGAGAGACATTCCCCCCGTCATTGGGCCCTCTGGAAGCCCCCACTCCTCACAGCCCATTCCCTCCAGAAACCGCCCAGGGCAGCCGGGTTTCCCAGCCGCAGGTGGCCTGCTGGGGGGCAGGAGGTGCTGGCTGCTGAAGCCCACCCGCCTTGAAGTGGGGCAGGCTAAGAAGGGCTGGTCTGCAGGTGGCACAATGGCAGTGCCAGGAAATGTGCCCTCCTCAGTCGACTCTCCCCCTTTGGGGGGAAAACTAAGAGGAGCAACCTAGGATGTGGGAGAAGTTTCCGGGCAATGAGAATATTTATTTATTTATTTATTTATTTATTTATTTATTTAATTGGATTTATATGCTGCCCCATCTCCGAGGGGACTCGGGGCGGCTTACACGCAATATATAAACAATAAATACGTCTTTATCAAATTCAATCCAATTATAAAATCAATTAAAATACCCTTAAATTAAAATTCCCAGCCCTGCTCAGTCTAGGCCGGCCTGTACAAACAGCCAAGTCTTGAGATCATGGCGGAAGGAGCGCAGGTCCGGGGCCAAACGCAGCTCCAGGGGTAGCTGGTTCCAAAGGGTGGGCGCCCCCACAGAGAAGGCCCTCCCCCGGGGGGCCGCCAACCGACACTGTCTGGCCGATGGCACCCCCAGGAGGGCCTGCCTATGGGAGCGTACCGGGCGATCGGACCTCGATGCTGGTAGGAGGCGCTCCTGCAAGTACCCCGGACCTGAGCCATGCAGGGCTTTATAGGTTAACAGCAGCACCTTGAATCTTACATGGTGGGCAACTGGCAACCAATGACCCAGTGGAAGGGCCTCCCTCCAGAAGTTGTGGCCATCACTGGAAAACCTCCATCCCTGGAGGTTTTCAAAAAGAGACTGGACAGCCATTTGTCTGAAATGAGATGAGGTCTCCTGCTTGAGCAGGGGGTTGGACTAGATGACCTCCAAGGTCCCTTCCAACCTATGATTCTATGATTCAGGGATGGAGGGAGGAAGAAGTGAGGGAGGGAAGGAAGAGAGGGAGGAAGGAACAAGAGGGGGTTCACGGAAGTAGGAAGGAAGGAAGGAAGGAAGGAAGGAAGGAAGGAAGGAAGGAAGGAGCGAGCAAGAGGGAGGAAGGATGGAGGGAGGAGGGAAGGAAGGAAGAAGGAAGGAGCCAGAGGGAGGAGGCCCTCTCCTCTTGGAGGGAGGGAAAGGTTCTAGGAGGGAGGAGGCCTTAGGGAGCTTCAGGGAGGAGGGAGGGAGGGAGAAGCCCTCGTCCATTGCCCCGTTTTGGGGACCCTGTCTGGAACGTGGGAAGGAGCGATGGGGAAAGCAGGAGGGAGACCCTTCTGGACCCCCCCAGCCCTTAATACTCTGGGACAGAAACCCAGGGGGGGGGGCCATGCCCGGAGAGAGAGGGGCTTGGCCACGCAGGGCTGCTGGGAAGACTCACTCGTCCATCTGCCCCTTCATGACCAGGTTGGGGGTGGTGCCCGTCAGGGTGGCGATGCCGCCGATGCTGGCAGCGTAGCAGACGGCCAGGCTCATCCCTTTGCATAAGGTCTCGTGCTTCTGCTGCAGCCGCTGCTGGTCTGCATCCAGCTTCTGCTCAGCCTCCTCCGGCAGCTTCTCCTTCACCACCACCTGCACCTGGGCTGGAGGGTCACAAGAGGGGGGTCAGCAGCGGGCAAGCGGGAGGCAGACCACCCCCTGCCTGGCTCCTGGACTCTGGCTGCTTTGCCCCACCAGAGCCAAACCGGGGGCGGGGGGGGGACCTGGCAGTGCCCTGTTGTGGAGAGGCTCAGCAGGCACCTGGCCCAGCGCTGGAAGAGGCCTCTGGATGCCCAGCGGAGGCTCTTGAAGCCTCTTAGTAGCCTGGCTGCTTCAGGTGAGGAGGGGGCTGATCCCAGGAGAATCTGTGTCGCTCAGGGTGGGACTGCGGGGTCCCTGGTGCTCTCTGAGCTTGGTGGTTTCCTTGCAGACGTTTCATGACCCAACTAGGGAACATCATCAGTACCGGTTTGGTAATTAAATGTCTGGAAACAAACCACCAAGCTCAGACAGCACCAAGGACCTCCTCCTCCTCCTTTCTCCCCAGCCCCCTTCCCCTCCCTACAACCCACCTCCCTCCCAGTACTGATGATGTTACCTAGTTGGGTCAAGAAATGTCTGCAAGGACTTCCAGTGGCGTTTCCCTCAAAGAAGAACCAGAGACCGTGATCATGTGTGGCTTTGATCTGTGCTTGCCCTGTTGGAAGGGTCCCTGAGGGACCGAACCATCTGACCCACCCTGTAGGGGTGGGGGAAGAGGGGGAGACCACCAGCTGTGTTGAGGGGAGCCACATCTCCCCTCCCTGGCTTGGTACCCCTAGAAGACAGGGAGAAGTGGCAGTTTAATGGCTGCCCTGCCGCGGGCCCGTCGCCGGGTCTTTAAGTTTTGTGCTGGAGAGTGGAAGTGGTGAGTGGCATGTAACTGGATAAAAGACTTTGAATACTTTTTTTTTGAAAACCCCGAAAAGTGGAAAGAAAGAGTCCTCGCTTGGAAGAATGGTAGCAGCGAATGGAGAATAAGAGGAAAATATAAGGTAAAGGAAAAACTGGACATAAAGGAATTATATGAAATCAGAGATTAAATTTGAACTAATATACAGAATTGGACATTAATTAGGCATTGGATAAAATGCTGGACTTATTTGGAATGGATAAAATTTAACATTAATACTACGGAAAAGATAATTAAAAAAAACTTTGAAAAGAAAATGATATAGAGTACCACCTAATGGTTAAAGATTTTCCTCTTTTATGTTTTTATGCAGAATTACTGGTGGCATAAATATTTGAAAGAAAAAAGAAATGGAATAAAGGATTATTAATACAACAAAAACCCCGGAAGTTTTTTTTTTTTTAAAAAGAGGGACTATAGTAAAATATAAAGGAATACCATATTTTGGGACTGCTGTTGATTGTGACAAGAAAACAGAAGAAAGAGAAAGTGAGAGAAACGGAGACTTTTGGCAAGGACTATAATAGAAAAATTTGATCTTTAATAAAGAAATGGAAGAAATAAGCAAAGATTTTAAGTCGAAGCTGCAAACTGTGAGAGATATGTTAAAAGAAAGAATGAAAAATACCATGTGGATCCTAAATATATTGGCTTTATTTTACTTTTACTCTTTTTAGATTGTTTATTATATACTGGCTTAGAGAAAATTAAGGATAATAATGATGTGTAATGTAAAATAAAATCGGTGGTAAGCTGAAAATGGAAATAATAGGAGATAAAGAACTGAAAACCTATGTGTGGATCAAATGATATTGATACTGAATTAATGAATTGAAATATGAAATGCAAATTTATTTAAAGATGAGTGAAATGGATAATGAGATGAGATGATATTATATAAGATTAATGGAAATGAAAGTATGACTATGTACAAGTGTTATAATCCGGAATCATGTTGCTCATGTGAAGAGATGTGTAAACTAAAAAATAAAAAATAAAAAACTTTTTATAAAAACAAAAAGAAATGTTTGGAAGAAAACCAACCAGCTCAGAGGGCACCAAGGACACCACAGTCCCTCCCTCTCCTCCTCCTCCTCCTCCCTTCGAGCACTGATGATGTTCCCTAGCTGGGTCAGGAAAAGTCTGTAAGAAACCCCCAGGCTCAAAGGGAGCACCCAGGACCCCACCGGGTGGCAGATGCCCTCTGCCTTCCTCAAGGCCACCAAAGGCCAAGGCAGCCGGTCTTATGAAAACCATGCTGTGCCCCAGCAGCCAGGGAGATGCGCAAGGGGTTAGCACTGACGGGGCGCATCACCCAGTGGGCCTCTGCCACCATCGTTTGGGGTGCCACACCAGCAGGGGGCCGAGACAGCTCTCTCTGCCTGGGAAGCTGCTTTGTGGGCCAGCCAGAGCGTGCCCAAGGCTGCCCTGGGTTGGTGCCCGCTTAATTCAGTGCCATTAACCAAGAGACCAGAGTCTCTCCATTTTAAGGTGTCCGGACTTCAACTCCCAGAATCCCCCAGCTAGCATGTCTCTCCCCGGAGAGGAAGTCTTCCAAAGCAGGGGGTCTCCAACCTTGGCCACCTCAAGACTTAACTGATAACAGATCATCAGAATTGGAAGGGACCTTGTAGGTCATCTAGTCCAACCCCCCACCCAAGCAGGAGACCCTGCACCATTTCTGACAGATGGCAGTCCAGTCTCTTCTTGAAAGTCTCAAGTGATGGCGCTCCCACAACTTCTGAGGGCAACTTCTGTTCCATTCTGGGAGTTGAAGTCCCCAAGTCTTAAAGGGGCCAAGGTGGGAGACCAGTGGTGGGACTCAAATAATTTAACCACCGGTTCTCTGCCCCAATGATTCCTTCCAACAACCAGTTCACCAAACTGCTCAGAAAGTTAACAACCAGTTCTCCTGAACTGGTGCAACTGGCTGAATCCCACCACTGTGGGAGACCCCTGTAAAATCCAGAGCAGGGGCAAAATATCTTAAGAATACAACACAATGTTCTCCCTTGGCCAAGGGTGATGGAAGACACAAAGGTTTGGCTCCACAGCTCCGAACGGCATCCAAAACAGAAGTGAGGTTTTGGGGGCACCTGGGCATTGCCCCCTCCCCTTACGGTTTTCACAGCTCTCCTGGTTGGGGGAGGGGGCTGGTTCACCTGTCCTTGCAGTGGCTTCTCTTTCACACAGCAAGCTTCTCCTAAGGGCTCCAAGTCCCATTTCAATGAAGATATTTCCCCCCAAAAAAAGAATTCATAGCAATCTCCCCCCCCCCTTTTTTTCTCATTTCTTTCTCTCCAGCACCATCTGGGTGGGATGCCAGCTCAGAGCTATTTCTCCTGACTAGGGACTTCTCAACGGACCATTTGAAGTTGCAACAGACCCCCCCCAAAAAAACTACTTAGAACCCAGTTTGAAGCTTCAGGGTCGCCCCCTCCCCCCATGGTCACGGGACCACATTTTGGGCTCTCAGCATCTAACTTGCACTTATGGCTTTTTGCAGCACCGCAACGTGGGACCTTTTTGCAAGAAACCGGTATTTACATTGGGTTTGCTTAACGACCTCCCCAAAAACAGGTCATAAAATTGGGGCCAGTCATGTGGCCAGCCACTTCAGCAGTGTCACAACTTATGACACTAATTGCCAGGCTCAATGATGCTCATAACTTGAGGACTGTCTATAGCCATTCATTCAGTGACCATTGAAAGTTCCAGTGACACTGAAAAAAGTCACCTATGACCAGTCCTCACACTTATGACCATTTTCAGCATCTCCACCACCACGTGATTAAAATTGGGGCCCTTGGCACCCGGCATGTTCCTGCAGCATCTGGAGTCACATGATGGGCATTTGCCACCTTGCCAGCCAGCTTCCAAGAAGCAAAGTCAAGGGAGGAAGGCAAATTCGCTTAATGACTGTGTGATTCACTTAACAGCCACCTTGCTTTGCAGTAGAAATTCTGCTCCAATTGTGGTCGTAAATCAAGGACTAGCTATAACGATCCAGGGGTTGGAGGAGGAATTAACAGAGGGATACAATCGAGATCAAGGGAGGTACTGATGCCGCTCTACAAGGCCACACCTTCAGTACTGAATCCAGTTTTGATCACCACACTACAGAAAAGATGTTTGAGAGATTCTGGAAAGAGTGCAGAGGAGAGAGGAGGAAGAGGGGCTGAGGAAGGGGCTGCCCCAGAGAGGAGGAAGGGGTCAAGATATCCTCCAAAGCCCCCAAAGGCCAGACAAGGAATAATGGATGGAAACTGATCCAGGAGGAACCTGAGGAGGAATTTCCCAGTGAGAACAATCAACCCATGGAACAGAAGTTGCCCTCGGAAGTTGTGGGAGCGTCATCCCTGGAAGCTTTCAAGAAGAGACTGGGCTGCCCTCAGTCAGAAATGGTGTAGGATCTCCTGCTTGGGCAGGGGGTTGGACTAGATGACCTAAAAGGTCCCTTCCAACTCTGTTAATCTAAATGTGAGGAGGCCTCAGCCAAACCAAGACCCCCATTTTGCCCGGCATTCCTCTGGGAGCCCCTGCAAGCTGGGAGGAAGCCTGGGGTGCCAGCGGGAGCCCTACCTTGCTGCAGGGGGGCCTCCTGAATCTCAAAGGCCCGGTTGATGGTCCCATTCTGGGTGGCTCCCTGCTCCGCACCGCTCTGCTCCAGCTCTGACTTCTGCAGCTGCTGCAGGACAGCCTGGGCGATGGGCACCATCATGGCTGTGGTGGCCGTGTTGCTGATCCACATGGAGAGGAAGGCCGTGACGCCCATGAAGCCCATCAGGAGCCTGGAGGAGGGAAGAGGGAGAGGAGGGTGAGTCTGGCCAGGCTGGAGCCCCACAGCCCCTCCAGGATCTGTGCTGTCAAAGTGTACACAGCCTGACTAGGTGAGACACAACCCAGGAGCACAACGCAACACACAGAGGCTTCATCTTTTAACAATGGTTTATATACAAGACAGCTATATACAGACATACACATGGTAGGCAAATACCAGGCAAGCAATCAATCAATCTTCAACTCTACATGGAGAACTGCAATGGAGGTAGAACACGAGGAGAGAGATAGACATCCTCACATGACCTCCCTTATATAAACAGCTTCTTAAAGCGGCAGTACCCTGCTGACTCATCCTCAGTTCGTCATCTTGGCTTACAGCCTTCCAGCAGCTGGTCAGCTGTTAAATCTTCATTACCTTAACACGCTGCTTGGGTGAACAGCCCAGGGCGCAAGGGGCGCTTCGTAGCCCCATACCAAGGGTCAGGACTGAGAACTAATTGTGACTTGGCATGGAGAATTAGGGGACTGGAGGCAAAAACATATGATGAACGATTGCAGGAATTGGGGGTGTCTAGTTCAGGGGTCTCCCACCTTGGCCACTTTAAGACTTAGGAACCTCAACTCCCAGAGTTCGCTGGCTGAGGAACTCTGAGAAGTCCACAAGTCTTAAAGTGGCCAAGGTTAGAGTCTACTGAAAAGAAGGAGCAGGGAGCGAACATGACAGCAACATTCCAATATTTGAGGGGCTGCCCCTAAGAAGAGGGGCTCCACCTATTCTCCAATGAGCACCTGAAGGCAGGACAAGAAGCAATGGATGGAAATCCCAAAGGGGCTTTTGCAAGAGGCAACTGGACTTTCTGGAGAGTCCAGTTGCCTCTTGCAGAAGCACCTTTGGGACATCCATGACCTGGAGGACTGAGAATCTTCGTAGACATGCAACGGATGGAAACTCTTCAAGGAGAGAAACAACCTGGAACTAAGGAGACAGGGAGGAAAATCAATCAGTGGAAGAGCTTCCCTCCAGAAGTTGTGGCTGCTCCAACACTGGAGGCTTTGAAGAAGAGGCTGGACTGCCATTTGTCCGGAATGGGAGAGGTAAGGGTCTCCAACATCTGAATTGAATTGAATTGAATTGAATTCTTTATTGGCCAAGTGTGGTTGGACACACAAGGAATTTGTCTTGGTACAAATGCTCTCAGTGCACATAAAAGAAAAGATGCATTCGTCAAGAGTCAAGAATCATCAGGTTCAACACTTAATGATAGTCATAGGGTACAATAGAATGGAATAGAAGTTAAATATTTGGGAATATATATAACATCAAGATGCAGTACATTGAAAGAAGATAATTATATAAAACTCAAACAGCAGATAGCGACAGATCTTGAAAGATGGGAAAATATGCAATTATCTCTTATTGGCAGAATATCGACAGTCAAGATGAATGTTCTACCCAGAATCTTATATTTATTTCAGACAATCCCAATTAGACTTGGGAAAGAGTACTTTGAAGATTTAAATAAAATCACATCAAAATTTATATGGCAGGGCAAAAAACCAAGAATTAAATTTAAGCTATTACAAGATGCAAGGTCTAGAGGGAGATTTGCACTACCTAATTGGGAATTGTATTATCAAGCTCCAAGTTTGATATGGGTGAAAGAATGGATAACATTGAGAAATAATAGATTATTAACCTTAGAAGGTCATGATTTGCTATTAGGATGGCATGCTTTCTTATGGTATAAGGGAACAAAAAACAAGGATATTTTAGAAGACACTATGTTCGAGAAGCTTTATTTTTAAATTGGGAAAAACTAGAAAACAACATTATATACAAATTCCATTATGGGTATCTACTATTGAAGCTTTTTCATATCCAATAATATATAAGAAGGAACAAACAATTAGATATGGAGAGATTTTAAATGAAAAGGGTGAACTCAAATGATGCAAACATTACAAGAACAAGGAATAAAAATGAATTGGTTTTCATATTTGCAAATACAATCCAGATATGATGAGGATGTTAGGACTGAAGGTATTTATAAAAGCAAACTGAATTAGATAAAATTTTGATGGGTACGAATGAAAAAGTGATTAAAAAACTCTATGGTCATTTATTAGAAGTTAGAATGGAAGAGGAGCAGGTTAAGGAAACAATGATTGCTTGGGGGAAAAATTTTGGTTATGGCATAGATTTAGAGAGATGGCAAACACTGTGGGATCAGAATTATAAAATGACAATGTCAACTGCATATAAAGAAAATTTGTATAAGATGTTTTACAGGTGGCACCTATCCCCGAGAAGGATTGCAAGAATGTTTAAGGACAAATTGGATAAGTGTTGGAAATGTCATCAGATACCTGGCTCCTACTACCACATGTGGTGGACTTGCGCTGATGCTAAAAGATACTGGACTAAAATCCACATGTGGCTGGAAAAATGACACAACAACATATAGACCTGAAACCCGGATATTCTTATTGGGAATTGTACCAGAGACATTTAACAAAGAACTGAAATACTTGATTGTTAATGTACTGACAGCTGCTAGAATTGTATTTGCTAAAAATTGGAGAAATGATAAGATACCTATGCAGGAGGAAGTGATTAAGATTTTGGACTGTGCCAAAATGAGTAGATTAACATTTGAAATTAGGGACCAAGAAGAAAAGCAGTTTTATAAGATATGGAACATGTTTTATCAATGGCTAGATAAAAAAGTTTGGTAATATATGGGATATATATGGAATATAAAGATAGAACTGTTGAAACAATATAGAGATTATAATATGGTAGAGGATTAATAATAATGATAATGGTTTTTCCTTTTCGTAATACTGAGTATGAATAATGAGGGGAAGGCACTGTGATTTTTGACCGACCGACACACTTGAAATTGATATGGATTTGTGTGTTGTATGTTTGTTTGTTATGTTTGTTCTTTTTGGAAAAATAAAATCTTTAAAAAAAAGAATGGAATAGAAGGATAAGGAATAGAATTTAAATAGAATGGGATGGGGTGGGATAGAGAATAGAATAGAATAGAATAGAATAGAATAGAATAGAATAGAATAGAATAGAATTCTTTACTGGCCAAGTGTGGTTGGACACACAAGGAATTTGTCTTGGTGCAAATGCTCTCAGTGTCCATAAAGAAAAGATACATCCGTCAAGAGTCAAGAATCATCAGGTTCAACACTTAATGATAGGGTACAATAAGCAATCAAATCATACTAGGAAACAATATAAATCGTAAGGATACGAGCCACAAGGTTACAGCCATACAGTCACAAGTGGGAGGGGATAGGTGATAAGGAGTGATGAGAAGATTAATAGTGATAGTAGTGCAGGCTTTGTCAATAGTTAGAACTTTTAAGACTTGTGGACTTCAACTCTCAGAATTCTGGGAGTTACAGCTCACAAGCTTTGAAGTTCTAATGTCGGACACCCCTGGTAGAGGGTCTCCTTCCTGAGCAGGGGCCTGGACTAGAAGATCTCCGGGGTTCCTTCCAGCTCTGTTCTGATTGATTGCCCCACTGGGCAGTGATGCAGACGACCCCAAGGGACGTGCAGGTCTTCTCTAGGACAACTCTAAGGTCCAGCAGGCAGGAAGCTCACCTGCCCACCGACCAGAGCCCTCCCCACAAGCGTCCCCTTCTGAGAGCTTCCTCAAGGGGCCCAAGGGGAGGGGAAGGCCCCAGGCCTGGTCCCTGTCCTGAAGCACTCACAAGGCCGGCCGGACGCCAATGATGAGGAGGACCTGCAGGGCGATGCGCCGGTGGAGGTTCCAGTGCTCAACCGCGATGGCCACCAGGAGCCCCCAATGAAGAGCATGTTGGTGTCCTTCAGGTATTCCATGCACACCTGCAGGGAAGCAAGACAACAGGATTATGGAGTTGGAAGGGGCCTCAGAGATCTTCTAGTCCAGCCCTCTGCTCTAGCAGGAAATCTTTTAGGTCATGGAATCAATTATTAACCAATCTATTATCCTCCACTTAGAGACAAACAACCTACTCTCTAACAAACAATTTGGTTTCAGAAAAAAACTATCCTGTAATCTGCAACTCTTACACTGCAAAAACATATGGACTACACAACTCGATCAGGGAAAAGCAATAGACGCAATCTACATAGACTTCTGTAAAGCCTTTGATTCAGTGGTACACGACAAACTACTACTAAAACTAAAATCTTATGGTATCTCTGGACATCTGCACAACTGGATAGAAACATTCCTATCAAGCAGACAACAAATGGTCAAAATTGGGAGCGTCCTATCAAACTCTGTACCTGTCAACAGTGGTGTCCCCCAAGGCAGCATTCTAGGACCAACTCTCTTCATACTCTACATAAATGACCTCTGTGATCATATTAAGAGCAACTGTGTTCTTTTCGCTGATTCAACACCACCGACAATACTGTTATCTTTCAAAAAGACCTCAACTATGTATCAGAATGATCAAACAAATGGCAACTTCAAATCTCAACTAATAAATGCTCCACCTTACATATTGGTAAAAAAAAAATCAGAAAATAAAATACAAGCTGATTAGTCAAGACCTTGTTGATGATCCAAACTCTGCCAAGGACCTTGGAGTACTTATCTCTAATGATCTAAGTGCTAGAGCCCACTGTAACTACATAGCCAAAAAGGCATTAAGAGTTGTTAACCTAATCCTACGTAGCTTTTTCTCTGGTAATATCACACTACTAACTAGGGCATACAAAACATTTGCTAGACCAATACTCGAATACAGCTCATCAGTCTGGAACCCACATTACGTATCTGATATTAACACAGTTGAGAAAGTCCCAAAAAATTTCACAACAAGAGTTCTACACTCCTCTACTCGTTGCAGAATACCTTATGCCACCAAACTTGAAATTCTAGACCTAGAAAACCTAGAACTATGTTGCCTTCGGTCTGATCTAAGTATAGTATATAAAATCATACATTGCAATGTCCTTCCGGTCAATGAATACTTCAGCTTCAACCATAACAATACAAGAGCACACAATAGATACAAACTCAAGGTTAACCGCACCAAACTTGATTGCAGGAAATACTTCAGCAACAGAGTGGTCAATGTCTGGAATACTCTACCTGACTCTGTGGTTTCTTCCCCAAACCCCAAAAACTTTAACCTTATAGACTGTCTACTATTGACCTCACCCCTTTCCTAAGAGGTCTGTAGGGGGCGTGCATAAGCGCACCAACGTGCCTACCGTCCCTGTCCTATTGTTTCTTTTATTTTTCTTATATGTATTCATTTCATGTATACACAACTATGTTTATCCTTGTAAGGGATTGACAAAATAAATAAATAAATAAATAAATAAATAAATAAATAAATAAATACAGTTTTTTTAAAATTATATATAAATATTTTGAATACAGTGTACTGTCCAGGCATGCCATTTTACAAAAGAAAAGAAAAAAGAAATAGTAACATATATATACTGATAACAAAAGTAATAGTACAACAAGAGTCCCTCTGGTTGATATATGCCCACCAGGTTTTCGGGTTATGCACCAGTCTCGACCCCAGGGAAGGGGTGGGGGGGTGGCTATTGTTATCCGGGAGACCCTGTTTCCAAGGGAGGTCCCTGCTCTGGAGATAGGTGGGTGTGAGTCCCTCCTCTTGAGGTTTGGGCCTACTGGTCGGATGGGCATGCTGCTTACATACCTGTCCCCCAGCTGTGTATCAGCTGCCCTGCCTGGGCTGCTCGATGCCATCTCGGGGGTGGTGGTGGAGTTCCCAGAGCTTATAGTTCTGGGTGACTTCAACCTGCCCTCCTTGGGGGCGGCGTCAGGGTTGGCCCAGGAATTTATGGCCTCCATGGTGGCCATGGGTCTGACCCAGATAATAGATGACCCAACTCACGAGGGGGGCAATATGCTCGACCTGGCTTTTGTCTCGGAGCAGTGGCGTAGTGGCCTGGAGGATGGTGTTACAGCAATTCACCCCGTTCCATGGTCAGACCACTATCTCCTACAGCTGGTCTTCTGTCAAGTCACCCCACACCACTGGGATGAGGAGCAACCTAGATGGTTCCGCCCCAGGCGCCTGATGGACCCTGAGAGGTTCCAGGCAGAACTGGGGTTTTTTCCTGCATCCCTCACCCACAGTCCTGCCAAGGTCCTTGCGGCTACCTGGCAACAGTCGGCTGCGGTGGCTCTTGACAGGGTTGTCCCCATCCCCTTTACTCCGGATCCGAGTCAGCTCCGGACTAGAGTAGGCTGGAGGGACAGCATCGGCCCAGACTGGGTAGAGCGGCAGAAGGTCCTATTTCTCCCGCCTCATGCATGGCGGAAGACCGCCCAGCTGCCCTGCTTTGGGGCCCGTTCCTGACAGTTGGGGGGCAGTGGACCCTCTGAGGGGCAGAGCTGAGGAATTTGGTCTGTATCTGCAGGATAAAATTGCTCGGATCCGGGAAGGGTTGCGCTCGGACTTGCAGTGGTCTGAGGAAGGGGAGGCGAGTGGTCTGGCTAATGTAATCTGGACTGGATCCTGTTTCTGATGATGAAGTGGACAGGATCATGCGGCGGCTGAGTTCCACCACATGTTTATTGGACCTGTGCCCTTCCTGGCTGGTTTATGCCTCCAGGGAGGTCACGTGCGGCTGGCTCCGGGCAGTGGTCAACGCTTTGTTGAGGGAGGGGCTGTTCCCTGCTGCTTTGAAAGAGGCGGTGGTGAGGCCCCTTCTGAAGAAGCCTGCCCTGGACCCAGCCGTGTTGAACAACTTTCGTCCGGTCTCCAACCTTTGCTTTCTAGCGAAGGTTGTTGAGAGTGTGGTGGTGCAGCAATTGCCACTTTTCCTGGATCCGCACCAATCGGGCTTCCGACCTGGGTACAGCACAGAGACAGCATTGGTCGCGCTGATGGATGATCTCTCTAGGGCTCGGGACAGGGGTTTTTCCTCTGTCCTGGTCCTGTTAGATCTCTCAGCGGCTTTCGATACCATCGACCATGGTATCCTGTTGCAGCGTCTCGGGGGGTTCGGAGTGGGAGGCACTGTTTTATGGTGGTTCTCCTCCTACCTCTGGACGTTCGCAAATCAGTGTTGGCAGAGGGCAGAGGTTGACTCCAAGGTCTCTCACTTGTGGGGTACCTCAGGGTCAGTCCCTTGCCCTCTGTTCAACATTTATATGAAGCGCTGGGTGAGATCATCCGTGGCTTCGGGTGAGCTGATCAGCACTGATGATACGCAGTTATACATCTCCACCCCGGGCCACATCAATGATGCTCTCTCCATGATGTCCTGTTGTTTGGAAGTGGTGTTGATCTGGATGGACAGGAACGTGCTTCGACTCAACACAGCCAAGACAGAGTGGTTGTGCATACCGACATCTTGGTCCAGCTTTGAGGTTCCATCTTTGGTCATGGGGCAGGAGGTGTTACCCCCCGGACAGGGCACGGAATCTGGGGGTCCTCCTGGACTCACGGCTCAAGTTGGAGGAGCAGGTGGGAGCCGTGGCCAGGGGGCGCCTTTGCCCAGGTCCGGCTGGTTTGCCAGTTGCGCCCATATCTGGACCGGGATGCCCTGCGCACGATCACTCGGGCGCTCGTTGTCTCCCGACTGGACTACTGTAACGCTCTCTATTTAGGACTGCCGTTGCATACCACTCAGAGGCTTCAGCTGGTGCAGAATGCAGCTGCGCGGGTAGTGATGGGAGCCTCCCGATACTCCCATATTACACCCCTCCTGCGCGACCTGCATTGGCTTCCGGTTGCCCTCCGGGTGAGATTCAAGGTTTTGGTGTTAACATTCAAAGTCCTACATGGCATGGGTCCAGGATACTTACGAGAACGACTCCTCCCAGCATCAAATACCAATCGCCCTGTACGGATGCACAGATGGGGTCTCCTCAGGGTGCCGTCCGCAACTCAATGTCACTTGGCGGTGACCCAGGGGAGGGCCTATTCTGTGGCAGCCCCCACTTTATGGAATCTTCTTCCGCCGGAGCTCTGGCTGGCTCCCGATCTCCGCACCTTCCGCCGTGAGCTAAAAACCTGGCTGTTTCTTCAATCTGGGCTGGGCTGACTCTTTGGGGTTGTTTATTTTAACTGGGGTTTTAATTTTAATTCGGCTTATTAGTGTTTAATATGTTTTTAATTAATTTATTCTTATTGTTGTATTTTAGCTGTGAGCCACCCCGAGTCCTTTCGGAGAGGGAGCAGCATATAAGTCGAATAAATAAATAAATAAACAAACAAACAAACAAATAAATAAATAAAATGATTCTAACCATATTTATAATAATTTTTATGTGTAACCTTATATTATAAACAATGTTCATGATTACATACCTACTCCCATCACCTACCCCGTGTTAAGTAACAGTCTGTATTCCCTTTATCTTTTATTTTTAATGTCAATCTATCCATGTCTGCACAATCCAACATTTTCCTGATTATATTTTCATCTGGTGGGGTGTTCTCATTTTTCCAATATTGTGCAAATACAATTCTCACTGCAGCCAGCACATGCAGGAAATCTTTTATCAGGGGTGTCCAACCTCAGGAACGTTTAAGACTTGTGGACTTCAACTCCCAGAATCCCCCAGCCAGCAACACTGGCTGGGGGATTCTGGGAATTGAAGCCCACAAAACTTAAAACTTGGTAATATATGGATATGATGGAGATAAATATAATTGTTGAATGAGAATATAATATAGTGACTATAATATTGTAGAGAGTTAATAATAATAATATTGGATAATAGAGGAGATAATTTAGGTAATGTATGAACTAAAATGTATAAGTTTTTGAGACTTCTTCAAATAGATAATAGGCGGTTGTATTTTTTTAAAAATTATTTCTTGTTTGTTCTGTATATTTCTTTTTATTTTCTTCCGCAATGGAGAGTATTGATGGTAAGGAGATGGCACCGAGATTTGTGACTGACTGACACACTTGATGTTGGTTTATGATTTTTATGTTATGTTTGTCTTGGAAAAAAAATAATAAAACTTTTTATTAAAAAACCCAAAAAACTTAAAGTGCCCAAGGTTAGACACCCTTATCCTGTACCATCACTTGAGACTTTCAAGAAGAGGCTGGACTCCCATCTGTCAGAAATGGTGCGGGGTCTCCTGCTTGGGCAGGGGGTTGGGCTAGATGACCTATAAGGTCCCTTCCAACCCTGATTATCTGCGATCTGTTACCATTCCTGAGAAATGGCCGTCCAGTCTCTCCTTGAACACCTCCAGTGATGGAGCACCCACAGCTCCTGGTGGCCAGCAGTTCCACTGGTTAATTGTCCTCCCTGCCAGGAAGTTTTTGCTTGGTTCCAGATTGCTTCTCTCCTAGGTCGCTTTCCATCCGTTGCTTCTGTCCTGCCTTCTGGGGCTCTGGAGAAAGGTGGATGCCAACTTCTCTCCCACAGCCCCACAAACCTTGGAAGATGCTATCGGAGCCAGCATCAGCCGGGTGTGGGGGGAGGAACCCCTTCCCTCTTCCCTGCCCACCTGGGCCCTCCCAACTCCCCTGCTTGGCATACCGTGGAGGAATCCATGATGCCCATCAGAGGGAAGAAGAGAACGGGCAAGAGAGCGGTCACCGCCAGGGGCAGGGCTTCCGTGCACCAGAAGATGGCCATCACGATGATGGTGTAGCCGCATTGGGCTTCCTGAAGGAAGAAGAAGAAGAAGAAGAGAAGCCGGTCAGGAAGCGGGTTCGGGCACCGAGGGCACCAAGTGGGCAGGGCTGCCATCCTGGGAGGGCACCTGCTCACCAGCGGCACGTCTCTTTCAATACCATCTGTGGGGGCAGAGGCAACACCAGAGTTCTGCAAACACCAACAGAGCCATAAACTGTAACGAGAAATTAGGATTTAACTTGTGCCGTATGAGTGTAGCCCCTGCTGGACACCTGATGAAAGGCTGCTGCCCACCAAGGCTGCTTCTGCCGCTTAATAACATTTCTGAGCTGGAGATGGAGCTCCTGGGCTCGTTTATTCAGATCCTCCTGGCGTTAAGTATTTCTTAAGTGCGGCAACTTTGAACTCTATGGATTTCAACTCCCAGAGTTCCCCAGGCAGCAGGTTGAACTCCACCCTTCTTAAAGCATGCTGGCTGGGGGATTCTGAAGCCCTCCCCTCTTAAAGTTGCCAAGGCTGAGAAACACTGACTGAAGAGGCACCCGACCCAAACTGATGCTCTTCAGATGTTTGGTGGGCCCAACTCCCAGGCTTCCAGGCAGGCCCGGAGTTGAGAAACCAGGAAGAGCCTCTGCCTGATGCAGGGAGGGTTGCATAACCTGGGCTCCCCCAGATGAGGGCGTCAACCCCAGCAACTCCCCAGAGAATGAGAGCATTGTGAGAACTTGGAGGGTTGAGATGGGAACAGCTGGGAATTCCCGCGCTGGTGAAACTTGGCTCTGGATCTTCACGCTGGGACCATTACCAGAAGGCCAAGCTTGGCAGCAGCACCTTGAGTGATCTCAGAAAGCTAAGCAGGATTGAACCAGGCCAGGCCATTGATGGAAGGTGCCAGGAAAACCCACATTTTTTTTTGATACAAAAATAATTTATTGACAAATTGTTTAAAGTCAAAGTAATGCATAAAATTATAGAAACATATAATCACTTCCCTAATTAAGAACTCTCTGAAGAAACTAAAAATGAACATAATGATGAATAATTTTTTAAAGAGACACAAATATTGTTTACACTTAATGAAAGTCACAGAAATTCCCTAGCTTCATTATGCTGAAGTGAAAAATACCTGCATGCATGCAGGTTAATGAAACAAAGTTAAGGGAGTACAATTATTCATGAAAGGAAAACCCACATTTTGCAAGGAAGTTAAATCACCCAAGAGACACAGGAGGAGGAGGTGCCCACCAGCCGCACCCTCCCTGAAGCCACGGTCATCATCTTGATGAGCCTCAGTGGCGCAGTGGTGAGAGTGCAGTACTGCAGGCTCCTTCGGCTGCCTGCAGTTCAAGTCCCACCAGGCTCCAGGTTGACTCAGCCTTCCGTCCTTTCGAAGTGGGTAAAATGAGGACCCAGATTTGGGGGGCGGGAAAGAGGCTGACTCTGTAAACTGCTTAGAGAGGGCTGGAAAGCACTGGGAAGTGGTAGATAAGTCTAAGGGTTATTGTGAAGGAAGGAAGGAAGGAAGGAAGGAAGGAAGGAAGGAAGGAAGGAAGGAAGGAAGGAAGGAAGGAAGGAAGGAAAAGGAGGAGAAGGAAGGAAGCTGTAGTGGCACACTGGTTAGAGGTATTTCAGTCTGACTCTGCCCACTACCAGGAGTTCGATCCTGACCGGCTCCAGGTTGACTCAGCCTTCCATCCTTCCCAGGTGGGTAAAACGAGGACCCAGATGGTTGGGGGCAAGAGGCTGACTCTGTAAACTGCTTAGAGAGGGCTGTGAAGCACTGTGAAGCAGGACATAAGTCTAAGGGCTATGGCTACTGCTATCTCCCAGCAGAGCCCCTTGGCCTTCCTAGGCTTACTGACCATCCTCAGGCAGTAGCAGCCTTGGTAGCCCCTCTGGGCAACGCGGAGTGCTCAGAACAGCCCCTGGTCTGAGCCAGAATGGCCCTTGGACCAGGCATAGCGTCCAGTTTGGCTCACCCCAATACAAACAGGAGGTTGAGATTCTGGAAAGAGTGCAGAGCAAAGCCACAAAGGTGATTAAGGGGCTGGAGGGCGAAACATAGGATGCCCAATTGCAGGAAATGGGTGTGTCCAGCCTGATGAAAAGAAGATCTAAGGGTGACATGACAGCATCGTTCCAGTACCTGAGGGGCTGCTCTAAAGAAGGGGGGGTCAGCCTATTCTCCAAAGAGCACCTGAAGGCAGGAGAAGAAGCAACGGATGGAAACTTACCAAGGAGAAATAGAAATAAGAAGAAATTTCCTGACAGTGAGGACAATTAAGCAGTGGAACAGAAGTTGCCACCAGAAGTTGTGGGTGGCTTCGTCACTGGAGGCTTTTAAGAAGAGATGGGACAACCATTTGTCTGAAAGGGTCTCTGGGGTCTCCTGCTTGAGCAGGGGGCTGGACTAGAAGACCTCCAAGGACCCTTCCCACTCCGTTATTCTGTTCTGAGTTTCACGGATGGGGAACACCAGAGCTGCAGGTATGGTAGAAGCAGCAGCCCAGGGCTGTCCACAGGGGATGGTTGAAGAGGTCAAGAGGGCAACCCACATCAAAAGGTACCTGGGCTGCCCTCTTGGCATTCTGACCCACACCTGAAGGTGCCCCTAAGCAGCCCCCAGGATGGGCAAGGTCTCTCTTTGGAGCAGGGGTCTCCAAACTTGACTGCTTTAAGACACTCCCAGAATTCCTCCTCCACTCATGTTAGCTCAGGAATTCTGGGAGTTGAAGTCCACAAGTTGTAAACTTGCCAAGGTTGAAGACCCCTGCTTTGGAGAGAGGCAATTGGCGAAGGCCAAGGGGACAGCCCTGGTCTACCGGCCAGATTCTCTTCGTGGCTCCAAGCAGGGCCACACCTGTGTGTGCTTGTGTGTGCCTGCATGCAATTGCTCTGGTTTCAAAAGCACCCACTTCCCTGGTTGCAAAGAACCGATTCCCAGATCTTGGGTGTGTTTGTTCTGGTGGAGCACCTGGGCTGCTGCTTCCACCTTGGCAACTTGGGCAACCCAGGCCTGTAATTAGGCAGGTAACCGCAGCTCTGCCCCGTGACTGCCTCAGGAGGGCCTGTCCCAGCAGGAGGGAAGGCAAAGCCAGGCTTCCTCCTTCCGACTCCTGGCTGGAAACGGAGCCTCGAACAGGTTTCGGGAAAGGTGTCCCACGATGCAGGTGTTCGTTTGGCTGCAACTGCTTTGCATTCCTGCCATCTAATCCATGGGGACATGGCCTGTTTGAAGGACTGCCTCTGCCCTATGACAGTCCCCGGGCCCACGGAGGGGAAGGGAGGGAGGGCATGTTACAGACCCCGCCTATTGGGGGTTGTCACCTGGTGGAACCATGAGAAAGGGTCTCCTCGGTGGTGGCCCTATGCTTGAGAAGGGGGTTGGACTAGAAGATCTTCAAGATCCCTTCCAACTCTGTCATTCTGTTCTGCAATTGGAACATCATTCCCTTGAGATGAGGTTGCCCCCCCTCACATCCTGCTGCTTTTCCAAGTGGCCCAAAAACATGGTTTTCCCGGTGGGCCTGGGACCCCGGATGGAGCCAATGCTGCGGCCGATTTGAGTCCATCGTTGCTGCCACAGGGGTGGGGGTGGGGAGTGGGGGGGAGCTATGGGTTTTTATGATATGGTGGATTTTTTAAAATTTTGCTCAGCTGCCTGGTGTCACCTCTGGGTGAGTTGGGTGGCTCTGTAAATCTGTTTAATAAATAATATATCTATCAATAAGACATGAACCTGAATTCAGCTACATAGGAGGTCCTGGATTTATGACCACAATTGAGCCCAACTTTTCTGTTGCTAAGCGAGACAGTTGTTAAGTGAGTCTTGACCCATTTTACGACCTTTCCTGCCACTATTGATAAGTGAATCACTGCAGTTGTTAAGTGGGCCACATGGTTGTTAAGTGAATCTGGCTTCGCCCTTGATTTTTGTTTGCTAGAAGGTCACAAAAGGGGATCACATAAACCCCCCGGGACTCTGCAACTGTCATAAATACGAGTCAGTTGCCGAGCGCCTGGATTTTGGTCAGGTGACCCTGGGGATGCTGCAACAGTCACTAAGTGTGCAAAAGGGTCATAAGTCCCTCTTTTTCAGTACCAGTGTAACTTCAGTCACTAAATGAATGGCTGTAGGTCAAGGACAACCTGCATGTTGATTCTTCACCTGTAGAATGTAGAGTAGATATCCCTCCATTTCCTCCAGGGAAATGAAAAAAAATCCATCAGGCTTGTTGCAAAATGCATGAATGAAGCCGCAAAGCCACATCTTTACATAGCATTAGAAGAAATCTGTGAGATGTCTACGTGCCTTTCCATGCAAACATTTTGAACTTTTGCACATGGATCAAGAAAGATCAGGAACTGAATTGAAGTGTGGGAAAGAAAGAAAGAAAGAAAGAAAGAAAGAAAGAAAGAAAGAAAGAAAGAAAGAAAGAAAGAAAGAAAGAGAAACTCCAATAAGTGTCTGTCTACGTAGCCCTGATCTGATGGGTATTGATCTGTTACTGAGAGGGGCAGCAATCAGGGAGGGAGGGGTTGCATTTTGGAAGCCTTTGTTCCTGGCCCTTCAGCACTATCTCTCTCTCTCCCTCCCTCCCTCCCTCTCTCTCTCCTTCTCCTTCTCTCTCTCTCTCTCACACACACAAGACACACACACTAGGGAAAGAAAGAGGCCTGGTAGAAGAGAATTCTTTATTGGCCAAGTCTGATTGGACACACAAGGAATTTGTCTCCAGTGCAGAAGCTCTCCATGTACATACAAGCATCGTTTGTGCTCCACAGTGGATTAGGATATTTGCAAATATGTGCAGGGATTAGTAGGAGTTGTTCGAGGTTTATAAAAGGTCTTCGAGTCCCAGGACAAAGGAAAACTTCCTGTTCAGACAAATTTAGCATCAGACGGAGGCCCCGCAATCTGCTAGGTCAGGGCTGGGCAGCTAGGGCAACATTACGACACTGTGTGGACTTCAAGTCCCAGAATCCCTGAGCCAGGGAGGAGGAGGAGGAGGAGAAGGAGATGAAGGAGAAGGAGGAGAAGGAGAAGGAGAAAGAAAGAAAGAAAGAAAGAAAGAGAGAAAGAAAGAAAGAAAAAGAAAGAAGAAAGAAAGAAGAGAGAGAGAGAAGAGACAGAGGAAGGAAGGAAGGAAGAAGGAAGGAAGAAGAAAGGAAGGAAGAAAGAAAGAAAGAAAGAAAGAAAGAAAGAAAGAAAGAAAGAAAGAAAGAAAGAAAGAAAGAAAGAAAGATAGGTAGATCCTGAACTCGGCCAAGGAATGCACTTTGCCCCCCCTGGCTCTCCTCCTCCTCCTCCTCTTTCTGCCAGCCTGGGGTTCCTGCTGGATCTGACTGGGCAACCCCCCCCTGCCTGGCCTGGCTTAAAGATTGACAGCCGCAAAGCAGGGCTGGAGGCAGCCTAATCCCCCGGACTTTGCTTCTTGGGAGGGGCGCAGGTGTCCCCGGGACCAGGAGCAGGAAGTCCTGGTTTCCATTCTGGGCCAGACCGGCTTCTCCCGGCTTGGAAGAGCTCCTGAGCAGCTTCGCTCTCCCAGGACAAGGGTTGGGGGGGGCATGGATGGGCAGAGCAAGGCAGTCGTTAAGCGAGCCTTGCTCCTATTCTACGACCTTCAAATGGTATGGGGTCTCCTGCCTGAGCAGGGTGGCTGGACTAGATGACCTCCAAGGTCCCTTCCAACTCTGAGCTGTCAGTCCAGAGGGGCTGGGCAGAACTGGGCAAAGCAGCAGAGCAAGGTGGGGTTGTGTCATCAGCTTGGAGTCATTGCATGGCCACCAGGGAGCCAAACCCAGCCCCCTTGGGATGCTGTTGGCCCTGATCCAGTGCCAGTCTGGCTTTGGTCATTGCAGGTAGTCCTCAACTTATCAACATTCATTCAGTGACCGTCCAAAGTTACAAACACCCTGAAAAAAGGGGACTTAGGACTGGTTTTCACTCTTTTATGTCCATTACAGAATTCCCCAGGGTCACGTGATCAAAATTCAGAGGCTTGGCAACTGGCATGGACTTATGACAGTTGCAGCACCCTGTAGTTAACCGCCTGTAGTTAATGAGAGCAGGGGTCTCCAACCTTGGCTTAACTCCCAGAATTCCTCAGCCAGCAAACCTGTGAATCAAAGCTGAGGAATTCTGAGCAAAGCTGGCTGAGGACTTCTGGGAGTTGAAGTCCACAAGTCTTAAAGCAGCCGAGATTGAAGACCCCTCAACTAGAGTTTTGTGTACAAGTTGCAAAAATACACTCTTCCGTGCTTTGAGCTCAACCGAGGGACGTGGATTTGTGCCTGTTCTGCTTATTACGCTCCAGATGGGTATAAAGCAGACAGAGCAACTCCACAAAGCATCTAAACAAAGTCTTTTTTATTGGTTCATCAGGCATCCTGCCAACTCACATTTATGACGAGGTTCTTCTTAATGTCCAACCCTTTGCATATCTGAATTGTGGTGTAGAAAGATATTAAACTCTCATCCCTGTGATGATAACCATGATGATGATTGTAGTGACCACATGGTATAGGATTCAGGCTAGAGTGAGGGAGCCTCCCCCGACCCAACAAGGGTCAATTTAGTGACCAATCAGGGATACAGATGTGACCACCTGACATGGACTACATTTCCCAGGATACCTTAACTACATTTACCATGATGCATTCCCTTAAGGGAACAGCTCTCAATTCCTAAGTAACTATCCCAAACCCCATTAACTTGAAACTGGCTGGACAGCACAGTGCCTGACACCGGGTGGTGGCTTCAACAGCTGCGGGACGATCCACATGGACCCTTCATGGATGTACCAGTTTAGGTAAGAAGCATGTTTACATGGGAAGCCAGGCTGAAAGTTTCTTGGCTCCTGCTGTGCAGTTAATGATTTCTGGACTGCCAGGAAAAGGGCAGTGAGCCAACCTGTGCAAAATGCAGGAGGCGACTGAATAACAGAATACAGAACAACAGGGCTGGGAGGGGCCTCAGAGGTCTTCTAGTCCAGCCCCCTGCTCAGGCAGGAAACCCTCCTCTCCTTTTCCTCCTCCTGCTCAGAATAACAAAATAAGGGAGCCTTGGCTGAAATGGTCTGTGGTCTCCTGCTTGAGAAGGGGGCTGGGCTAGAAGACCTCCAGGGTCCCTTGCAGCTCCATTCTACTCTAAGCTCTAAAGTCTTCCACTCCAGCCCCCTGCTCAGGCAGGAGAATCTGCAGTATATCATTTCCGACCGATGGGAGTCCAGTCTCTTCCTGAAAGCTTCCAGGGATGAAGCACCCAAAACTTCTGGAGGCAACTCCATTCCACCAGTTCATTGTCCTCCCTGTCAGGAAGTTTCTCCTTAGTTTCTAGGTTGCTTCTCTCTTAACAGACTCACAGAGTTGGAAGGGACCTTGGAGGTCTTCTAGTCCAGCCTCGTGGTCAAGCAGGAAACCCTCTACCATTCCAGACAAGCGGCTGTCCAGTTTCTTCTTAAGAGCCTCCAGGGATGGAGCTGCCACAACACCTGATGGCAAAGGAGCTCCACTGGTTAATTCTCCTCCCTGTTGGGAAGTTTCTCCTCTTCCTGGCTGTCCCAGGGCAGAGAGCGGGCACTGATTCTCCAGAGCAGGGGGCTCCAATGTGGCAACTTTAAGCCTGGAGGACTTCAACTCCCAGAATTCAAGGTTGGAGACTCCTGCTCCACAGGACCGATGGAGAGAAAAGAAGAACCAGGCTGGAATCAAGGTGGAATTTCCCGACTGTGGGAACAATGAAGCTGTGGGCCAGCCTCCCTCCTGAAGTCATGGGTCTGGGATGGCCTGCAGATCCCTGCCCTGGGTGGAGGGCTGGACTAGATGGCCTCCAAGGTCTCCCTTCCAACCACTGATTCCCTAACTCTGATTCATCCAGGCCATCGGTCTCCTTCGACTTCCTTGTCTTGCCTGGAATGGCCCGATGGTTTCCTGGTGTTGTTTCATCCCAGTGGTAAACAACCCCTGTCAGGTGTGAATGACACAGGCGGGTTTGTTAAGGGGAATTTCTTCAGTGTTTATGAAAAGGGAACCTCTCCCCTTCGATGGGAAAATCCTCGCTCTTTGGCAAGTCTTCAACCGCCTCAGGGGAGGAATTGAGGGCTTCCTGATCAAGTTAATTAGGGTTCTTCAGAAAACAAATTCCTGAATTCATTTCAGATTTAATTGACTATAAAAGTCAATTAAAAGACAAGCCAGAGAGAATGGCGTCTCATTAAGATAAAAGCACAGAGAGTCCTTGAACTTACAACACTTTGTTGACTGAACTTTTGAAGTTGCAACGGCACTGAAAAAAGCGACTTATGACCATTTTTCACACTTAGGACATTGACAGCCTCCCCTTGGTCACATGATCAAAGTTCAAATGCTTGGCAACTGCTTCATATTTATGACAGTTCTGGGAATCACGACGTGATCCTCCTCTGACAAGCAAAGTCAGTGGGGAAGCCAGATTCACTTAATGACCATTTTACTAACTTAAGAACTGCCGTGATTCACTGAACTTTTGCAACGGAATAAAACAATAACAGAGCAACAGAATAGCACAGAATACAACAAATAACGGCATAACATAGAATAAGAGAATAAAACACAAGTGGGAAGGAACCTTGGAGGTCATCTAGTCCAGATGAAGATGGGGTTGCCAACCTTTTGGACCTCAGGGACCACCAAATCCTGCAGACCACTAATATGCTTTTTTTTAAAAAAAAGATAGTATTTAGTGTAATATAATAATTTTTCTGTGGACCACCTGTGGTCCACAGAGCACCAGTTGGTGACCACTGGACTAGAAGGTGGATGCCTAATTGCCCCAGAAGGTCAGACCTGAAGCTCTGGGGTTAAGTGAGCAGGAAATGGACCCCCAGAAGAAATGTTCAAACAGGTGTTGATCTTCAAACACCCACTTTCACTGGTGGAAGTGGGTGCCAGAGTCGCGTGGGACTCTCCTTAGCTGGAGATGTTTAAAGTTGGAGAGACACCAAGCAAGGATTCTGTTCCATACTTTTCATTCTTGGCAACTTTAAAGAGGGTGGACAGCAGTGTGGAATTGACGTCCACCCATATTACTAGATGTCCTGTGTAAAGTCCATTCCCTTCCAATCTTCGCCTTCCGAAGAGTTAGTGGTAACAGGAAATCAGGATTACCTGTACTCCTGGTTGAAAGGAAAGCAATCTTCCAAGATGACATATCTTCATATTCTCAATATATAAATGTCATTTCTAAACATTCAACACGCAGAGAACATTCTATGCAGGGTTTAGATTAGAATCCCCTCTGATTCTGCAATAACTCTCTATGCTCCAAGTTCATCACAGTGTTTAAAATGTTGGCTATGCCTTTTCTTTGAGTGGGCTTTTGATTTTGTATTTTATTTATACTTTTCTCCTTTAAGGAGAGGGTCTGGCAAAAATAAAACCATCAAAAGAGGAAGAGGAGGAAAATGAAGAGGTGGAAGAGGAAGGAAGAAAAAGAGGAGGAGAGAGAGGAAAAGGAAGAAGAGAAAAACATTAGATTTCACTGAAAAGCAGAAAAGCAGCCAGTAATAATGCCAATATGTTGACATATCTATGAATTAAAACCCACGTAGTGGGCCTTTCCCCTAGCCTTGACCCTGAACTATAACTGTAGTTCCCAAACTTGCCAGCTGGGGATTATGGGTGCTGAATTCCCACCTCATGGGCACGCTCTCCTCCTTGCCTTGCAAATATATGGAGAGCCACACCAGGCGAACCTGGTCCCTCAGCCCCACTTCAGGCCAGAAGACCCTAGAAGCTGCTTTTAAACACTAAATCAGGGGTCCCCAAACTTGGCCACTTTAAGACTTGTGGACTTCAACTCCCAGAATTCTCCAGCCAGCAGAGCTGGCTGGAGAATTCTGGGAGTTGAAGTCCACAAGTCTTAAAGTCAAGATTCTGAGTCGAAGTCCACAAGTCTTAAAGTGGCCAAGTTTGGGATTCTGGGAGTCGAAGTCCACAAGTCTTAAAGTGGCCAAGTTTGGGATTCTGGGAGTTGAAGTCCACAAGTCTTAAAGTGGCCAAGTTTGGAGACCTCTGCACTAAATATTTACACCAAGGAGCACATAGAGAAACGGGGTTTGCAAAGTCACAGGGGAGCCTGTGTGTGGAGGAGGAGTCACCAAGGATAAGCAGTTAGTACCTGGGCAGCTTTAAAGACAGGTCAGCTCCTCACCCACCCACCACCCACCCCCAAGGAAAGTGTGTGTCATTCTCCTCCAGCAGTTACAAAGTGAGGCTTAAAAGTGGAGCTTTAGGGAGATACACCATCTGGGTCACAGCTGGTTCTCCTGCAGATGCCCTTCCCTCTTGTCAGATTGGAGCGGGGGGGGGGGGCTCCTTGATACTCCCTGAGCTTGGTAATTTTCTTGCAGACGTTTCATTATCCAGCTAGGGAATATTATCAGTGCTACAAGAGGGGATTGCCCTCAATTCATGATTCCTTACTAGCACTGATAATGTTACCTTGTTGGGTAATGAAACATCTGCAAGAAAACCTTCAAGTTCAGAGGGCATCCAGGACCCTACAGTCCTCCTCCTCCTCCTAGCATTGATGATGTTACCTAGTTGGGTCATTAAACATCTGCAAGAAAACAGCTAAACTCAGAGAGCACCAAAGACCCCACAGTCCTTGTCCTCCTCCTTTCTACAAACCTTTACCCCTTCTAGCACCGATGATGCTACCTAGTTGGGTCACGAAATGTCTGCAAGAAAATCACCAAGCTCAGAGAGCACCAAGGATCCCACAATCCCCCCACTCCTCCTCCTCCTCCTCCTCCTCCTAGCACTGATGATGTTACCTAGCTTGGGTCATGAAACGTGTGCAAGAAAACCACCAAGCTCAGAGAGTGCAGAGAACAGCAAACAAGATAATGACGGGACTGGAGACTAAAACCTACGATGAACGGTTGCAGGAACCGGGCCTGGCTAGTCTAGGGAAGAGAAGGACCAGGGGAGACAGGAGAGCAGCCTTCCAGTATTTGAGGGGCTGCCCCAGAGAAGTGGGGGTCATCTCTAAGGCCAGACAAGGCATAACGGATGGAAACTGAACAAGGAGAGATTCAACTTAGAAATAGAGGAAGTTGCTGACAGGGAGAACCATCAACCAACGGAACAGAAGTTGCCTTCAGAAGTTGTGGGAGCTTCATCCCTGGAGGCTTTCAAGAAGAGACTGGACTGACATCTGTGAGAAATGGTGTAGGGTCTCCTGCTTGGGCGGGGGGGTTGGCGGGTTGGACTAGATGACCTCCCAGGTCCCTTCCAACTCTTAATCTGCAAGTAAGCCCCACCATTCCACCTTGAGCTGCAAAGATTCTCTTGATGGAATTGAAACAGCTGCAACGATCCAGGGGTCCCCGATCAGCCAGCAGCCACTGCCAGCCTCAGAATCCTCCCTGCCTCCATTGCTTTGCCAGTCGAGGACCCCCGGAAGCCCACCTGGAGCCAGTGAGCGCAGGGCCTTTTCAGCAGTGGCCCCAGCCCTGCGGATCCCTTCCCCTTGCCGCCTGGCTCGGCTTCCCTCTTCGTCCTCCTGCCAGTTTTTTTTCTGCAACACCATGGATTATTTATTTATTTATTTATTTATTTAATTTGACTTGTATGCCGCCCCCTCTCCTGAAAAGGACTCGGGGCGGCTCACAATTAAAACCAGTACAATAAATTAGTTATCTAAAATAGAATGAAACTAACCAAGCCAAATTAGACTAAAACCGATTATAATCAAATATAAAACGAACCCCCTCCCCAAGAGGAGTCAGCACAGCGCAACCGGCTCAAACAACCAGGTTTTCAAGTTGTGGATTATCTCCTTTTAAAATTTATTTACCTTCGGGCTTAGTCTTCTGGTTTTGTCTCTCTGTGGTTTTAGAACGGTTTTGCGGTGCGTATTCCCACGACATGATTTGTGTCTCCAAAGTTATTGATTCTGACGATAATTGCTACTCCCTGCAACGTTGGGAGGGACAGCACATGCCGACTATCTACTAGTGGTGAACTGAAACGTAAACATTGGCACTCGGGGTTGGGGCGGCTTGAACGCACGTTTGATCTCCGTGTTTTGGCAAACTTCGCTGCGTTTATGGGTTGTTTGTTCTGGCTGGCACCGTGTTCTCTTTCGTGGGCACCGCTAGCAGATGCCCAGAAAGTTCCCAAATTGCCGCCTTGATTGCAGTTTAAAGAATAGCAAACAATGAACCCAAAACCTGCCTTCAAAAGCTACTTTCCAACACCCAAGTGTAAACCAGCTTGCCTCTACAGCCTCGGACAGCGCGAAAGAGGCAGGCTGGTTTACACTTGGGTGCTGGGCAGATATAAACGCGATAACTAAATGAAACAAACAAACATAAAACTAGAAACCTCAAGGAAACTGCGGCTCATTGATCCGCCTGCCCTTTCACTCCTCTTCCATTGTACTTGGGAGACCCCCTACCCATAAAAACAACAACCCCAAAACCATTTTGCACTCTTCTGCTGCAAGAAAGCCTGGACGCACGCCGGAATGCCAGCCAAAGAAGATTGCCGTTTAAAATAAAAATTAAAAAATAAAAGCTTTTAACTCTTGGGAATGCCCGCTTTGGAAGGGAGAAAGCCACCTACCTTGTAAGGGAGGACCAGGGGCAGAGGGAGGAAGACCAGGGGCGTCAGGACGCCGATGAGGTAGTTCCTGTATGCCAGAATCGCCCGCCACATGATGGAGAGGTTGCCCAGCCGGCCCGGGTGTCAAAGAAAAGCCAGGCGCTCTCCCGGGTTATATAAAGGCGCTGGTGCGCGCGGGGCTGACCTTGGCCCCTTGGCTCTGCTGCAGTTGCTTCTCTTTCCATAACTAGGTGAGGCAGGAGCCCAAGGCGGGGAGGGGTTAAAGGAGACGGGACGCGTCCTTTGAAATCTCTCGGCTCAGAAGGAAGTCGCTCCGGTGTCTGGCAGCTGCTGTGTTAATCCCGGGTACCTCCCCGCTCGCTCGCTGCTTCCTCCTCCCTGGCATTCAGATGACTCAGGAGCCAACATCTCTGGCTCTCCAGGTTGCATCCGCCCCCCGTCCCGCAGCCTCTTCCAGCGAACTCGGATGAACCCCTTCCCGCCCCGCCCCCAGCCCCGCCAGTCCCGGGATAGGGTCTCTTTTTAGACGTGGGTCCCGACACGCGAGCCGGCTCTATTGTCTTTACGCGCCGCTGCTCTCGGCTGCAGCCCTGGAGATGCCATCTGGAGAAGTTAGGACTTTGCGGCTCGCGTCCCGTCCTGACGGAGGTGGTTTCTCCCGCGGAAAAGCGTCAAGGCGTCGTCGTCGATGGGCAGTTCATTGATTTGTGCGATCGGCTGAAGATGAAAGACTTGGCCGCGGCCAGCTCCCCAAGGCCAGCTCCCCGTGGGGCTAATGGCCACGGGACAAAAGTTGCTGAATATCGAAGAAATGAGAAATAGAATCGTGACAGAAAAGATGCAAAAGGAGGGCCAAAATGAAATGTGAATGACAACAATTAAAATAATTTTTAAAATTGTTTTGGACAATGACAGAAAATCGTTGAATTGGCCTGCAGTGAATTGCTCCCTGGTGAATTAGCCATGGGAATTGGCTGTGGCAAGTGAGTCGCCCCCTTCTGTTCCCACCTATTCTCCAAAGCGCCAGCAGGCAGGACAAGAAAGGAGGGATGAACCAAGGAGAAATCCAATCTAATCAAGGAGAAATTTCCTGACTGTGAGAGCAACTGACCAATGGAACTGCTTGCCTCTGGAAATTGTGGCGGCTCCGTCACTGGAGGCTTTTAAGAAGAGGCTGGACAGCCATTGGTCTGAAATGGTTTAAGGTCTCCTGCTGGAGCAAGAGGTTGGACTAGAACAGTGGTCACCAACCAATGGGCTGGGGACCACTGGTGGTCCACAAGGAAATTTTGCTGGTCCGCAGAGAAATGTCCCCCCTAAAGCAATGAATCCAGGCTGCGCAGGAACACAAGGCTGTGCCACCTACCTGGCTCGCGGGAACACAAGGCAGAGATAGTGAGGGGAGGGGGGAAAGGGCAGAGGGGGGAAACTTGCCCCACTAACCCCACGCACCTGGCCTGGCCACCGGGCTGCTTCTTTCCGCTTCTTTCTTCTTCTGCTTTTGGCTGCATGCAAGGAAAGCAGCAAACATAGAAGCAGCAGAAGTCTTTCTTTCTCTCCCACAAACTCCGCCAGAAATGAGTCTCTGGAACCCCACAAGGCCTCCTGCTCCAAGAGGCTGCGCCGGTGTGACAAGTCTCACAAAGACTCATTTCTGGTGGAGTTTGGGGGAATGAAAGAAAAACTTCTGCTGCTTCTACTGTTTTCCTTGCATGAAACCAAAAGTCTCCCTCTCTCTCTCTCTCCCTCTCTCTCTCTCTCTCTCTCTCTCCCCCTGAGAATGGAGCTGGAGCTGGAATCTTGCAATCCCAAATAAAGAATGATCGATCGGTAGGAAAACGAGGTGGGGGATTTTCCTGCAGACTTTTTGGGGGGGATTTTCCCAGGGTCTCTGGCCCACGGGATTTAAAAGGATGAGTTTGATGGTCCCTGAGGTCCAAAAGGTTGCCGACCCCTGGACTAGATGACCTCCAAGGTCCCTTCCAACTCCGTTATTCTGTTAAAGGCAAACTTCTGCCTGTCCCTGTTTACACCAATGGGCAGCCCTCCGCAGGCAAGTGAGTTTTGCAAGAGACAGCCTAGAGGGCAGAGAAAAAGGGAGGTGACACCACTGGCTGTGCCAGCAGAAGAAGGGCAGGGTGGCATAATTCAATGCCCAGGAGAACAGCTGAGAAAGGAAGAGCAAACTGTCCTTGCCAGAAATGCTGAAACTCTGAGTTCCCTGCTCCTCCTTGTTCCTGGAAGTCAGAGTAAGGATCACCTGCAACCCTCCCTCCCCCCCACACACAGACACACAGACACACAGACACACGGACACACGGACACACATGCACAAACTGCCGAACCCACTGTGGGAAGCTCCTGGGCCTTTAGTAGCGGCCTTGTCCCTGAAAGAGGTGGGCAAGATTTGCCAGCTCTCTTCCTCCTCTGTGTCTCTGTGCCAAGGAAAGGTTGAACTGCCCGTACCTTCTGCAGCAGGCCCTGGGGCAGAAGACCTAACTCTAACCCTGCTGTGGCTTTGGGGTGGGAGGGGAAAGTGAGACCAGATCCCACCCAGGGGATCCTTGCATCTTGGTCAGGGATCCCTGCTATTGGCTGCTGCTGGTCGTTAGGAAAATGTGCAAAGCTCACCCATTACTGAAGGCCATAAAGGCATAAAGAAGAAACCCGCCCTTCCAATATTTAATCATAAAACGTGGTGAAGTCATCCCTCTGTCTTCTTCTTGGCAGGAATTCAGGTCCCTGAGCAGCCAGGTAGAAAAAGGCTTCACCGGCTGGGAAGGACACATCACAGCGAACCCTGAAGTGGCCAGAATTGGCAGGAAAAGGGTTTGTTTCCAGGGGAGCCCCTGTGCCCCATCTCTACCCTGCCTAGTCTAACAAAGAGAAGGACCAGGGTGGTGTGATAGCAGCCTTCCAATACTTGAGGGGCTGCCACAAAGAGGAGGGGGTCAAGTTCTTCTCCAGAGCACCAGAGGGCAGGAGAAGAAGCCATGGGTGGAAACTCACCAAGGAGAGAATCAACCTGGAACTAACAGGGAGGACAATTAACCGGTGGAACAGCTGGCCACTAGAAGTTGTGGGGGCTCCAACACTGGAGGCTTTTAAGAAGAGACTGGACAGCCACTTGTCTGGAATGGTCTAGGGCAGGGGTCCCCAAACTTGGCAACTTTAAGGCTTGTGGACTTCAACTCCCAGAATTCTCCAGCCAGCATAGCTGGGCGTTGAAGTCCACAAGTCTTAAAGCTGCCAAGTTTGGGGACCCCTAGCCTCGGGTCTCTTCGCCAGCAAGGAGGGGAGAGGTCCTAGGACCCCCTCTGGGCACAGCCAGCTGCAGCTTGGCTCCCTGAGGAGTGGGGGAGAGGGGCTGGAGAAGGACTGGAGGTGCTCTCGGTCAGCACCTGTGGCCGAGGGTCACCTTCTTTGGAGATGCCTCAAGGGAGGGTCACCATAGATCCCCCCCAAAGGGCATATGCAGATAGTGAAGCCATTATTTTGGATCAAGGAGCAGGATGGCAGGATTTACCCAGGAAGCTTCCAGTGGTTCAAAGGGCCACATGGTTTTGTCCAAGTCTAGATTTTGCATACGGGTCAGCTCTCTCGTCGGGGCTGCCCTGGTTGCTGATTTGCACAACTTCCAAAGGCAACTTCTGTTCCGTTGGTTGATTGTTCTCCCTGTCAGGAAATTCCTCCTTATTTCCAGGTTGAATCTTTCCTGGATCAGTTCCCATCCATTATTATTCCTTGTCTGGCCTTCAGGTGCTTTGGAAAACAGCTTGATCCCTTCCTCCTCCCTGGGGCAGCCCCTCAGATACTGGAAGGCTGCAATCCTGTCTCCCCTGGTCCTTCTTTTCATATCGTTTACCCACTTGACTTCCGGGTGCTTTGCTCGCGGGACATTTTGAAACTAGGAAGTCTTTCTGGATTGTATGAGTGGTGAGAGATGGGCCACACCTGGGAAAAAGCCAGGAAAGGCCTCGCAGGAGTCAGTTAGCCAGCACTGAGAAAGGAGCAAGCTAATTGCTAGAAACCCGCAGTCGCCTTGCTAAAAACTGGTTGGGCCAGATGACATTTTCTGCTATTTTTTTTGACAAGGTGCCTAGATGAGACGTGCAGGGAAATGTGGTGGAGGTTCTGCACACAGGTGGCAGGGAGGGGTCGCTAGAAGGGAGCAGTGTGGGACGGCTGTGCAGCCATACCCAACAGGTGATCCCCTGGGTCAGTGTGGAAGGAGTATCCAGGGAGGGGGCTCAGGGTTTTCTCCTGGCTTCAAGGCTCTTCCGAGACGAAGGACTCAAAAGATGTGAATCACACCTGATAGTCACTGAAAGCCTGAATCTTATCCAGTTAGTCCTCAATTTACGGCTATCCATTTAGTGACTGTTCAAAATTAAAAGCTGCTTCTTGTCCTGCCTTTAGGTGCTCTGGAGCAGGGATCTCCCACCTTGGCCCCTTTAAGACTTGGGGACTTCAGCTCCCAGAATTCCTCAGCCAGCTTTGCTGGGTATTGAATTCAATTCTGGCCAGGAAAGTTGCAGGTGGCCATCGCATGGCCCTTCCCACCCCCCACCCCCGAGACAGAGCAACTATGGCCAATGCACTCCAGTTGCCAGTCGCCCAAATCTTGATCCCTGTGGATGTGGGAAGGCTGTGATGGTCATAAGTGAGAGGCCTGTGAGTGAGTCACTGTTTTCAGGGCTAACAGTCCCTAAAGAAATGGTGGTGAATCGACTTCCGGTAGCGTTTCCGTCAAAGACGGACCAGAGACCGTGATCTTGCATGGCTTTGATCCCTGCTTGCCCTGTTGGAGGGGTCCCCAAGGGACCGGAAGCATCTGACCCACCTTGTAGGGGGGGAAGAGGGGGAGATCACCAGCAGGGTTGAGGGGAGCCGCATTTTCTCTCCCTGGCTTGGTACTTACTCCCCTAGAAGACAGGGAGAAGCGGCAGTTTAATGGCTGCCCTGAAGACGTGAAGCTGCCGAGACCTAACCCCAAAAAGCGGAAAGAAAGAGTCCTCGCTTGGAAGAATGGTAGCGGCAAATGGAGAATAAGAGGAAAATAGAAGGTAAAGGAAAAACCGGAAATAAAAGAATTTTATGAAATCAGAGATTAAATTTGAACTAATATACAGAATTGGACATTAATTAGGCATTGGATAAAATGCTGGACTTATTTGGAATGGATAAAATTTAACATTAATACTACGGAAAAGATAATTAAAAAAAACTTTGAAAATAAAATGATATAGAGTACCACCTAATGGTTAAAGATTTTCCTCTTTTATGTTTTTATGCAGAATTACTGCATAAATATTTGAAAGTAAAAAGAAATGGAATAAAGGATTATTAATACAACAAAAACCCCGGAAGTTTTTTTTTTTAAAGTGGGGACTATAGTAAAATATAAAGGAATACAATATTTTGTGACTGCTGGAGGCTGATTGTGACAAGAAAACAGAAGAAAGAGAAAGTGAAAGAAATGGAGACCTTTGGCAAGGACTATAATAGAAAAATTTGATCTTTAATAAAGAAATGGAAGAAATAAGCAAAGAATTTAAGCCAGAGCTGCAAACTGTGAGAGGTATGTTAAAAGAAGGAATGGAATTGCTGGAAACAATGATTAGTAAAGTAATGGCATTACAGCTTGCAGAAGAACAAAGAAAGCCCAGAGATGACAAGTCGGAAGAGGGAAACAACAGCCCAGAGAGGAATAAAAATAATACCAGAAGGAAAAAGGAAGAAAGACTGGGGAAACTTAGAAAAAGGAAAGCTGGCTAAAAGTAAAAGAATAATAAAGGTGAAAAATTTAGAGATAAGGGTTAGGGATCTATAAGGGGGATACCACATGGGAATGTAATTGGTATTTAGTCTAAAACTTGCTGGGAAATATTTTAGAATTGTATAACTATATATATATATGTTTTCATAGATTTTCATGGGTAAAGGTATGTAGGTCTTGGTGTATTCGGGTCTTGTCCCGTGTAAGATTGAGACTACCTTGGCGACGTTTCGACGAGATCCCACTCGCCATCTTCAGGCTGGTGTCTTCGGCTTTGTGCTTCTGCCAGCAAAGGTAGCCTCAATCTTACACGGGACAAGACCCGAATACACCAAGACCTACATACCTTTACCCGTGAAAATCTACGAAAACAAATATATATATATATGAATACAAATTGTATATGAATTATGCTGTTATAAACTCTTTCTCTGGAGGATTAAAAACAGGGCAATGGAAATGAATTAAAATATATAGATAAACTGGCAAAGGGGAAAGGAAGAAAAAATATGATTATTAATAATTATAAGTTTGAGTTTGAGTTTATTTGGACTTATAGGCTGCCCTCTCTCTTGAAGGACTCAGGGCGGTGTACATAAAAAATGAACAATACAAAAATTAAAACAATTAAAAAATATTAAATTACAGCCAAATAAACATTCCAAGTTAAAACCCCGATCCTCTGTCAGTCCAGGCCGGATTGTGAAAATAACCATGTTTTAAGGTCATGGTGGAAGGAGTGGAGATCAGGGGCCAGGCGCAATTCCAGGGGTAACTGGTTCCAGAGGGTGGGCGCTCCCACAGAGAAGGCCCTCCCCCTAGGGTTCGCCAGCCTATAATGTTTAGCTGATGGCACCCCCAGGAGACCCCGTCTGTGGGAGCGCACTGGGCGATTGGTATTCGTCGACGGCAGGAGACGCTCTTGCAAGTACCCTGGACCCAAGACATATAGGGCTTTATAGGTTGTTACCAGCACCTTGAATCTCACACGGCGGGCAACCGGTAGCCAATGCAGGTCACACGGGAGGGGTGTAATATGGGAGAATTGGGACGCTCCCATCACCACCCGCGCAGCCGCATTCTGCACCAGCTGAAGTCTCCATATGACATACAAGGGCAAGTGAAGATAAAATGAGATATATTAAGAAGTTATTTTAGCAATTTACTGGGGGGATACTTTAAAATATATACATTTTAAAATATACAGTTGATTATTTAATGGATATTAGAAGTGTACAATGAGAGTATTTTATTATGAGTAAAGTAGGGGAATGAAAAATACCATGTGGATCCTAAATATATTGACTTTATTTTACTTTTACTCTTTTTAGATTGTTTATTATATACTGCCTTAGAGAAAATTAAGGATAATAATGATGTGTAATGTAAAATAAAATCGGTGGTAAGCTGAAAATGGAAATAATAGGGGATAAAGAATTGAAAACCTATGTGTGGATGAAATGATATTAATACTGAATTAATGAATTGAAATATGAAATGCAAATTTATTTAAAGATGAGTGAAATGGATAATGAGATGAGATGATATTATATAAGATTAATGGAAATGAAAGTATGACTATGTACAAGTGTTATAATCCAGAATCATGTTGCTCACGTGAAGAGATGTGTAAAATTAAAATTAAAATAAAAAACTTTATATTAAAAGAAATGGTGGTGAATCAAGAACGGCCTGTATAAATGCCAGAAGGATGTTGAAGAATTGGAAAGGGGGGTGAGAAGGGCAGCCAAGGGGGTGAAGAGCTCAGAGGTTTTGTTGTGTCTCTGCGTCATAGAATAGATGTGGGAGAGGCATCATTTTGCACGTATTTATTCTGTCCTGGTTATGCCATGTATATTGGAGGTGGAGATCCTTTGAGAGCAGCATGCAGCAAAATTTCATTTTAATGTATGCTGATTAGTGTACATTCGAAGTGGCAATAAATAGCCATAGCCCTTAGACTTATATACCGCTTCACAGTGCTTTCCAGCCCTCTCTAAGCGGTTTACAGGATCAGCCTCTTGCCCCCAACAATCTGGGTCCTCATTTTACCCACCTTGGAAGGACAGAAGGCTGAGTCAATCTTGAGCCTGGTGGGACTCGAACTGCCGAATTGCAGGCAGCCGGCAGGCAGCAGACACAGCCTGCAGCACTACACTCTACCCACTGCACCACCGCAGCTCATAATATTATCCTATTCTATTGTGGTTGTGTTACACTTCAGCTATTGCACAAACCCAGTTGCTGAGTATGCATCTGGTATTGACAGAGGGATGCACTCCTGAAGTACAGACCCAATTATACACAAACTTATCTCCTTTCTGAATCTGTAGGTGGTAAGAATAGTATTTGCAGTACTTAATCAAGGTTAACAATCCCCGTTCTGAACTGCCTGCTTGTCCCCAAAGCCAGCCCCCTCCCCTCCTGACTGCAGGGGAAATAGCCCGGTCTATGCTGGTTGGTGATGTGTGATATGTTTCAGTAAGGCCACCCTTGGAATATGGTGTCCGGTTTTGGTCACCACAATATATAAAAAAGATGTTGGGACTCTGGAAAGAGTGCAGAGAAGACCAACCAAGGATTTTAGGACACCGGAGGCTCAAACATACAATAAATGGTTGCAGGAATTGGATTCCACTGCTCTCATTGCCAGGAAACCATCGCTGGTGTTGACCCACAAAGCCCTACATGGCTTAGGACCGGGGTCCTTGCGGAGACCCTGCTACCAGTAACGGCTTCCCAACGTCCCGTGCGCTCCCACAGGCAGGGCCTCCTTGGGCCAGACAGTGTCAGCTGGTGACCCCCAGGGGTAGGGCCTTCTCTGTGGGAGCTCCCCCCCTATGGAATCAGCTGCCCCTGGAGCTTGAGTGTCGTGGCCCATGGCCTCCAATGACCTTCCATGGCGTGGCCTGGAAAATTCATTGTGGCCTCCTCCTTTCCAACTTGCCAACCTTGACTGACGGAGGGGATGGGGTTTTAGAGACTGTTTTTATTAATTTCATTGGCTAGTGGGATTTCGAATCTAATGGTTTTTTAATATTTGTATTATATTCTTTTATTATTGTAAGCCTCCCTGAGTCCTTCGGGAGATAGGGCGGCATAGAAATATAAATAAATAAATAAATAAATAAATAAATAAATAAATAAATAAATAGCTAGCTAGCTAGCTAGCTAGCTAGCTCCTTATTTCTAAGGATGGATCTCTCCTTAAGTAGTTTGCATCCATTGTTTCCTGACAGATGCTTTGGAGAACAGCTTGGCCCCCTCAAATATTGGGAGATTGCAATCATGTCAGCCCTGGTTCCTTCTTTTCACCAGATTAGAAAAAACTAATTCTTGCAATCATTCTTCGTATGTTTTAGCCTTACGCAGACCCTTGAAATCTAATTTAACCTAATCTAATCTTACCCAGATCCTCACAACGTTCCCCAAAGACCCCTGACCATCTTCGTAGCTTTCCTCCTCCGAACCTGCTCCAGTTTGTGACTGTCCTTGAGCAGGTGGCCAGACTGAGGAGAGAACCCCAAGTGAACTGACCCATGGGAGAGCAAATGAGAGGGCAGGAGCCATCGCTTCTCTATTCTGAGAGCATAACAGACTGACCAGAATGGGATGGGACTTGGAGGTCCTCTAGTCCAACCCGCTGCCCAAGCAGGAGACCCTAGAAGACCATGCCAGATCAAGGATCTAATCTCTTCTGAAAAGCCACCGGTGATGGACTCCCCATCTCAGACTCTGTTCCTGTGAATTCCCCAAGCGAACCTTGTCCTCTTGAGTAGCTGCGTCCCGTTGCAGACCACAAAATTATACTCGGGTTAGTTGTACATGTCAGGACTTTCCCCCAGTTATAATTCTGCCTGACATTTTTCCTAGCCAGATGCAGAATTCCACCTTTACCTCTATGAAATTCTCTCCTGCTTATTTGAGCCCTTTGATCACGTTTGTTCTCTCTGAACCAGGTGGGCCCACCTTTGGCCATTTTAAGACCTGTGGACTTCAGCTCCCAGAATTCCCCAGCCGGCTGGAGAATTCTGGGAGCTGAAGTCCACAGGTCTTAAAGTGGCCAGGGTTGGCCACTCCTGCTCTAAAGTATTAGCCAACCCTCCCAACTGTGCAATGTGGGGCATTCTTGATCAGAGAATTGCCCGCCCCCCCGAGCCTGATGTGAAGCCATTTAGCAATCGTCTTATCCAACCCTGATTGCACCTTTTAATTATTAAAGCTCTGCCTTTTATGGCTTATAAATAGACCAGCATGATTTATGGTGTTGACATATCTCCTACCACACCTTGGTAATACCTTGTCAAGGAGCCAGCGCCACTTAAGCAAATGGAGATGTGTACTTGTGCAGCACTGAGAAAACGCAAAGGTATAGGAAGAGAAATTGAAATGGGCACTAAAAGAATCAATAAAATGAATTGGCAACTGGCAATGCTCGGGGCGGGGAGGGGCAAAGGGAGGAGGGGCAGGCCAGGAGCAGAGAGGAAGGAGTTGGGGGGGGAGCAGGGGGGGGCACCTTCCAAAGAAGGCCACCTGCGGATTTCCCAGGGTGCAAATCCCTCCTTTCCGGAGCTGCCTCCAACCACCAGCAGGTTCTCATGGAGGATGTGACCTAGTTTGCAAGGACACCACCAAGCTCAGAGAGCACCAAGGACCCCACAGTCCTCCTCCTCCCTTCTAGCGCTGATGATGTTACCTAGTGTGGTAACAAAACGTCTGCAAGAAAGCCACCAAGCTCAGAGAGCACCAAGGAAGATGCCTTCTACTCATCTGAATCATCTGCTTTCCTTCTCCTCCCCCTTCCCCCCCCCGCAAATAATTTCTTCTCTGATTGGCAGCAAATCTCCAGGAGGTTCGGCCCAAAGGTGCCCCCTCCCCCTTGCCTGCAGAGGGGCCCATAACCCCAGGTGGACCCCAGGTGTCCTGTGGGCCTCCCTCCCTCCCCCCCCAGCGAGGGTGGCCAGGTTGCCTCCCCCCTGTGGGCAGGGCAGGGCAGGGTTGGGTGTCTTCCCTCTCTGCTAGAACTGGATGTTCCTTGCGTGTTGTCCCAGGGCTTCTCCTGCCCATGGACCACTGCCAGGAGCGTCTTCTGCCATGGGGGAACGAGAGTCCGACGGTGCCCTCAGGGCTGAGAGCTTTCGGCTCTTGGGAAAGGCAGGCCTTGCTCACAGCCTCTTATCTCCGGCAGCTGAAGGGGTGCAGGAAGGAGCATGGACGGACTTTGCCGGGGGGGTCAGAAGTCCAGTTGGCAGGAGAAGCCGGGAAGGAGCCACTTCGGGCTCTGAGCTCGCACTGCCAGGGCCCCATGGAAGCATCTGGCATCCTCCTTGGGGGGGGGGGCAGGGCCAAGTCCAGGCTGGCCTGGCAGCAGTGGTGGGATTCAAAAAAATTTACTACCGGTTCTGTGGGCGTGGCTTGGTGGGCGTGGCAGGGGAAGGATACTGCTAAATCCCCCTTCCCTCCCCACCCCACTAACCTGCTTTCCAGCTCTGTTCTCCTGTGCAAGGCAACCAAAGGAGATCCAGCTGATCAGCTGGGACTCAATGGGAGGCAGAGAAGAGATGGGGGGGCAGTCAGGGGTGGGATTGGCCAGTTCTCCCAACTACTCAAAATTTCCGCTAATGGCTCTCCAGAACTGGTCGGAACTGGCTGAATCCCACCTCTGCTGGGGGTGGGGTCCCAAGGAAGGCTGCCCTTCACCCAGCCTTCCCAAAGCCTTCTGGGGGTGCTGGGGGACAGCCCCCCCTCCATGACGAGTCACTTTAATTGGGGTGGCGACAGGGAGGTTCGGCGGCTCTCTGCATCTTTAAACGCCGTTTGCTTCCTGGGTGCGGCTTCTTCACAGTACAGAGGAAGTCCTCAACTTATGACCAGGTGTAAGAATAGAAGAGATGATAGCTGGCTCCAAAACAGTCACTGTGCGAGAGGCAGGCCCTTAAACACGAGCCAAAGCAAACACGATCCTGGGCTGTAGAAACAGGGGCATAGAATCAAAATCATGTGAAGTTATTAGTGCTGCTTTTTAAAGCCTCAGTAAGGCCACAGCTGGAATATTCTGCATCCGTTTTGGTCCCCACATTACAACAAAAGGATGTGGAGACTTTGGAAAAAGTGCAAAGAGGAGCAACTAAGAGGATTTAAAGGCCTGGAGGCTAAACCCTATGAAGAGCAGCTGCAGGATCTGGGTTTGGCCAGTCTAGAGAACAGAAGGACTGGGGTGGGTGGGACAGGAGGGCAGCCTTCCAGTAGTTGAGGGGCTGCCCCAAAGAAGAGGAGCTCAAGCTGTTCTCCAAAGTACCAGAGGGCAGGACAATGGATGGGAATTAATCAAGGACAGAGACAACTTGAAATTGGGGATAAACTTCTGACAGAACAATTAACCAGTGGAACCATTGGCCACCAGAGGTTGTGGGTGCTCCATCATTGGAGGTTTTTTTATTTTCTTGACATTTTTTAAAAAAATACAATCATTTCATCTTCAGTTAAATGATGTGTTGTCTGGGTACAAACATCTTTGTTAAACAATAATCAAAAGTACAGCATCCTCCATTACATATTGATTCTGCAATATTTAATGTAATAATATCCATCTATTCATTATACTAATTGATTATACAATATTAAATAGTAGTATTCAACGTATTAGTCATCAGATTAACTTTTTTAAAAATTCATGTTTATATCCTGCCCTTCTCCGGAGACTCAGGGCGGCTTACAATTTTTGGGATACAACCCAATGCGCTCAGCAATAGCCTTCCTTCCATTGTATCTGCCTGCTTATTTTTACAAAGTCAGCTTATTGCCCCCAACAATCTTGGGTCCTCAGTTTACCTACCCCGAGAGGATGATGGAAGGCTGAGTCAACCTTGAGCCTGGTGGGATTCCAGCCTGCAATAATTACAGGCAGCTGGAACTAACTGCTAGGCTATTAACAGCCTGCACCACCAAGGCCCTATCTCTTATCTCTCTTAACACATCATCTTTATTTTGTTTCCCTATTTGTAACTTCAATTTTTATTCTTTAACCATATAGAATAGGTCCCATACCATATAGTATTCAGTTTGCTCTTTCTCCTTAATCTATTCATTTCTGCACATTCTAGTATTTTCCTATTCACATCCTCATCTGTAGGTATTTCTTCACTCTTCCAATTTTGTGCAAATTTACAATTCTACCTGCAGTCAATATATGAATAGCTAAATATGCATTTTCCTTACTATATTCTTTGGGTAGGATGCCCAGTAAAAATATTTCTGGTTTTAAATCAATATGTTTTTCCTGCCCCATGCTCCTGGATGCTTCCAAAACTGCTTTGTAAACACCACAAAGGCTTCCACACAAGTCAATGTATTGTTCATTAGGTATCCTCATATCACAACTCACAGTTTATGTAGAGAGTCATCCAACGTCCCACATTTGCCTTTAATAGTGTGAAAGGAGACGGCCTTTATCCCATGGCTTGAGAGCAAAAGGAATCTCCCGCCGCCGATGCTGGGGTCCAGACAAGAATGCCAAAACTCTCCTCCTGCCCAACCAGAGATTAACCCAATGGCCAATCCGGAGTACAGATGTGACCACATGACATGAACTACATTTCCCATCAAGCATTCCCTTAAGAGGGCAGCTCTCATTCCTAAACCAACTATGTACTGTCTAACCAGCACGCTACACTCCTAGCCTGGAATTATAAATTCCCCTAACAACTAACTATTAACTAAAATAAACAGTAACATAGCATCAAACAATGCAACAATGAGGCAGATGCAAAGCATGCAAAGCTCGAGGTTCAATCTTCAAGTTCAGCCTTTCTCAGCAGCAAGAGCAAGTCGCTGACCGGTCTGGGGTAGCACTTCTTGGTGAAAGTCTGCGGGTCGTAGCAAGAGTCTTGTGGCCTCACAATCTGGACTTCAACTTGGCAGACTAGTCCATCAGAGCTGGTGCACGAGTCCCATGGGCCACGAGTTCTGACACGCATCCTTGTCCTTTAGCAAGACAAGGTCCCCTTCTTCGAGCTTCGGTTCATGAGCTGCAGGAATCGACAGGGCCAAGTCATTGTCTTCCTTGCTGGTCTGGAACACTGTCGCTCCTAAGACGGGGTTGATTGTTGAAGGCGTTGTCGAAAGCGAGGCGCATCCTTGGCCTGGTGTCAGAGGGGATGCTCTGCCATTCTTGAATGGATGTCATGAAGACATTCGCCTGGATTGGGGCCTGTAGCCGATCGCCATGGGCTACTCCTATGATTCCCCATCCCAGGTCTGTTCTGAAGGCAAACGGGGAGCCTCTCAGGCCTCTGACTACTTCAGTGGAAGCTGAAGCGTCAGGGGCATCATCTCCCAGCAAGAGTAGAGTCTCTGCATTTGGATCTAGAGCGGGAAAGTGATGAGCCAGGTGCTTCAGGTGAGGTATGTTGCTTGCTACCTCTGGCGTTGCAAGCTTGCTGTGGTCACTTGGTATCCCACCCCATTCTAACATGGGCAGCAGTGAGAACCGGGAGCTCCCATCTAATGACTCTACACAGAGTCCAGTAGCTTTCCTCCCCACTGTGCTTCGTGGTGCGGCGCACGTTGATATCATGGAGTGCACTTGGTCCTTTTGAACATCAAAGAGGTTGAAGAATGCGGATCTGGCCAGAGAGCGGTTGCACTGATTAGCCACTATTACATACACCTTCACAGCTTCCTCTGGGTGCCCATCAGGGTAGACGTTGGCTAAACAGATCAGATAACACGAGCGACAGGGAGGGGAGTCACCACATTCTGCCCTGCCGCTGACACTCACTGCCGCCCCCAGGTGCACTTTGGTAGCCCGTTGTGGCTCCTTGGTCGAGGGAGGGCTGGGGCTTGTCTGCTGTGGCAGCTCAGTCTGGACACAGGGCGCCTGGGTGCTCGTTGCTTTAGCATAGGTAGCATCGCACCTCAGCTATACAGTCTACGGCTGTGTGCTCCGTAGACTCGCTACACTTGTAGCAGACGTTGTACTCCCCAATCAAGGCCTTCCTTTCCTCCAGGGACTTCTTTCCAAACCCTCTGCACCTGTTCAGCCTGTGTGAGGACTTGTGGAGTGGACAAACCAGCTCTTTCTTTGCTTTCAGAAGTTTGTGCTGGGTTTTCTTTGACGGTTGCTTAATTTTATTCTTCATGGGCAAGGAAGCCACCTCCCTTTTATGCCTGGACGTGAGGGTTTTTTCCTTTGCAGTTTGCTCCAGACACTCAGACAGTGTAGAGTTGCGGTTGGCTTTTTGGTCAGTTGGCATCCAATTTTCTCCCATGGTGAGGTTTTGAGGGTCATTGTACAACTTTGCTTGGTGGGCCACAAATTCTTCCAGAAAGGCAAAGGGGGGTTCTTTGCTTAGGCCTTTGGCCCTGAAGGCATCGGATAAGTTGATCCATTGTTCAGTTGGTGGCGGTGGTAGTTTTTGAACGATTGCGCTTTGCATTGTGAACTGGTTAAGACAAGGAAGTCCTGGCAAGTTGGGATCCTTTTGTGCTGCCCGCAGCAGTTGAAGGATGTTAGAGAATTTCCTTAGCTGGTGAGGTTCGCTGAGACTGATGTCAGGGAAGTTGTGGATAGGATCCAAGAACGAGTCTTTCAGCACTGTGGAAGCACTGTACTCCTCGTCAAGTGTCTCCCAGGCTAACTCAAGCGTGGTGTCTGGGTCTCCTAACTGGCCTGAGTAGATGTCCATTACTACTTCTGCAGACTGTGGTCCCAGCCATGCTATCAAATGAATGAGCACTTCGGCTGGCTGCAGCCTTGCGGCCTGAAGGTTGTTCGCGAAGATGTGCTTCCATAGTCGATATTCTTTGCCTGGCTGGTCAGAACATTTATACATGCCACTAGCGGCCAAATCCAGCCTTCCCCTTCCTAGTGCCCATTCTCTCCAGAATGTTGGACCGTCTACTGAGGCTGCATAGGGATGGTTGGCAGGGTGCGTTGGTACGGTGAAGTGTTTGGCCTCATTAGGGGCACGATCGGGGTCTCCCTTTGGATTCTCATGGACACGGCCAGGGTTGTGTGTCAGAGGCGGCTCGCAGTTTTCTTTGACATACTTCCTGAGGACGTTGTGTTCCCATGCCACATACAACAGTTGTGCTTCTCGCTGCTGGGCGGGCCAACCACGTTCATTTTGGTGTACAAAATTTGAAGGATGGGTCTCTTCGGGCGTGGCCTTCTCCCTTAGTGTGTCCTCCTCCTGGACCGCAGCGTGGAGCATCTCTGCCACTATGACAGCACTCCTCGCACACTTGGTTTGGTGTCAGCAGGCATTGAGTGTATTCTTGGAGGCTCGATTCTCCCGGCATCGACTGGATGGAGATGAGGCGGCTTTCGCTGCTTCTGCATTGTCCAAAAGGCCCCCCCCATCTCACCCTCCAGTGAGTGAATGAGCCTGAGGGGGAGCCTGTCTTCAGGTGTATTGCAGAGGGGCAGCAACTGCCCCCATAAATCTTCATGGCGTTGACAGCATGTGGCCCCCTCATCCTTCAGGTGAAATTCACCTTTTAGCCGCTAGGGTGCGTTGGAAGCTGTAGAAGAGGCTGATGAAATACACTTGTTGGGCCACTAGGGTGCGTTGCAAGCTCTAGAAAACGTATACAGGCTTGAGGTTTGCTAATCAGCCACCAGAGGGTGCTGCAACAGGTAGCTTGATTGCAGGCCTGTAGCTTTGAAGAGTAGTCACCAAAGGATGCTGTGTTTTAAACTGATGTTTGGACAAACTGGGGTCAGGTGATTGCCCTTTGTTGAGGAATATAGGCTGGCGTCCTTAGACTTGAGATTGCCTGTAAATTCCAGTGAAGGGGAATGCCTCTCCAGTTTGCAAACAACGTTAAAACAACAGGCTGGGTTTGGTTACCTTTCTTCTGAGCACCCGTTGCTGCAGCCTTACAGGTGTAGATTCCTCTTTAGGAGGGCTGGTGTTTACATGCAGAGTGGCTGAAGGTATTTATGACTCCTGTCCATGGAGATCCCTGCCATAAAACTCAAGGCAAGCATGGGCCCCTTTTTATTGCCTGCTTCCTCCATGGATTCCTTCTTCCAGATGAACAGAGAGGAATCAACTCTTGGTTTTAGTAACTCAAGAGTCAGGAGATAATTCAGCTTCCGTACTCAAATCAGCCTCTTGTTTGCAAATACAGTCACAGAAGCAGCACACAAACAGATGCAGAGAGAGATAGAGAGGAGTCCACTATCTTTGTTTGCCTCTTGCAAATGGGGGGATTTCTGGCCCCTCCCAGTAATTCAAACGGGCTTTATAACTTTCTTGCTCAGAGAGAGAGAGACAAAGAAAGGATTCAGGGGTTAAATCCTTTGTTGCATTCTGATTTGAGAGAAGGATTTCACTCAGCTGTATTCTTGGTTAAGAGGAAATCAGAATCAGTGAATTCTTTTCACTGATTTAAGAGGAAATTGGACTCCTTTTCACTTTCCTGCCCCGTGCTCCTGGATGCTTCCAAAACAGCTTTGTAAATACCACAAAGGCTTCCACACAAGTCAATGTATTGTTCATTAGGTATCCTCATATCACAACTCATAGTTTATGTAGAGAGTCATCCAACGTCCCACATTTGCCTTTAACAGTGTGAAAGGAGACGGCCTTTATCCCATGGCTTGAGAGCAAAAGGAATCTCCCGCCGCCGATGCTGGGGTCCAGACAAGAATGCCAAAACTCTCCCCCTGCCCAACCAGAGATTAACCCAATGGCCAATCCGGAGTAAAGATGTGACCACATGACATGAACTACATTTCCCATCAAGCATTTCCTTAAGGGGGCAGCTCTCATTCTTTCTAACCCTGTTTGTATTTTGGTCCAATATTTTTGTTGCTTTTGGACAGGTCCACCACATATGATAATATAACTGGTGGCACTTCCAACATTTAGCTGATTTATCTTCAAACATCCTTGCCAAATGCTCTGGCACAAAGTGCCATCTATAAAACATCTTATGAAAGTTTTCTTTATATTTATTTGTTTGTTTGTTTGTTTATTTATTTATTTATTTATTTATGAGATTTATATGCCACCCTATCTCCTGAAGGACTCAGGGCGGCTTACAATACTAAAAAATAAACAATATAAATATAAATATTAAAGTTAATTAAGTTGCCAATTTCATAGATCGAATTAAAGTATATAGACAACTACTAAAGACCCTCTCCCCTTTTCCATCAGTCCGGATAGGCTAGTTGGAACAGCCAAGTTTTTAGGTCGATATGCAGTTGTTATTGTTAATTTGTAATTCCTGTCCCACAATTTTTGCCATTTATCTAATTCAATTGTGTAACCAAAAATTTTTGCCCATGCTATCAGTTTCCTTTACTCGTTCTTCTTCCAATTTGATGTATAGTAAATAACTATGCATTTTTATCAATTTTTCTTCCACCGCTGTTAATATCTTATCTAGTTCAGTAATTCTGTATAAAAACCATATAGTTTTGTATCTTTCTCATATCTAGAATGTATGTGCAGTTGTGCATACTGTGTCAAATCAATCCCTCGATCACTCAATTCTTATTTTTGAGTTCCCCCTTCTCATTTAATATATCTTTGTATCTAACAATATTTTCTATGTTAAGATCATTTGGGTGAACCAGTGCTTCCATTGTCGAGAGCCAGACTGGTATCCTCAAATAGTGCTGCTCTCTAATTTTTTGCCATACTAACAATAATGCACTCCTAATATAGAGCCTTTGAAAGTAACCATGTATTTTATTTTTCCCAAACCCCAAGAAGGCGTGCCAGCCCAGTTGCAAATAATGTCCCTCCAAAGTCAATAATCTTTTTATTTCTCAATACAATCCTTTCTGGAGGTTTTTTAGAAGAGACTAGAGAGTCATTTATCTGAAATGGTGCAAGGTCTCCTGCTTGAGCAGGGGGCTGGACTAGAAGACCTCCAAGGTCCCTTCCAACTCTGTCTCCAAGGTCCCTTGTGATTCCTGATTGTGCTGTGATTTCACACCACCAGGAAGCTGCATCCATTTCCCATGGCATCAGCACCTGGTATCAGAGTCCGAGGATGGGCACTGGGCCAACCATCTCAAGGAAAGCAGCCTTTGCTCAGCCTCCCACTTTTTCTTCAGAACTGATAACGGCAACCAGAGTCAATTTGTTTTTACAAGCCACAATTACCGTTGTAAACAGCACCAGCTGGGTTCATTGCCCATGTGAGGGGAGGGGGAGAGGCCGAGTCCAGCCTCAACTTGGGCCCAGTGCCAGCCAGGGCTCCTTGGGCAGAAACCACTGCCAACTGGCCTGAGAGCTGGAGGATCCAGCTGGCAAGTCAGGTTTCTGGGGATTTCCTCACATCACGGAATTGAGGAATTATTTAATGTAGATTATTAGAGGTCAAAATCAGGATTATGAATTGTCCCTTTAGGCCGCCCATGTAGGACTTGGGTGTTTTATGTTCAGGGAACTGCTTTCTGCAGTAATTGTGGTAGTCTTCAAGGGCAGCTTCACGTAGAACATTTCACAGTAGTCTAGGCTAGGCTAAAGGCAAGGGCATGACTAAGCCTGCCATCGTTCCTCTGCCCCAGTTAAGGCCGCAATTGGCACTCAAGCCCTGCCATTTCCCCCTTGAGCAAGAGGATCGCATCCAGGAGGGCATTGAACCCGTGACGGCTGCTTTCTCATGAGGCAATGCTTGCAGTGGGTCAGCAGTCACTCCGCTTTGCCCTGGTTCAGCTTCAACCTCCAATCCAGGTCTCATGGCCTCCAGGTGGTCAGGAAAGGACCTCGTAGTCCAGGGCTTCAGGGGGCTCCAATCTTGGCCATTTTATGACTCATGGACCTCAACTCCCAGACTGGTTCCCCAGTCTTTTCTTTTCTTTTCTAATTTTAATTTTAATTTATACATTTTTCTTTAACATACGTAAGTATTCAATAAGCAGTGTATTGTCTGGGTCATTTTACATATACATCATCATCAGGACACCAGGCGGAGTAATTTCGGGCAGGGAATGAGCCACAGTGCCAGTCCACCCCTTGGCAGGCCATGGCAGGAGGCCAGGACTTTGGGGCCAACAGAGACTTGGACTTCCAGCTGTTCCAAGGAATCCCGGTGCTTCCTTGGTGGAGCCTGGGCACAGAAGGGGATGGCTGAGCACACACCTTGCACGCACTCTAGTGTCTGCATGGCGTAGTGCCAGCAGCAGCTGAGGCAAACCAGAGGCCCTGTGGGAGTGCACCCAGGCAGCCTCTCTCTCTCTAGTGGAGGGCGCAGAGAGAGATACCCCTCCCTCCAAGTTCTCCTACCTAAGGGATAAGAAGGCCACAAAGGGGGGGGGGTATTTTCCAGGACAAGAAACACTGGGTGGAAGCCAATCAAGGGAGAGAAGCAACCTGGAATGAAGGAAAAACTTCCTGGCAGGGAGGACAATTAACCAGTGGAACTGCTGGCCACCAGGAGCTGTGGGTGCTCCATCGCTGGAGGTTTTCAAGAAGAGACTGGACGGCCATTTCTCAGGAATGGTAACAGATTGCAGATAATCAGGGTTGGAAGGGACCTTGTAGGTCATCTAGTCCAACCCCCTGCCCAAGCAGGAGACCCCGCACCATTTCTGACAGATCAGAGTCCAATCTCTTCTTGAAAGTCTCATGTGATGGTACAGGATAAGGGTGTCTAACCTTGGGCACTTGTCTGACATGGTTTAGGGTCTCCTACTTGAGCAGGGGGCTGGACTAGAAGACCTCCAAGGTCCCTTCCAACGCTGTCAGTATGTCTTCTGCTGCCAAAACAGCCTTTTAATCCGGGACTCCGGGGTCCAGGAGGTGGGAAACCACAGAATCCTGATCAAAGGTGCAGACTTGATGGTCTCCATTTCCACCCTTTTAACTTTGGGATTCTTGGCAGCTTTGCTCTACCCGAACACTTTCCCCTTCAGCTCCTTCACATTTCTCACCAGCCAACCCAAAATGCATGAGGATCTCGGACTTCCCCGTGTTCGGGGTCTCTCTTGGCTCCCCAGCAGCCCCCGCAACTCTGATCCGCTGAACGATCTGAACAAGGCAGGGCTCTCCATTCCAACCATGGCAACTTTAAGCCTTGGCGGACTTTAACGCCCAGAATTCCTCAGCCAGCAAAGGTTGGCCAAGGACCCTGCAGAAGGCAGACCCACCTCAAGCCCCCTGCGGCAACCCCGCTCCCGCCCCGCCGGTGCTTAAAGCCCCCTCCTGAAGCGCCAGGTGCAAAGGTGGAGGGGCTCCTCCGAGCGCCGGGCCGGCAGCAGCGGGGCGGAGTCCGCAGCTGAGACCGCCTCCCCCCAGCCAGGCTCCCGTTGCTCCGCCCAGAGCCCCGCCTGAGCCTGGCCCACCGGGGGCGGCCTCTTCCCTCCCGCCCCCTCCCCTAAAGGCCGGGCGCCGGTCTCCCCCCCTCCGCCGGGGCGGGGCCCGGGGCTGGCGGCTCCGCCCATTGGGCGCCATGACCGAGGTGGCGGCGGGCGGCTGTGTCCCGGGCGAGGCGGCGGAGACCCCCGCGGGCTGCCCGTCGCAGGGCGCCCCCCGCCCGCCTTCCTGCCGCCGCCGCCTGCGCGCCGTGGAGCCGGTGCTGCTGCTGGCCACGCTGGCCCTGGCCCTGCAGGCGCCGCTCAGCACGCAGCTGCTCTGGGACCGGCTGGCCGGAGGGAACGGCTCCCGCCCCGCCGGAGAGCCCGGCAGCGGCTGCCCCAACCACTCCAGCGCCGGCTCCGGCTCCCAGGTGCGTCCGCGGCGCGCGGCTCCCTCCCCCGGCCCCGGCGCTGGCAAGGTGGGGCAGCCTCCCTCGGATCGGCCCTGGTAGACTGCTCCTGGCCCCGGAGCTCGCCTGCCGCCGTCCCGCTCCAGCGTCGGGATGGGGCAGAGAAGGGCCCGGCCGGGGAGGGAGGGAGGAGGGGGCCGGTCCCCCAGCCGGCGGCCATTCTTCATCCAGCCCGACGTTGGGAGCTTCCCGGCCCGGCTGCGGGGCGAGCGGCGGCAGGGAAGGAAGGCTTCTGTGGCTGGCCGGTTCCTCCGCGGTCGGCCTCCCTTCGCCTCCTCCGCCCAAGGGCGCCTCACCTGCGACGTGGGTGGGGGGGTCTCTCCTGCCTGAGCAGGGTTGGACTAGAAGACCTCTAAGGTCCCTTCCAATTCGGTTATTCTGCTGCTTAAGACAAAAGGGGAGGCTGTGGGCTGGTCAAGTAGGGGGCCCCACTCCCTCCCGGGACGTTGACTGCTGTTTGAAAGCCTTTGGGGGTCATTAGCCCCCAATAAGAGTGGAGCCTCCATGCTCAGAGACAAGCTACCTCTCTGGTGTTTTTCATACAGCTCCGGGAGCCTTGGTTTAGGTCAGAGGCTCCCAGACTTGGGACCTTTAAGACCGGTGGACTTCAACTCCCAGAATTCCCCAGCCAGCTCTGCTTAAAGGAGCCAAGTTTGGGGGGACCCCCTTTTTTTAGGTGGCTTTGAGGAGCCTTTTAGGCCTTGCTGGGCAAACGCTGCGAAGACCCCCCCCAAAAAAGTCACCCCACAATAAAAAGGTTTGTTTTGCAGCCAAAGCACTTCGCCTCCAGGTTCCCATCGCCTTGAGCCCCCTCGGAGGGGAGTCTTCCATGGCATAGTGGAAGGTGGGACTTCTCCCAACCAACCCTCTTCGGACAAACAATGCTGGTTTATCTCAGGGCCCTGATGGCTGCGTTGCTTCAGCCTCCCAGATTCCGCCTTGGCCGAGGGTCAGAATGTGGTTGCTGATTGTGGGCCTCTTTCTATGGGAACCTGCAGATTTGAGCACCAAAAGGTGCTCAGGAATTCTCTTCCTTTTGGCTCAGAACCTCTTGTACTTTGATATTATCTTGCCCAGATACAGTTTCTTCTCTGGGGAAACTTTGTTTAACGCTTCATTGTCCTGTTATTAGCTTTTCCTGTTCCACTTTTCGTACTTCATATTTCAGCAGGAATAGCCAACACCCCAGAAGATAAGCTCAAGACCCAGATGGATCTTGACAGACTAGAACACTGGGCCGCATCTAACAAGATGAAATTCAGTGTAGAGAAAAGTCAAGTCCTACACTTAGGCAAGAAAAACCCAAAGGACACATACAGACAGGGTGGAACCAGGCTCAACAGCAGGAACTGGGAGGAGGATCTTGGAGTCTTAGTGGACACCCAGCTAAATAAGAGCCAGCCACATGCAGCAGCAGCAGCCAAAAAAGCCAATGCAATCCTAGGTTGCATTAACAGAGGGATACAATCCAGATCAAGGGAGGTACTAATACCACTCTATGAAGCCTTAGTAAGGCCACACCTAGAGTCCTGCATCTGTTTCTGCCCTTGGACTCTGGTCCCTGAGGGCGGCTGTGCTGCTGAGGGTGCGCGGGGCCGTCCTCCTTCGGCTTCCTCCGCCTCCTTCAGGGGCCCTGAGGCTGCTCCCTCCTTTCCAAGGACACAGAGTCCTCCACTTAATGGCCACAATGCCCCCGATTTCTGTTGTTCAGTGAGACTTTTGTTTTTTGCCCCATTTTACGACCTTCCTTGTCACTGTGTGGCAGTGACTCACTGTGGTTGTTAAGTGAGTCACATGGTTGTTAAGCAAATCTGGCTTCCCCCCCTTGACTCGGCTTGTCAGAAGGACACAAAAGGGTGACACCCCCACCAGGTCATAAATACGAGTCACTTGCCAAGCGCCTGAATTCTGATTCTGTGACAGTGTGGATTTAAGTGTGAAAACCAGCCCTAAGTCACCTTTCTCAGTGCCTTTGCAACTGAATGGTCATTAAGTGAAGTATTGTAAGTCGAGGACTTCCCGTAGCTGCCAATATCCTGACCAAGATTACCGGGAAAACTCTCTCTCGTCTTCAAAGGGACACTTTGTAAGCCTCGTAAGGTTAGACGGATGAGGCCGGGGTCTCCCACCTGGGCCCCTTTAAGCCTGGTGGACTTCAACGCCCAGAATCCCAGGGTCAACTGGCTCTGCTGGCTGGGGAATTCTTGGAGTTGAAGTCCACCAGGCTTAAAGGGGCCCAGGTAGGAGACGCCTGAACTAGGCCAATGTGCTCTCAGTGCACCCTCCCTCTGGGCCTGTGGCAGTTGTGGGGCCCTTCCTGCACCCCCTTTTCTGCCCCTCTCTATCCAGAAGGGTAACCAGGTCCAAATGCCGTTGGGGCAGCCCAGAGCCTTGCTGGTGCCACCTTCCCACTGCTCTCTCCTTGCCTGAGCAGGGGGTCAGGCTAGAAGATCTCCAAGGTCCCTTCTGACTCTGGTCCTGTCTTCCCAGGAGCTGGAGACTCTGGTGGCCCACTGGAACCTCTACCTCAACCTGGCCGGCTTCTTTGTGGGGCTTTTCTCGGTGACCCTCTTCGGCCCCTGGAGTGACAGCGTGGGGCGCCGGCCGGTGCTGATCCTGCCCACGCTGGGCATGGCCCTGCAGGCCGCCATCTACCTGGTGGTCATGTACGCTCAGCTGCCTGTGGGGTACCTCATGGTGGGCCGGGTGCTGAGCGGCCTCTCTGGCGACTACAACCTGGTCCTCACCGGCTGCTTCGCCTATGTGGCCGACGTCAGTGACCAGAGCAGGCGCACGTTCCGTGTGGCCGTCCTGGAGGCCTGCCTGGGCCTGGCGGGCATGGTGGCCAGCGTGCTGGGCGGGCAGTGGCGCAGGGCGCAGGGCTACATGGCGCCCTTCTGGCTGGTCTTCGCGGCCAGCCTTGCGCATGAGCCCTGCAGGAGTCAGTGCGGCCGCTCCTCACGTCATTATGGCGTGCGCTGGCCCTGCCCGGGGCCCGGCATGGCGCCAGCGGCTCCTCTACTCGCTGGCCTTCTTCGTGGTGGTGACAGTGCACTTTGGGGCCCGGGAGATCCTGGTGCTGTACGAACTGGGCCCTCCGCTCTGCTGGGGGTCGGAGCTGATCGGCTACGGCTCGGCTGCCCTCTACCTGACCTACCTGAGCAGCCTGGTGGGGCTGCGGCTGCTGCAGAGGTGCCTGCCAGATGCCTGGGTGGCCGAGCTGGGCCTGCTCTCCAATGCCCTGGGCCTGGGGACCATGGCGCTGGCCGGGACCACAGCCCTGATGTTCACAGGTGAGCCAGGCGGAGCGGAGGGTGAGCGAGGTCTGTCCTTACCCTTCCTCCCCTTCCTTCCTTCCTTCCTTCCTTCCTTCCTTCCTTCCTTCCTTCCTTCCTTCCTTCCTTCCTTCCTTCCTTTCCTTCCTTCTCCTTCCTTCCTTCTTTCCTTCCTCTCTCTCTCTCTCTCTCTTTCTTTTCTGTCCTTCCTTTCCTCCTTCTTTCCTCTTTGTCTTTCTCCTTTCCTTTCCTTTCCACCCTTCCATCTTATCATATCTTAGATCTGATCTGATCTTTATATCTTATCTATCAAACTTACTTGCCACCCATCTCATATCCAATGACTCTGAGCTGCTTACCACATAAAAACATTAGAACATTTTTTAAAAACCCATGAAAATCAATAATCATGGAAACACAGTGGATACAATCCTTAACTAGTAATGTAAAAATAATAATTACACCGTGATTAATTATTATTTAATTATTGTAAATCATAATTCAATAACCCGGGGGGGGGAGGAAGGGGCCGGACACACACGGGGGAGGGGGATTTGGTTGGGCCAGGGGTCCAGGAGCCAGGTAGGGCCCAGAGCTGGGTGCCAAGGAGCCTGTTGGCAGCGCAACCTCACCCCGTGCCCACCCAGGCTGCCAAGGGGCCCCGGCATGCCCTCAGGGCCAGGCTCTGCTGGGGTGGCAGGGGGGCTTGTAGGTCACCCACCGTCTCCCCCACAGGTTACGGCCTTCTCTTCCTCTCCATGATGGTGACGCCCGTGATCCGCTCCAAGCTCTCCAGGCTGGTTGGCGAGACCGAGCAAGGTAGGGCGGGAGGGGGAGGGAGGCTGTGCCCCTCCCCACACCCTTCCGTGTGCCCCTGTGCTCCCCCCGGGCTTTACTACCCAAGGGTTGGGGGGCACTTCCATGTTTTCTCCATTCTTTGTCCCTGGTAGAAAGGTTAGAATGAACCAGGGGCCTCCAAACGTGGCCCCTTTAAGACTGGTGGACTTCTGGGAGTTGAAGTCCACCAGTCTTAAAGCCCGTTGGACTGCTGAATAAGTGTGGGGATTCAGGATTCCTGGGGGGGGCTCCCGGGAGGCCAGGCGGTCTGGACGCCCCCCCTGCGCCTGAGCCGCCTCTTCTTCCAGGCTGCTTGACCCTCCCACCCCCTTTCCTCCTCCCTGCAGGGGCCCTCTTTGCCGCTGTGGCCTGCGTGGAGGGACTGTGCTCCCTAGTGGCCACGGGGGCCTTCAGCTCCCTCTTCCCGGCCTGCCTCTCCTTCATGAGGGGCTTCCCCTTCCTCTTCGGAGCCCTCCTCCTCGTCGTGCCGGCTGCCATCATCGGGTGAGTCTGCCTGGGGGAAACAGAGGTGGGCGACCCAGAGGTGGTGGTTGGGGTTCCCAGCTTGGGAGGTGTTGGCTGGGGGTGATGGAGTCTGGAGTCAGTTCCCCTTGAGGGAACGGCTGATCCGGAGCCATCCTGATCTCTGTTTTGCCTTCCATGAAGTTGTCTCCATTTTAAAGCTGACCGCTGTTTTCTGGTCCAGTGGTGGGGAGTTCCAGGGGTTAACTTGGCTGCAATTTCAGGCCAAAAACTGCAGCTGATGGCCAGTCAGTGACCCAAACCACCTTTCCCAGGTTCCTCTTTCGAGAAAGAGGGAAAAACCCCTCCCTGCCCACTTCCCCAGAAGCCCCCTCCCCACCTTTATCCCTCTTTGCTTCCTCCAAGCATCTCAGAGCCCCCCCCCTTCCCGGCTTCTTCTCACAAGAGCCCCCTGAATGCCATCTGGGTCGCCCTCTCCCCATCTTCTTCCTGCTTCCCCAAAGAGGCAGTACAGCACAGGCAGTCCTCAACTTATGACCGGTTTGCTTAGTTCAGATTTACAATGGATCTACTCTGGGACTTACAACCTGTTGGGCCCCTTCCGTATTCACAGGATTGAATGGAGCTGTTCTGACCCAGGCTTCCTGAGACCGTAATTAATCACATGCCTAGTTAAAACTACTCTTGTTTTATTTCAACGCTGGGAATTATGTTCATTCCTAGCCTGTAATGAGACCCAGACAGTCCCTCGAGATAAGCAGTCACCTTTCTCTCCTTTGAATGGCTGCCAACAATTAAGGTGCCAAATGAACTGTAAAAAAACCAAGCGAACCGAACAGAGCAAACGTTGCTTCCTGCAAAGGTTTTCCTACCTTTGCCTGCCTTTATACCTTATGGAAGGGGCAATCACAGCCTTACTCCTGAGTCGGCCCTTCTGCTTCAGCTGCTCTAGCCTTCTGGCAGCTCTGTGCACCAGCACACTGGGAACAGCCTCCCCTGGGTCCTCTGCCTTGTTGCTGCCAGACTCCAGAGGCTCCAGAGACAGCACCCCACTCCCAGATGGTCCTGGCCCCATCTCTGCATCGGATGCAGGACCCTTGTCCAAGTCCTCTCCAGACTCCCGGACTGGTCCCCATTCTTCCCTGCTGTCTGATTCTGTTGCCGTCTCTGCGGAGGCTGCCGGCAAACCACAACGGGGGCCATGTCTGCAGCTGTTTGCAGCCACCTGCATTCCTGCGGCTGCATTATGCAGGTTGTCCTCAACTTAACGACCACAGCAGAGCCCAACATTTCTGTTGTTAAGCAAGACAGTTGTGTAGCGAGTTCTGGCCCATTTTACCACCTTTCCGGCCAGGGAATCCCTGCCGTTGTTAAGTGAGTCACACAGTTGTTGAGTGAATCTGGCTTCCCCACCGGCTTTTGCCTGTCAGGAGGTCCCAAAGGGGTTCATGTGACATTGCCACCGTCATAACTATGAGCCACTCTCCAATTTTGATCATGTGACCATGGGGGATGCTCAACGGTCACAAGTGTGAGAAATGGTCCCAAGTCACCTTTTTCCGTGTTGCTATAAGTCGAGGACTATCTGTGCAAGAGTTCCGCTGAGAACTGGCACGCCTGGTTTTTGGCAAGACTGTGCCTGTAGTGAACCACTGGTTCACTTAACAACAGTGGCATTCGCTTAACGACCATTGCGGAAACGGCCAACCAATTTTTCAACCTTACAACTCATGCTAGTAATGGGGAGGTTCGGTCGTATGTCAAGGACTGCCCAAAGAGGCCTGGTTGTGGGAGGGCTGCGTTGGGAGACCCTTCTAACACAGATCCCTCATGGCGCTGGCCCGTCTCTCCTTCCAGGGGGATAGAGATCCAGGACAGCAGCCCCGGATACCAGCGCTTTGGTGAGACTCCCGAGCCGGGGCAGGAAGCCCAGCCGCCCCCTCAACATGACTGAAGCCATGGAGCCTCCTGGGCACCCAGGATCCACCTTCTCCGGGTGGGGAACAATCGATCGCGGCCGTCTGGAACCATGACAGATCAGGGGTTCAGGCCGTGGGGCTGTGTGAACACGCAAGGGAGCTGTCTTGTGTCTAAGCCAGGGGTCCTCAGCCTTGGGCCCTTTAAGACTGCTGGACTCCAACTCCCAGAATTCCCCAGCCAATGAGGTCACCCTGGGAGTTGAAGTCCACTAGTTTTAAAGGGGCCAAGGCCGGGGACCCCTGGTCTAAACTGAGGGGGGGCTCTGAGTCCAGGCGGCCTGGTGAGGGGGTGCCTGGTGCTGTTCTGGCTGCTCCTTGGCAGAGGGGCCTCCATGCCTCCCGACAGTGAGAGGGATTTGAAGATGCTTTGGGGGTCTTCAGATTTGGCCCTGCCAAGACTCTACCTGATGAGAGGCTGCCAGGCCTGAAGCAAGAGGCTGAGAAGGGGGACTGACCGCTGGGAACCAGTCCTCACCCCACTGGGGTTGCCGAGACCTGCCGCCTCCCCTGCCAGCCCCCCAGCCGGATCTTCCTGGGGGCTGAGGGACAATAAAAGGGAAACAGAAGTGACTTCCGGGGTCTCTTGGTGCTTCTTCAGCGGGGCAGAGGGCAGAGGGGTCACCCCAGCCACGGCAGCTCAGCCTTTGTGCATGGCACACCTGGCCCAGATTCTGTGTGGGGCCACATCTGGGCTGCCCACTTTCGCCAAAGGGGCGTGCTTGCGTGTACGCTTCTGAGTTTGGGCAACCTGGTGGAGCAGCTCCTGCAATTTCTTGGCAAGACTTCCAGGGGATTCCCCACACACACACACTGTCTCTTTCCTCCAGCTGAGAGGAGGACTGGCTCAAAGGCCCCCAGCTGGCTTTGGGTCAAAGGCAGGACTAGAACTCAGGTCTTCCGGTTTCTAATCAAGGAGAACCTTTGCAGGGTTGAAAGGAAGGGCCCTCCTGGGTGCTCCCTGAGCTGGGTGGCTTCCTTGCAGACGTTTCATGACCCAACTAGGGAACGCCATTCAAGCTATCGGCAGTGGGCAGGGGTGTGTGTGAGAGAGACAGCAAATACTACTAGCACTGATGATGTTGCCTAGTTTGGTAATGAAATGGCTTCCAAGCTCAGGGGGCATCCAGGGAAGCCTTCATTCCCATTTTAGCCTGGTAACTGATAAGCCACAACATTTGGCTCCGGTTTCAAAGCAGGAAGAGCGAGACTTCCGGGTTTCCTGTTTTCCCATTGCCCTCTGGCCACAGAAGAGGGACATTCGGGGAGCAGCTTTGCATCTGGCAGCTGAGGGACTGAAGCAGGCCAGCGGCTCTGACCAGCCCGTTTTTTCATTCGTATCCCAAATAAATTGAATTTTGGGCTGCTCCTCTTCCCTCAACGGCACCAAGGACAGCAGTGCAGTTACTGTGGAGCAGCACAAAAGATATTTGCGTATCTCTCCCCCACCCTTGCCCCCCATCCCAGCCCCACGGGGTGGAAAGGGATAGAGAGGACAGCAGATTTGTGGGGGGGGGACACCCCATGCCCCACAATCCAGAATGTTGAGGCTGGGAAATAAGCAGACCGACCATTTGCACCAATTTCCTTTTGCAAGTTTTATAAAAGCTTTTTTTTCCCTCGCTGCACAAGGGAGAGATCAGAGCAGCCCCCTTGCACCCGGCCATCCTGGGCAAGGCCCCCCTCTTCACAAACACAAGCCCCTGTGCCAGCCTTCCCTGGCGCCCACTTTCAGGGGCATCCTGGGCTGTGAGGCACATTTCAAAACAATCTGCGTGCCTGGCGGGATTGGAGAAGGCGGTCGGGGCAGAGAGGCAGAAGGCATGGGCTTTGGGGGCTCAGCCTCCCCGCTGGCCCCTCAAGTCTCTCCCTGAGCCCAAGCAACAGGAATTGTGGGGGGCTTTCCACTCTAAGGCAGGGGTCCCCAACCTTGGCCACTTTAAGACATGTGGACTTCAATTCCCAGAATTCCCCAGTTGCTGGCTGAGGAATTCTGGGAATTGAAGTCCACACGTCTTAAAAGTGGCCAAGGTTGGGGACCTGCTCTAAGGAAGCCAGCCATGGCACAGGGACCACCTCAGAGCCTCTCAACCAAAGAAACCTGGGGCTGCCATCCCCTCTGGAGGCTGAAAACCCCCTGGTGGCTGCTGGGGGAAGGAGGCGTGGCAGGGAGGGGCGAGGCCTTCCTTCAGCCCCTTCTGGGCTCCCAGCCGGTCCTTCCATCTGCAGAGCCACCAGCCATAGGCGAGTCTCACTGAGCCCTGAACTTCCACTTCAGGGGGCCCACGTGGCACCCCCCGCCCAGTATATGGTTCGGGGCAGGGGCGGCACCAGCTGCCTCCCTGGCTGGGCTCCATTGGATGGCTTCCAGAGGGGGTGGCAGTGATGCCCCACCTCCCCACAAGTGGACCTCAACCTGCGGGAGGCTCCAGGTGGGGATGTCCGACCTCTTCCTGGGCTGGAGCAGTTGAAGGCTGCTGTGGGGTCCTGAGCGGTGGGGAGCCCTTGGGGGGGGGCAAACTGGCAGGGGGAGGGGCTGGGCAGGAGAGGAGCTTTGCTGCTGATTGGGTGGGTGGGTGGGGGACTTTTCCCAAATGGCAACTGGACTTTCTTGGGTTTTTTCCTTTAAAACTCTTTGCTTCTCATCCAAGGAGCTGAGGGAGAGAAAAGGGGGGAGGGGGGATGGAAGGAAGGGGCGTGGGTGGATTTGAGAGGTTTTTTAGAAGGCACTGGGCAGCCATTTGGTGGGGGGCCTCCTGCTTGAGCAGGACTGGGACTAGAGGACCTCCAGGGCCCCTTCCAAAGTTGTTGTTCTGTTCTATTAGGGAAGGGAGGGAGGAAGGAGGAAGGGAGGGAGGGAAGGAAGGAAAAGAGGGAAGGAAGGAAAAGAGAAGGAAGGAAGGAGAGAGGGAGGGGGAAGAAAGGAAGAGGGAAGGAAGGAAG
>CM019148.1:958586-1006832 GCA_009733165.1 Naja naja | reverse complement strand
CGTCAACTCTGGCTGAGGAATTCTGGGAGTTGAAGTCCCCAAGTCTTAAAGGGGCCAAGGTTGGAGACCCCTGGAATAAGAGTGTTACAACAGCTAAAAAGTGAGTTACGTTTTGCACACAGGATCAAAATTCAAACCCTTGGGAACTGACTCGTGTTTATGACGGTCGCAGCCTGTCCCCGGGATCACATGATTCCCTGACGAGCAGAGCCAATGGGGAAGCCTGGTTCACTTAACAATGGTGTGGCTAGCTTAAAACCAGCGGGGATTCCCTTAACAACCGTGCCCGGAAAGTGGGGCAAAACTCACTCAAGGACTGTCTCACTTAGCAACATAAATTTTGGGCTGAATTGTGGTTCTATGTCGAAGACTCCCTGTACAAAGCCAGGCCTCTCCCTCATGGGCAGGAGGGCCCTGCTGTGGCTTCTCTCATGGTCCCTGCCCTCCATCGCTCTGGGCCCAGGTCTGTGTTGTGGCCTGCCAGTGGCCAGCAGAGCTGCTTGCAGAGTCGGGAAGTGAGGAGGTTGGGGAGGAACCTGGGCCAGTCCTGGAGTCTGGGGAAGGCTCTGACAAGGGCTCTGTGTCGGAGGCAGAGATGGGGCCAGGGCCTTCTGACAGTTATCAGCTGCCTTCGGAGTCAGAGACCGGTGGGGAAGAACAGCTGGAGCCTGTTCCCAGTGTGCGCATGCACAGAGCTGCCAGGAGAAGGGAACAGCTAAGGAACAAGCATCAACTCGGGAGTAAAGGCTCAGGTAGACGGTGAATGGCCCCTCCCAGGGGGAATAAAGAGGAGGGAAAGGGGAGGGGGGTTTGCAAGAGGCAATGAGTTCAATTCATTAGGGTGAAGATTTGTTCCTGACTCCTTGCCAGGTATTTTCTGCTACAGCATTGCTCTTGGAAGCTCTCGGCCTGGCAACTCTCCCAGCCTGATAAGGTCTGTGGTTGTAAATCACCCTTGAAAGACTGTTTGTTGGGACTCTGCTGGATGTGAACGAGAGCAATTCACAGTAGCCTAAATAAAAGGGGTTTTGTTGGGACAAAGAGAACCGTCTGCATGGGGCGGGCCAAGGGTGTGTGTGGAAGGCCTCCCCACCTTCAGTGCCCCACTCACTTGATCCCATTGAATTTCAGGATGGCTCTCATGTCCTCCGGAAGCTCCTCTGGGTCTGGCCAGTCAAAGTGGTCGCTCACCGGGATGATGTTTTTCCGGCCACTCAGGGCAGTGGCTATTTCCTGCAAGGGCAGCCTTCTCAAGCACCCCCTGGGCCTCCGGGCCCCCTCCTGCTCCCCCCTCCAGCAACCTGGTCCCCATGCAGGGCGTCCCCCCCAAACCGACCAGCCTCCATCCCTGTGGGGGCTGCTTGTGGGGCTGTTCCCCTCCCCTCCCCCTCACCTTGTGCACCCAGTCTTTGCAGGCGTTGTCCCCCTTGCAGCGGTCCAGGGCCTGGACGGAGAGGACCAGCACAAAATTCCGGGCGCTCATCACGCTCTGGGTCAGCTTGTCCTCAAACTTCCCGGCCTCCAACTTCTCCACGTCCAGGAAGACGCTGAATCCATGCAGCTGCAGGTGGACCTTCAGGAGGCTGCGGGAGGGAGCAGGGGGGCAGGTATTTTAGGGGGACCCCCTGCTCTGCTTTTCCCTGGGCAGAGGCAATCCCTGGTACTCTCTGAGCCGGGTGGCCCCCTTGCAGACGTTTCACAGAATCACAGAGTTGTAAGGGACTTTGGAGGTGCTCTAGCCCAACCCCCTGCTGAAGCAGGAGACTCTACACCATTTCAGACAAAAGTTGGCCAATCTGGCCTTAAAAGCAGCTGGAATTTCTGGTGGCAACTTCTGTTCCACTGGTTAATTGTCCACCCTGTAAGGAAGTTTCTCCTTAATTCTAGGTTGGATCTTTCCTGGATGAGTTTCCATCCGTTGCTTCTTGTCTGCCCTTCTGGGGCTCTTTGGAGAATAGGTGGACCGCCCCCCTTTTTTTATTTAGACTTGTATGCCACCCTTTTCCCTAAGGACTCAGGGTGGTGAACATATAAAAAGAGATATATTTACAATAAAAAATATTAAACAAGAAACAAGTCTAAAATTGCTAAAAACATTAGAAAACAATTAAAATTACAATAAAAACAATACAATTAAAACAACCCACCCCCGGGTCAATCCAGGCTGGCTTGCTGAAACAGCCAAGTCTTCAGGTCTCGACGAAAGGAGTGGAGATCAGGGGCCAAACGGAGATTCGCGGGGAGCTGATTCCTTAGGGCGGGCGCTCCCACAGAAAAGGCCCTAGCCCTGGGGACCGCCAGCCGACAGTGCTTAACCGACGGTATTCCCAGGAGGCCCCTCCTGTGGGAGCGCACGGGGCGATTGGAGTGTGATGCTGGCAGGAGGCGTTCCCACAAGTACCCTGGACCCAAGTCATTTAGGGCTTTATAAGTTGTTACTAACACCTTCTCTGGTGCAGCCCCTCAGATATTGGAAGAGGGCTATCACGCCCCCCCTAGACTGGCCAAACCCAAATCCTGCAAGCATTGCTCATCTCTGCACTCTTTCCAGAGTGGCAACCTAAACTGGGGGCAATGTCCCAGGTGTAGCCGTGAGGAGTCACCTGTTTTGGTAATGAAATGCCTGCCAGAGAACCACCAAGCCCAGAGATCACCAGGGATGCCTCATTTCAACCCTGAGCTACCAACATTCTCCTCTATTAGACCCAGGCCCACATTCTACAGGAAAGACACGGGGGGGCAGAGGCCTGCAGAGAATTGCCTGTTCCCTTCCTGGGGGCTGCTCTGCGTTTCCTTTGACAAGGGACAGAACCCTCCAGGAAAGGAAAAAATGACCCTGGAGCCCCACCGGAGTGCCTGGGGCAGCCATGCATGTCGCTTGGGATCTCCAGCTCCTCTCTGGGGACAGTTCAGGCAAGTGGGGCCAGGGTCCCAGCCCAGGCAGCCCCCTCCCCAGTACCTGGCCAGCTGAGATCCGGTGCGCCGTCGGTAGCTGATGAAGACATCCGTGCCCTCCAAGGCAGACTTCCGGCTGTTGCACGGCAGAGGCGAGTGAAGCATCTCTGGGCGGAAGAAGGAAAGCAGCAGAAACCGCTGGATTGGGCCCTTCCGACCCCCCAGAAAGGCAGGCTGGGTTAGCCAAAGACCCCGCCCCAGCTTCATCTCCCCAAAAGAGCAAGAACAATTAGGGGCATCTGTGGAGATTTTCTGCCCTTCGCTCACAGTTGCTTTTTCAAGAGGCAACTGGACTCTTGGCTTTCTTTTTTTTGAAGACGTTTCGCTCCTCATCCAAGAAGCCGTCAGGGTCCCAAATAAAGGACCCACAGCAAGCAAAACTCCCAGGCAGGGGGATTCCTCCAAGAATCGCTTCCTTGGATGCATCATATTGGCCCAGGTCTGGTGAAAACCGACTCTGGAGGTTCCCACAATTTCCAATCACGGCGCTGTCTCATTGCCTGGTGACATCACTCCGCCTTCCTCTGACCAGGTGTGAGAACATCCTTGGTTCCCAAGAGAAAGTATTTTGTTTTGGCTACAAAATCCCAGCTATCTCAGTTGAGTCTTGGGGGCACAGTGGTCAGAGTGCAGTACTACTTCTGCTGCCGGCTGGCTGTCTGCAATTTGGCAATTCGAATCCCACCAGGCTCCAGGTTGGTTCAGCCTTCCATCCTTCCAGGAGGTCAAATGAGGACCCAGATTGTTGGGGGCACAAGAGGCTGACTCTGTAAACCGCTTAGAGAAGGCTGTAAAAGCACTGTGAAGTGGGATATAAGTCTAAGGGCTACCGCTATTGCTATCTAAAATCCCCCCTCCGTGTCCCTCAGCTCCAGTGGGGCAACACTGAAGCATCCAAGAAGGCTCTGGTCAGGTCAGCTTCGGGGTAGGCAGAAACTTCTCCAGCTCTGTCGGAAGAGGGACGTCCCCTGCTAGGAAGCCCTGGCCTCATCCGGGACCCAACCATGCCGGTGAAGTCCTGTGAATTGCTGCTGTGATGGGTGGTGTTGCCAGCTAGAGGAGCTAATAAGGCGGTTGGATGTTTTGCAACGTTGTAGGTCACGGAGTTGATGTTGCTGGCAATTGGTCTGAGTGGGGAGTCCCCTCTTGGTGGATTTTGAGGGATCCATACATACATGGCGCGGCTTCCCCAGGGTCAAGACGGTTGCATTGTGGCTGCCCGGTGGCATTGTCCTTCAATGGGTGTTGCAAGAAATCGGTGGCGCTTTTCTCGCAAGTGCTGGTGGGGCCTCTCTCCGACGTCTCACATGTGGCAGAGTCCTCCAGAAGACGGTTCCCCCTGGCCTTGTGGTCCCCTGTGTCCAGGGTGGCTGTGCACCTTCCTTTGGAAGCTTCTTGGAGGAGAAGCGAAAGGGCTTCGAAGGAAAACCAGAAAGTCCAGTGGTCTCTTGGGAAAAAAAGCACCTTCGGGACAACAATTGGTGAGGTTCAGCTGAAACCTGAGCTCAACAGGCCAGGAGCACCTGGGAGCTGAGTCCAGCCTCTCCTACGAACAAAGGCCTGCGAGGGGCTCAATTGGGAGTCCTCCTGCGGGCAACAGGCTGGAATCAAAGGGCCCCCAGGCCCCTCCCTCCCTCCCTCCCTCCCGCAGCATCTGAGGCTCAGGGAAGAGGCAGGTGGGCTTCTGGGCTGAGGGCCTGAGCTGCTGCTGCTTGGCTGCCCCCCACCCAGTCGCCCTTTGGAGCCAGGTGTGTCTTGGCAGAAGGGACACACACACACACACAGAGGATCTGGGCCAGCTGTGTGTGTGTCTCAACTTCAATTCCAAGCCCTGGGTAACCGGAGCTGTAGTCCAGCAGTGGGGGCGGCCAGCGGGGGTCTCTCTCCTCCCCACCCTTACCCCGGGCAGCAGAGAGGATTCGGACGCGGTGGAAACCCAGGCCGATGCGGCAGTCGTCCTGCAGCTGCTGCTCTGTGACGCGGTGGAGGAAGTTCCGGTCGATGCCGCAGGTGACCAGGTTGTAGGTGTACTGGCGGAATTTGGGGTCGACGCCGGCCAGCCAGTCGGCCAGGTTGCTGCGGTCGCAGGTGGAGTAGTTGGCGTAGGTCTTGAGCTCCGTCAGCTCCCGAAAGAACCTGGGGGAGGGAGGGGGGCTCAGCCGGTGGGCCTGATCCAGGCACCAGGCTGGAGAAACCAGGGGACGGGGAGTTCTAGTCCCGCCTTCCTTCCTACCGCTTCCGGGTGATGCTGGAGCTCATGGCCAGGTCGGACAGCAGGTCTTCCTCCGAGAGCCTCAGGAGCAGGTCCCCGTCCACCTGGTGCTCCTGCAGAGGGAGGAGGTTCCAGGGGCCTCTCAGCCTTCGGGCGGGATTGTCTCTCTTCCCCCTCCTGCCTTCTATTTTCTTTCCTTCCTTCTTTCCCTCCATTATTTCTTTATTCAATTTCTATGTCATCCCTTTCCCTCCCTCCTCCTATCACCTCCCTCCCTTCTTTTCTTCTTCCTTCATTACCTCTGTACTCAATTTTTATTCCCTTCCTCCCTCCTTCCTCCTTTCCTTCCTCTGTTTATATGGCCACCCCTGTGATTAGTCCAGGGGGCAAACAAACAAAAGGACGTCCAGAAAGCCACCAAGCTCAGGGAGCAACCTGAGCTGAGGCCCCCTAAAGTCAGAGCCCTCCTGTCTCCCCCAACCACACCACAGATTAGCATCTTCCACCGCCCCCACCCCCCCAGTTCCATTCCATTCATGGCCACGATGGGAGCCAGAGCTGGGAGACCACCCCTGAGTGGCTGGCCAATAGAGCAGCCGCCCATCCTTTGCCCATCACTTGTGGGCAGGGCTCCCCCTCCACCACCTTCCCCCCCTGCACTCCCCCCCCCAGGGACTCCTACCAGGAAGCGGGCACAGTACTTGATGAAGCCGATCTGCTGCAGCCACTTCTGCACCTCGGGGGTCTTCCAGTTGGGCACCATGGGCAGGAGCCTCCGGGGCACTTCCTCCCCCATGGTGCACAGCGCCCGCTTGGCCAGCATGGAGGTGGTACCATTGGCCGAGTAGCAGACGATCCTCTTCAGGCTCTGGATGGCCCCGATCTCTGCAAAGATCTGGCGACACAAGAGGCACCGTCAGTGCTCATGAGGCAGCCGGTTCCAGCTGCCCCAACGGGTACCTGCCCTGGTGGGCTGGGTCTCAGTCCTGGAGAGCTGGTCATGCCACCAGAAGCAAGCTGAGAATATGGCAGCGGAAGGGCCCCACGTTGGCCGAGTCCTCCAAGGCAAACTCTACTGAGGTGGGGCTACTGAGACTGGCCTCGTCCCAGGACCTCCCGTCTCCGAGTCTCCGAGCCAGAAACTTTGGGGCAGCAGCCCCCTCAGAGCCACTGGATAGATTGGTCCTCCCCCGCCCCCCTGGGTTTTGGAGTGGGGGTGGGCAAAGGAGGGGGCCAAAGGGGGATCTGCTCTCTTGGCACAGCAGGGGCTCCTCTGCCCCCCCAATGTCTGGGTGTCTCTTGCAGAACTGGGTCTTTCACCCCAACCCCAGGCCTGGGTGTGGGGAGGGGGCTCAGAGGCTTCTCCTGCCCCAAGCCCTGGAGGGAGGCAACAGGCCCACCGCCCACCCCACCCTGCTGACCTCGGTCTTCTTCTGCCGGGCTTTAATGGCAGCCTCCACGCAGAGGTAGAAGGCGGCGATGCACTGGGCCTCCAGGCGGGAGCTGTCCAGCAGGGGCACCAGGCACTGCAGGTCGTCCGCCGTCCGGCCCTGGCTGTTGTCGCTGCTACCCAGCCAGCTGTGGGTGAAGCGTCCGGGGTCGAGGGTGGCGATGAAGGGCTCGACCAGCGCCAGCGTGCCTGAGTTCTCCACCTCCTTCTCGATCTCCTTGTTGGTGGCCAGCACGGCGATGGCCAGGCAGGCCTGGAACTGGACCAGGTCATCCTCCTTGGAGAAGGCCAGCGGGAAGAGCCACTCAGCTGCCTTCTTCTCCACCATCCGCCGCTGGTTGGCCTGCCCGCCGTACATGGCGCAGTTGGCCAAGGCGGCGGCGCAGTGGCGAAGCACCAGCGGGTCGCTCCAGCGGCACCAGAAGAGGACGGCGTCCAGGCCTCCGTGGGCGATCAGCTGGAAGCAGGTCTCCTCCGAATGCTTGAACATGTGCTCCAGGATGCCTGAGGTGCTGCGGGCCAGGGGGAGGCTCTCCCGCTCCTTGGCCAGGTTCAGCACCACCCCCAGGCCGATCCGGGCCACGCGGTTCCTGCCAGGCAAGCAGGGAGGGAGCAGGTGAGCAAGGCGCGTCAAAGCTGGGAAGCCAGTGGGGCCCCGATCTGGCCCCTCCAGGCTTCCCCGTGCTCTGAGACCCTACAAGGCAGCCCCACCCTCTCTGCACCCCCTGCCCCGGGAGAGAAGGGGCAGCGAAGGGTTCCACAGATGCTGAGACTCTGGGAAGAGGGCAGAGAAGAACGGTGGCAGGAACCAGGCATGGCTAGTGAAGGGAAGGAGCGGGGGCACATGAGAGCAGTCTTCCAGGATCTGAGGGGCTGCCCCAAAGGAGAAGAGGGGGGTCCACCTCTTCTCCAAAGAGCCCCCGAAGGCAGGACAAGAAGCAACGGAGGAGAGAAGCAACCTGGAATTAACCTGACAGGGAGACAATGGAACACCTGGGAGAGATTGGCCAGCCCTGTGCCTGGAACGGCCTGGGCTTTCCTGCCTGCGAGGTTGCATTCTGTTCTTCTCTTTCCCAAGCTAAGCTATGCGCCAAATTGGCCCAGGACGGGGCCGCCCAGAATCTACTGTAGGGCAGGGGGGGTTGCAGAAGGAAGGCAAGGGGTTCCTCATTGCCTGCTCTTGCTTCAGTGGGAGGAAATGGGACGGGGCTGGGCTAGAAGGCCTCCCCCTTGGGAGGGCAGTTTCCCTGCTTCTCCCCCTGCCGAGGGGGATTGCCTCCTGGGGGGGTCACATCAGCCAGCCCCGGCATTGCCTCCCCCGCCACCTCATAGGCCTCCCTCAGCTGAGCTCAGCTTCTGCTGAGTCAGCCCCAAAGGGGTGGGGGCTGGCGTGGCCCCTCCTGGAAACTGGGCTTGATCTGTTTCAGTGTGTCAGACGGCACAGCGCCTCCCAGCAGGCCCCGTTTCCTAGCCATCAGCACAAATCCATCAGTCCCTAAACCACACACACCATTGTATGTTGACAAAGAGAATCAGGAAAAAAGCAGCATTTGATGGCAGAAATTTACCTGTGAGCCCCCCCCCCAGTTCCTTCCTTTTCCCTTGCTCGTTTCCTTCCTTCCTTTCCTTTCCTTTCCTTCCTTCCCCATGCGCTCCCTCCCCCCCCACATCTCTTCTTTCTATTATGTTTCTCTCTCTCTTTTTCCTTCTAATAACTACCTGCCTATCTCTACCAGATGTAGGGACTGCCCATGGTGCTCTACTGCAGGGCCTATTGGTTTCGGAACATGAAATCAGAAGCTGGGGGGGACCCTCTGTCCCTAAGGGGAGCTGGAGGGGCGGATGGCTCCGCTCCACCCACTAAGCCTCTGGCTGGCACACTCCCATCTCCTGAGCGGGGAGGGGCCCCAAGGCAGCCAGCATCTCAAGGGGCCCCTGCAGACTTGCCCTTCTCCTTCCAGGCTCCCCTGGAGAGACCCACGGATGCATCTGCTTTGGGGGCCGAGATCCACCTTGCCAAAGGGGCCGGGGGGGCAGTGAGGAACCCCAGACCCAGCCAGAGGAGCCCTGGGACCAAGAGGGGCCTGCTTCTGCCCCAGACAGAGGGCCCTCCACGCCAGCGTCTGCACAGACACAGAGCCATCCCCATGCTGTGTAGGACGTAGAGGGAGGTCTCGGCTTACAACAGTTCGTTTAATGACCACAGTTACAGCAGCACTGAAAAAAATGACTGATGGCTTTTCATACTTACGACCATAGCAGCCTCCCCTAGTCCCATGATCAAAATTCAGGTGTTTGGCGTGACTCATGACAGTCACTGTGTCCGGGGGGGGGGTCATGTGATCGCGTGCACACACACACACACTGGCCCAGCCCTCTTTGCCCAACTGAAGGCTTCCCCTCCTCCTGGAGAAGGCTGGGACGATGCCAGGAACAAGGAGGTGCCCTACTGTCTCTCTGAATGAGTCACAGCTCTGCCTTCCTTCTTATTCAGCCCGCTGAGAGGAGTGCGGGGGGGATTTTAGGGTGGCTGGACTCCAACTGGCTGGACAGAAGGCAATAAATAACAGAATAAAAGAGTTGCAAGGGCACTTGAAGGTCCTCTAGTCCAACCCCCTGCTCAAGCAGGAGAACCCATAGCATTCCAGACAAACGGCTGTCCAGTCTCTTCTTAAAAGCCTCCAGTGTTGCAGCACCCACAACCTCTGGTGGGCAGCAGTTCCACGGGTTAATTGTCCTCCCCGTCAGGAAGTTTCCCCTTTGTTCCAGGTTGCTTCTCTCCTTGATTAGTTTCCATCCGCTGCTTCTTGCCCTGCCTTCTGGGGCCTTGGAGAATAAATTGACCCCCCTCCCTTCTTTGGGGCAGCCCCTCAAACATTGGAAGGCTGTCACTTCTTGTCATCTCTCTTTCTTAGATTACACCCAACTCCCGCAACTGTTCTTCGTATGCTTTAGCCTCCAGCCCCCTAATCATCTTTGTTCCTCTTCTCTGCACCCTTTCCAGAGTCCCAACGATGTCTTTGTATATTGCAACTTACACACACACACACACACACCCCTTTACAGTCTAAAACAGGCTCTCCAACCTTGGCAACTTTAAGCCTGGTGGACTCATATCCCAGAATTCTGGAATTCCGCCAGGCTTAGTTGCCAAGGTTGGAGAGCCCCGGTCTGAAAGCAAGCAAGCAGAAGCATCCGCACAGCAGACCAGGCGGGCAGCCAGCCTTGCGCCCAGAGAAGCAGAGGCTTCCTGCATCCAAACACAGCGGGCAAAAGGGACACCTCGGGGGGCGGGTCTCCCTTCCACGAAGAAACGCCCCTTCCTCTACCTGGCCTGAGAAGGACGCAGAGGGCAGCCCTTACAAAGACATCCGCCTAATCCCCCCCGCCGCCCCCCCTCTTCAAAGGTCCCGCGGCGCCCGGGGCGAGCGTGAGCCTCGGCGGAGCTCCTGCCGAGGAAGCGTCGGCTGAGGCTGCGCTGCTCTTTTGGGACCGGGGCTCCTCCAGGCGTACCCCCCTCGAGGGCTGACGGGTCCCCGGGAGGCCGCGCCGCGCGCTCACCTGTTCTCGGCCACCAGCACCTGTTCCAGCAGCTGCGCCGCGCGATGCCGGCTCTCGGGCTCTGCGCCGCGCAGCAGGTCGAGGAGCAGGTCGAGGCCGCCCTCCAGGCGCAGCGCGTCGCAGAGCCCCTTGGCCACCTGGCGCCCCACGGCTGGCAGCCCCCAGGCCTCCTCCACCAGCGCCAGGATGGCGCCCAGCCGCGCCTGCAGGTCCCCCGGGCCGGCCGCTTGCTTGGCGGCCGAGACGGCCTGGTGCAGCTCGGGCAGGCTCCGTTCCAGGGCCGCCTGGATGGCCGAGCCCAGGCCGGGCGGGAGGTCGGCGCCGCCCAGCCCCTCCGCCCACCAGCCCGCGCCGCCCGCTGCGCCCGTCGGCTCAGGCATGGCCAGGCGGCACAGCTCGTAGGCCGAGAGCAGCAGGCTCAGCACCATGGGCAGCGGCGGGGCTCCCTCTGCCCGCTTCGCAGCAGCGAGAACGGCGGGGGCTGCGGGCCGGGCGGGGTGGGGCAGGGATGCCGGGGGCGCAACCGGGCTTCGGCCGCCGGGCTCCGCCTGCCTTCGCCTGGGGCTGTGGAGGATGCCCGCCGGGGCCGCGCTGCCATCCCGCCGCCGCCGCCGCCTTGCAGCCCTCCCATGACGTCACCCACCGCCCTCCCCGGCGCGTGCCCGCTGGCGGGAGCGCGCCTCAGTCCCGCCCCGGTCCTGCCCGGTGGGTGGGATGGAGCACGCGCGGAATAAAGGCAGTGGCCGCGCCACCCCCCGCCTCTCAGACCCTCGGAGCGCTGATTTGAGAGGGGGGCGGACGCCGCCCCACCCCGTCCCTCCTCCGCCCCCTCGCCCCTTCCCCATCGGGGGCGGCCCCGCAGCCTTTGGCAGCCGGCAGAGTCCAGCGCGGAGGACCCATCGCGACTTTGCTCGATTTATTCGCCCAGTCATTTAATTTACATGAATTTCTCTCTCGAGGCGACTCGGAATGGCTTACGGTGCAATTAACAGCCATAACAATTATAAATATAACACACTGACATCAGGAGAGATTAACTGGAATTGAGGAGGCCTGGCTGCTCCCTGAGCTTGCTTGTTTTCCTGCAGGCCTTTCAGGGCCAAAACTAGGGAACATCACCAGTGCTAGAAGGGGTTGGGAGGATTTGCCTCTCCCAGCACTGATGAGGTTCCCTAGTTGGGTCATGAAATGCCTGCAAGGAGACAGCCAGGCTCAGAGTACGCAGGGGCCCCCATCTAAACCCTGAGCTACAAAGGTTCTCCTGTTCTGGACTTCTGGGTGGCGGGTCCATAATATCCGTAGCTCAGGGTGGAACTGGGGGCTCCTCCTGGGGGGTCTCTGAGGTACAGGCAGTCCTTGACTTACAACCGTTTGTTTAGTGACTGAAGCGGCGTCACTGAAAAAAGTAACTTCTAACCAGTTTCCCCCCCGACTGTTGCAGGGGCCCCCCCGGGTCACGTGATCCAATATCCGGCCGTTTGGCAACTGCTTCGTATTTATGACGGTCACAGTGTCCCAGAGTGGTGGGCTTCCCTTCCTTGACTTCACCAGCAATGGGGAAACCAGATTCCCTTAATCAACCATGTTTCCAGGGTGGCAAATATTGCAACATGGGACAAAGCTCACTTAACAAATGTCTCACTTAGCAACCAAAGTTTTGGGCCCAATTGTGGCTGTAAGTCAGGACGGAGAGGGTAGATAAGAGCGAACCAATTCAAGGAGGACTGGATGCCTTGTGGGGGCAAGAGGGGTGGTGCGTGGGCTCTTCCCTCCCTCGGGCTCAGCCTGGCCATCTCCCACCCCCTTGGTGGATCAGTGGGGGGGTCTCTCTGTCCTGGCCCTGCCCTGGGAGCAGCCCCACCCCAGAGATACGGAGGCCCCGACTGAGTCCTGGCCTGGCGCTTCCCCCAGGCGTTGGGGGCAGGCTGTTCACGGTGACCACAGGCGAGTGGCATGCAGGGTGGGGCTGGGGGGGGCAGGGACGGGACTGCGGTGTCTGCTGCGGGGGAGGGGGAGGCTCACCTGGGTTTTGCTTTGCTTTTCAACAGGTGAGGCTTCTTTTGTGGAGTTTCAGGAGGTGGCTGGGCGGCTGTGGCCGTTGAGCTCATCAGCCGATTAATCGATTGAGGATCCTCTGCCGCCAGGGAGCCTGGGATCACATCATAGACCAAGACAAGCTGCAGGCAGGGGAGATAAGCCCCCAGGTGTGGCGCTCCGGGTGAGGGAAAAGGCTGACCTTCTCCCTGCGGGTGAGACACGCTCCCCCCCCACCGGAACTCCAAACCAGCAAAGGGCCACCTTGGCCAGCACTCAGATGGGAGGCCTCCAAGGAAGTTCAGGGCTGCTGGCCCCACTGGGGAGTTTGGGAAAAGGAGGCCACCCGGAGATGCCTGCCCCACTGGGGTTGCTGCCCAACGGGCCAGACGGGGGAGGGGCCCACAGGCCAAACCCTCTGCGGGGTTTCTTAGCCTGAATGTCTTCGGTGATTCTCAACCATCCAGGGTTGCCCCAGATGTGCTTTTTCCAACAGGCAACTTGGTTTTCTTGGGTTTTTTTCCCCTTAAAGAGGTTTTGCTTCTCATCCAAGAAGCTTCTTCGGTTCCTTGTAGTTTAGCAATTTTAAGAGGTAGAGACTTCTGGGAATTATTTATTTATTCATTTATTTATTGGATTTCTAACCCGCCCCACCTCCCGAAGGACTCGGGGCGGCGTGCAGTCATAAAAATAATACAACATATACAATTAAAAAGAGATTAAATAAGAAACCCAATTAGAAGCTAAAAACAGTAAAACTATCATTTAAAACTCCCCTCCCCACCCTCAGCCCAGGTCAGCATGTTGGAACAATCAGGTTTTGAGGCCCCGGCGGAAGGAGCGGAGGTCAGGGGCCACCCGAAGCTCCAGGGGGAGCTGGTTCCATAGGGTGGGTGCTCCCGCAGAGAAGGCCCTACCCCTGGGGGTCGCCAGCTGACACTGTCTGGCTGATGGAACCCCAAGGAGGCCCTGTCTGCGAGAGCGCACACGACGCTGGGAAACAGCTGCTGGCAGCAGGGTCTCCCGTAAGTAAGTATCCCAGTCCTAAGCCATGAAGGGCTTTATAGGTCAAAACCAGCACCTTAAATCTCACCTGGAGGGCAACCAGTAACCAGTGCAGCTCATGCAGGAGGGGTGTAACATGGGAGTATCGGGACACTTCCATCACAACCTGCGCCGCTGCATTCTGGACAAGTTGAAGCCTCCGGGTGGTCCTCAAGGGCAGCCCCATGTACAGAGCATTGCAGTAGTCCAAACGGGAAGTGACGAGTGCATGAGTGACCGTACATAGGGCATCTCAATCCAGGTAGGGGCGCAACTGGCGCACCAGGCGAATCTGGGCAAATGCCCTCCTGGCCACGGCTCCCACCTCCTCCTCCAAACTGAGCCGTGTATCCAGGAGGACGCCCAAGTTGCACACCCTATCTATGGGGGGAACACCTCTCCCCCATAGCCAAAGATGGAATCTCCTGGACAATTCAAGATGCTGGTACATACAGCCACTCGGTCTTAGCCGGGTTGAGTCGGAGCCTGTTCCTCCCCATCCAGACCCGCACCGCCTCCAGGCACCTGGACATCACATCGAGGGCGTCACTGGGGTGGTTAGGGGTGGAGATTAAGAGCTGGGTATCAGCAGCATACTGATGATACCTCACCCAGCGGCTTCATATAGATGTTGAACAGGAGGGGCAAGAGAACCGACCCCTGAGGCACCCCACAAAGGAGGGCCCTCGGGGACGATTTCTGTCCCCCTGCCAACACTACTTGCGTGTGACCCGAGAGGTAGGAGGAGAACCACCGTAAAATGGTGCCCCCCACTCCCAACCCCTCGAAGCGTCGCAGTAGGATACCATGGTCGATGGTATCAAAAGCCTCTGAGAGATCTAACAGGACCAGGGCAGAGGAGTGACCCCTGTCCCGTGCCCTCCAGAGATCATCCACCAGTGCGACCAATGCCGTCTCCGTGCTGTATACGGGCCTGAAGCCCGATTGGTGCGGGTCTAGGTAGTCAGTTTCTTCCAGGAACACCGGGAGCTGTTGAGCTACCACGCTTTCAACAACCTTCGCCACAAAGCAAAGGTTGGAGACCGGATGAAAGTTGTTTAAATTAGCTGGGTCCAAGGCAGGCTTCTTGAGGAGGGGCCTCACCACCACCTCCTTCAAGGCGGCGGGGAAAGATCCCTCACTCAAAGAAGCATTAATCACTGCCTGGAGCCAGCCTCGTGTAACCTCCTGGGCGGCATAAACCAGCCAGGAGGGACACGGGTCCAATAAACATGTGGCAGCACTCAGCTTCCCCATGATCCTGTCCACCTCATCAGGAGTCACAGGGTCAAACTCCTCCCAGATGAAATCCCTAAGACCCGCCACATCACTCCTGTCGGACTCTGACCAGTTGGAGTCCAGACCGGCCCAGATCTGAGCGATCTTGTCCGTCAGATGCTGACTAAACTCCTCGGCACGACCCTGCAGAGGGTCCTCTCCTCCCCTGGTTAAGGAGGGAATGGGTGACCCTGAACAGGGTGGCCGGGTGATTGTCTGCGGACCCGATGAGAATGGAGAAGTAAGCACACTTCGCCGCCCTCATCGCAGCAAGTTAAGACCTAATATAGGTTCTTAACTGCGATCGGTCGGATTTGGACCCGCTGGATCTCCAACAACTCTCTAGGCCTCTCTTCTGGCGCTTCATCTCCCAGAGCTCTGCAGAAAACCAGGGAGCCGACCGGGATCTGCACCGAGTCAGAGGCTGCAAAGGAACAACTCGGTCAAGCGCCCCGGCAGCCGCCGTCTGCCAGGCGTCCACCAGGGTCTCAACCGAGCTGTAGGCAAGGGAGGTCGGGATTAGGCCAAGCGCCACCTGGAACCCCTCCGGGTCCATTAGGCGCCTGGGGCGGAACCACCTTGTCGGTTCCGCCTCCCAGTGGCGAGGGGTGGCATTTCGGAAGGTCAGCCGCAGGAGGGAATGATCAGTCTATGGCAGGGGAGAAACAATTGGGGATCCCCCTACCAGATCATTACACCACTGTCATGAGATAAAAACAAGGTCGGGCATGGGTCCCTCCTCGTGGGTGGGGCCCTGTATTATTTGAGTCAGGTCCATGGCCGCCATGGAAGCCATGAACTCCTGATCTAGCCTTGATGCCCACCCCCCAGGGATGGCAAGTTGAAATCCCCCAATACCATAAGTTTGGGGAACTCCACCGCCACCCCCGACAAGATGTCGAGCAGATCAGGCAGGGCCATTGCCACGCAGCTGGGAGAAAGGTACGCGAGCAACAGGCCCAACTGACCCTGAGGGCCCCATCTCAAGAGAAGGGACTCACACCCGCCTACCTGCAGGACAGCGGCCTCTCTTGGACAAAGAACCTCCCTGATTACAACAGCCAACCCCCTGCCCCTACCCTGGGATTGAGGCTGGTGTATTACATGGAAACCTGGAGGGCACAGTTCTACCAGGGGGACCCCTCCCTCTGGGCCCAACCAGGTCTCCGTGATGCAGGCCAGGTCCGCACCTTCCTGCTCAATCAGTTCTCAGACGAGGGGAGCTTTGTTTCCAATGGACCTGGCATTCAAATAGACCAGCCTCAACCCAGAGTCCCATTCCTCCAAGCCCCCAGGGGGATGGGAAGGAACTGTAGGGTCGGAGCACACCACCGCTCGAAGATAGTGGGGGTGCACTCCCAAAAATTGATACGGCCCTCCGCCCTTACCCCTGCTGCCATTCCCAGTCACCGTGCAAATCCCATACTCCACCCATTCCCCCGGAGCTCCGAGTAGCCCCAACCCTCCCCCCCTTTTCCAACCTGGGCTGGGACAGTCCTAGTGGGGCTCCCTCAGGCTCCAACCAGGCCTGGTTACCCTCCCCTCTCCCTAACCCCCTTAAAAGATTCTTTAAAAATTTTAACAATGAGGTCTTTGTACCCCTCTTATTACCCCACCCACGACCCCCACCCTTTTCCGCGTGGTGAATTGAAGTCGGCATGTCCTAAAGTTGCTAAGATTGAGGTACCTGGCCTCGGGGCTCAACTGAACAGCCGACTCTCTCCTGAATGCCTTTGGAAGCCCCCTCTGCATACCCTCCCAGGCGATGGCTCTGCCTGTGTGCAAGTGGAATGATACAGGGTCTCTTGCTTAGGCATGGGGTTGGAGTGGATGACCTCGAAGGCCCCTTCCAACTCTGTTATTCCGTATTTTGTGAGAATCACCATGGGCGAACACAGGAGCCCTTAGGCTGTGGCTTCCTTCCAGCACCCCACATTGGGATGGCTCCGTCTTTTCATTGGATCTTTCCTAAATGCCTATTAACAGAATGACAGACTCAGAAGGGACCTTGGAGGTCTTCTAGTCCAACCCCCTTGCTATAGGAATATTATTTGTTGACCCAGATTTTTCTCCTTCTCCAAATGGCCCCCTGCCCTCCCTCCCTCCCTCCCCCCCAGTTACATATTAAACCAATTCAAAGAAGGCCTCCCCCGTCCCCAGACCATGAAAGGGCCCGATTGTCTGGATGCAAACAGAGAGGGAAAGAAAACAAACAAAGAGAGACGTCATCTTAATAACAAGAAGAAGAAGAAGAAAGCGACTGTTTGGGAACCCACAGCCAAGACTGACACCGAACCAAAATATTCTCTAGCGCAGCGATGAGCAACTGGGGTAGGGCCTTCCCTGTGGGAGCGCCCACCCTGTGGAACCAGTTGCCCCTGGGGCTGCGGTTGGCCCCTGACCTCCGCTCCTTCTGCCGCGGCCTGAAGACGAGGCTATTTGAACAAGCCGGCCTGGACTGAGCAGGGGTGGCTTTTTAGATGTTTTAATGTTAATATCTGTTGTGGGTTTTAGACTTTTGTTTGGCTTGAATTTAATAACTTTTAATCAATTTTAATTTTTGTATGGTGGGTTTTATGTTGTGAGCCGCCCTGAGTCCTTTGGGAGATAGGCCGGCATACAAGTCCAAGCAAAATAAATAAATAAATAAATAGATGAAACTGTGGCCACTTTACAACTGGAGGACTTCAATTCCCAGAATTCCTGAGGATGGCTGGCTCAAGGATTCTGGGAATTGAAGTCCACCAGTTGTAAAGTGGCCATTGCTGCTCTAGGGACTGGCCAAAATCAGCCTTTGGAAGAAATACCCCGATTACAAAGGTTGATCAAGAATTAGTCCTGCCAGTTTATAAGCTAAAGAAAATGAAATATAACGGACAAATACAATTTGAATATAAAGACTTTAAGGGGGAAAAGGAGATGGGGAAAAAGCATATTTGTTTCTATTTACATTTATATACATATTTACAACCTAGCTTTTTTTCAGTGCCATTGTAGCTTCAAGCGGTCATGATAGGAACTGTTGTAAGTCGGGGATTGCCTGTATATTGAGCAGTTTGCTGATGGAAAACCTGTTACATGAAAGGCAGAATTCAAAGGGGGAGATTTTCAGGGACCAAAACCAGAGGACCCCAAAACATGTTAGCTCTGAGGACACCCCGTTTCCTTTCTCTGTAAAGTTGGTGGAAAGACTTTTCTGCATCCTGACTCTTGATGTTGCTCTAAAAGTTTGCTTTTGGGAATTAGAACAGAATCTGGAAGGGACCTTGAAGGTCTTCTAGTCCAACCCCCTACTCAAGCAGGAGACCCTCCACCATTTCAGGCAAGCGATTGTCCAGCTTCTTCTTTAAACCCTCCAGTGATGGAGCAGCCACAACTTCTGGAGGCAGGCAGTTCCATTGGTTAATTGTTCTCACTGTTAGGAAGTTTATCCTTAATTCCAGGTTGAGTCTCTCCTTGATTAGTTTCCATCCGTTGTTTCTTTATGTTTATATTTCATTCTTCATTGCATTATAGTCATGCAATATTGCATCCAACAAAATATAGGCCGTAAGATGAATGCATAAAAATCAACATATGAATTAAACTTCTGCACTAGTTTCAAACATGCAAACAATAACAATCCTGCCTTATTGCCCCAAATCAGCCCTCCCGAGTTAATGTTGTTTTAAACCAGTCCCCTTAATTAGCCGGGGTGGGGGGATGACTAGATGCCCTCTTTATTTCTTTGTGAAACCTATTTATTGCTCATCTGACATACAATTTTCTCTTTAAGAGGAAATTCTCTGGAGTGTGTTTTGAAAGCAGCCTTGTTTAAAACGTGACCCCTCTGGGTTCAGAGCATCTTGGTGCATTTTCAAAACAGACCATGATGGGCACCCGGCCTTCATTTCCACCAGAGACACTGGGCTGATTCACTCAATGTTCCCAGAGATGAGTAAGAATCCGTGGGGATGGGGGCTCCAGCGGGGGGCACCTTCAAAGGAGGAACTGTACAGGACAACCGGCTCCCATTAATGAGTAACTGATCCAGGAGGGATCCAGGGAGCAAATTCCATGGGGCACTGTTTGCAGATGGGGGGAGGTAGGGAGGCCATCCGCACTGAAAGTGAATGGATGCTACACACCCTTTCACTGCTCCCACCAGGGAAGCCCCTCCCCCATTTGTGGCCCCCTCTTTTGGGTGGGAGCTGCTGCTGAGAGACCGGCTGAGATGGACTGCCCCCCCCCCGCTCTTCAGCCAGAGAGCGCCCGGCTTCCCTTTGTCTGTGGGCCTCTTTTAAGTGTGTGTGTGTGTGTGTGTGTCCTTGATGCTTCCTGGCAGCCCCTTCCTGCCTTCCACTCCTTCTTCATACATGCAATCATTAACTGCGTGAAAAATAAGAAGAGGAGGCTAAAACGCACGAAGAACCATTGCAGGCACTGGGGAGGTCTAGTCTGATGAAAAGAAAGGCTGGGGTGACTTGATAGCAGCCTTCTGCTATTTGAGGGGCTGCCCCAAGGAAACTCTATCCTTCAAAGCCCCTGAAGGCAGGACGAGAAGCACCGGATGGGAACTGACCAAGGAGAAAAACAACGTAGAGCTAAGGAGGAATTTCCTGACTGTGAGAACCATTAACCAGTGGGACTACTTTCCTGCAGGAGTTGAGGGTTCTCCGTCACGCGAGGCTTTCAAGAAGAGATTGGACACTTGTCTGAAATGGTCTGGGGTCTCCTGCTGGAGCAGGGGGCGGGACTAGAAGACCTCCAAGGTCCCTTCCAGCTCTGTTGTTCTGTTCTTCTCTCCGGCTCCTGCCCAAGCCACCCACTGCTCCTTTGTCTTGGCCTTCCTGCGGTGCCATTGGGCAGGCAGGGCTCAGTTCCCCGCAACTCCCCAGAGACAAAAGCTGGGGCTGTGCTGAGTGCCTCTCTCTCTGCCAGGCGTGTTGCCCAGCGATGCTGCCTGCAGGGTCTCTGTGCCAAGAAAAGAGGCCCCCGTTTCCCAGGCTCAGGGATGGGGAGCAATGGCAAACCCTAATCTCGCCCCGAAGACTGCAGGCCTCCCCCCACACACACATTCCCGGCCAACTCCTGGTCCTTTCAAAGCCTTCAAAGGGAGGAGGGCAGGGGTGCCAGGGGGAGGAGCAGGGAGGGAGGACAGGGAGCCACAGACCCTCTGCCAATGACCTCACCCCCTGCGTTTGCTCCCTGCAAAAGAGGAGGGGCCGAGCTGAGCAAACAAGGCCTTAGTGTGGGGGAGGCTGGGCAGCCCAGACAGAAGCCGAGGGCCCGGCTACTGGCCACCATGGACCTCCTGTCTCTGGCGCTCCTGCTGGGCTGCCTCTGCGGGACCTTCGCAGCTGAAGGTAAGTTCCAGGCCGCCCCCTCCCCAGTCTGCCCACCCTCGCCCCATCTGGGCACCTGGGACCCTCCATGGAATTCAGGAGGACAAGGAGGAGCAGCCCCTTCGGTGCGCAACCCACCTGGAGAAGAGAAGCTGCCCAATGTTTTGGATCATGGAACCAGAGGGTTTGGGAGGGACCTCAGAGGTCTTCTAGTCCAACCCCTTGCCCCTCACACACCATCCTGGACAAAGGGTTGTTTCTTTTAAACCTCCATCAGGGAGCTCAGAATTTATTCATGTGTTATGAAATTTGTTTGCCACTCATCTCATATCCTGTGACTCTGGGAGCTTTACAACGTAAGTTGTTGGAGATGAGATTTTAATAGAACAGAAGGGGAAGGGACCTTGGAGGTCTTCTAGTCCAACCCCCTGCTGCAGCAGAAGACCTTACACCTGGGGTCCCCAAACTTGGCCACTTTAAGACTTGTGGACTTCAACCCAGAATTCCCCAACTAGCTGTGCTGGCTGGGGAATTCTGGGAGTTGAAGTCCACAAGCCTTAAGATTCCCATGGTTGGATGGACATCCTTATCCCATTCCGGACCAATGGCTGTCCAGTCTCTTCTGGAAGAGCACCACCAGTGAGGGAGCACTCACAGCTTCTGGAGGCAAGTCGTTCCACTGGTTAATTGTTCTCCCTGTTAGGAAATTCCAAGGAATGCCTGGAGGACACCAACTGCCCCACAGGGGCCCAACAGCCCTTCCGTGCTCAGAGGCAGCTTGTTGGACCCCAAGGATTAAGGTTGGGGTGAGAGAGGGAAGCAGATCCGAGTGGGGGGATCTCCGTGACCAGAAGGAACCTCTCCCACTGCAGCTGCGTCAGAACATAGGCAAGGCCCTACTGGATCAGACTGCTGCCCCTTCTTGCCCAGCAGGCTGTTCTCTCAGGGGCCCACCAATTCCCAGCTGGAGGCCGCCCAGCGGAGGGGCCTCAGGGGCAGCCCCATTGCCAGCAGGGCCAAGAGCCCTGGGTCACCAGTTAGCATCAAGGGGGCTTCAGTGGAACTCCTACATTCTGCTGAGCAATTCGTGCTGGGGGTTTCCTGGCAGACGTGTCCACCCCGAAGAGACAGGGGGCAGGTCCAGGGGGCTTCCAAGATTTGGAGACCTTCCCACAAAATAGGGGCGGGGAGGCAGCTCAGCGGTTAAGACACTGGGATCGTTGGGTGCAAACCGGCAGCCTAGGATCGAGACTCGAGCGCTACACGACGGGTGAGCTCCCGTCCTCACCAACCTAGCAGTTGCCAACCTAGCTGAAAGCATGCAAATGCGAGTAGATAAATAGGTACCACTTCGGGGGGAAAGTAACAGCGCTCCGTGATGTCATGCTGGCCACATGACTGTGGAAATGTCTTCGGAGACAATGCTGGCTTAATGGCCTTGAAACGGAGTTATAGTCGGTAACGATGTGTGGAGTAAAATCCACAGGGACTCCTTTACCTTATACCCTTCCGCCCCCCCAGTGCCCAAGGCATTCTAAAAGGCCCAACTGACCACTCCCCTGGCTGCCTGTCCCCTCTGCCTTCCAGAGTCCTGCAAGGGCCGCTGTGACAAGGGCTTTAACCACCTGAAGAAGTGCCAGTGTGATGACCTGTGCTTGTACTACCAGAGCTGCTGCAGGGACTATGTCAGCACCTGCAGAACCAAAGGTAGGAGCAGCGGAACACCCGTTGCCAACTGGGGCTGGCAGATTTGAGGTTAGGCTCCCTGGCAGAGGAAGTGGGGAGGGCCAGAATCCACCCTGGGGGCGGGGGGCGGCTGCTTCAAGCCTGTTCCTTGGCTGCCAACCGAGCAGTGCCAGGGCCGCTTCCTTCTCTTGGCCCTGGCTTGGGCCCCTTCCCTGCTGGCACTACTAGGAGGCAGCAAAGTGCAGCTGGTGCTGGGGAGAAGAGGGCAGGTGCCACTTTCTCAGCTACCATCTGGGCACGGTCCCAGCTCTGCCATGCTGCGTGCAGCACTTGGCCTTTCCGCTTGCACCCACATTGCCTGTTAGCTCATCCTGCTCCTTTGACCTAGACTACGAGGTGCCCAACCTTGGCCACTTTAAGACTTGTGGACTTCAACTCCCAGAATGCCCCAGCCAGCAAAGCTGGCTGGGGAATTCTGGGAGCTGAAGTCCACAGGTCTCAGAGTTAACTCTTACTCTCAGGCTCACAGGTCACAGGTTAACTCTGAGCATGTGAAGGGGAGGAGAAGGAGGCAGGGCCTGATTGTCCAGGGGAAGAAAGAGAGAAAATGGAAAGGCCACTGACTCTGGGCAGCAGCAGAATGAAAACCAAATGAGTTAAAATAACATGAGTTGCTGATTATTGGCAGCGCTTAGTTGCTGTTGGGTTCCTGGTGCGTCTTTTGGTGAGGAGAATGACACCCAACTGTGCCTGGGCTCAGGGTCACGCAGCTTCAGAGGGTCCTGGGGAGCCGGTCCCGGCAGTAGAAACAGTGCTGAGACAACCAGCAATTCTGCAGCTGCCAGAATCCTGGAATCGTAGGGTGGAAGGGACCTCAGAGGTCTTCTAGACTGAGCTCCTGCCCATAGCAGGAAACCCTGTACTATTTCAGAGAAATGGTTGTCGAACCTCTCCTGAAAAGCACCCACAACTTCTGGAGGGAAGCCATTGCACTGGTCAAGTGTTCTCACAGTCAGGAAATTTCTCCGAAACAATCGCCGGCTATTTCTTGTCCTGCCCTCTGGGGCCCTAGGGAATCAGCCCCCCCTTTCTTTGTGGCAGCCCCTCAAGTGCTGGAAGGCTGCTGCCATGCCCCCCCAATCCTTGCTTCTGCCCCCCCTCACAGTGACCCGTGGAGACGTCTTTCTCAACCCAGAGGACGAATACCAGGATTACGACGTCGAGGCCAATGCCACGGTGGCCCCCTCCTCCACCCCAGAGGCCACCAGGACCCCTGTGGACCAGCAGACCTCTGTAGACCAGCAGGCCTGGACAGATGATTATGGTGCCTGGACAGAAGACGAGTGGATCCTGGGCCCCACGGACGGAGCCCCCTGGAGCCCCACCGAGGCCCCTTCCCTGCCAGGAGTGGAGGAGGTGGAGGAGGAGAGTCTGTGCAGCGGGAAGCCCTTTGATGCCTTCACCAGCCTGAAGAACGGCTCCATCTTCGCTTTCCGAGGTAGCCCAGCCAGGGGGGGGCGGCACACGGGAGCTCCCCTCCCCCGGGACTGGCTCCCCTGCCTGGCCTTCCCTCTTGTAGCCCCCCCAGGAGCTGAGCCTCTTGGGAGGAAGAGCAGCGGCCCTTGTTTGGGGGGCGCACTCTGCATTGATGTCCCCCCCCCGGAAGGAGAGGGGCTCCCAAGGCGTTTGGCCCCGTCCCCATGCCAAAGGGGGAAGTCTAGCCTTGTCCTTCACTCATCTCCAGGGGGGTGGGGGCTGCTTCTGTGGAGGTGAGGAGATGAGCCGGGGTGGGGCCCTCAGCAGGCGGTGGAAGGCAGGGCCAGCCTGACTCGGTCTAAAAGGCCCCTCGCACCACCCGTGAGAGACCCGGGGGGGGGGGTCCCAAACACCGCCTCACCCGCAGCCCCCCCTCCGGCGCAGGCCTCTACCTGTACGAGCTGGACGAGAAGAGCGCCCGGCCGGGCTACCCCAAGCTGATCCAGGACGTGTGGGGCATCGACGGCCCCATCGACGCCGCCTTCACTCGCGTCAACTGCCAGGGCAAGACTTACCTCTTCCAGGTAGGCGGGCAGGGGCTGAAAGGGCTCTCCCGCTCCCTCCTCGGGCCCCCAGTGGCTGCCTCGGGCTGGGCGGGTGTGTGTGGGGGGCGCCCTGAGTGGGGGCCCTCGGTGCAGCCCCCCCACCGCTCTCCGCCCTGCAGGGCAGCCGCTACTGGCGCTTCCACGACGGCCGGCTGGAAGCCGACTTCCCCCGCAACATCTCCGAGGGCTTCGAGGGCGTTCCCGACGACCTGGACGCCGCCCTCGCCCTGCCCGCCGAGAACTACCTGGGCAGCGAGCGCGTCTACTTCTTCAAAGGTGCCCGGGCCGGGGGGGGCATCGGGAGGCGCGGGGTGCCGGGGCCGCTCTCCGGGGCCGAGCCGCCCTGCTGACGCGGCCGGGGCTCTCTGGGCAGGGAGCCGCTACTGGTCCTACGACTTCGCCTACCAGCCGAGCCGCGCCGAGTGCGAGCAGACGAGCCCCTCGCTGGTCTTCGACCACTACGCGATGCTGAAGCACGACAGCTGGGAGGAGGTCTTCCGCCTGCTCTTCGGGGGCTCCCAGGCAGGTGAGCCGGGGGGAGGGGAGGGCTGCGCCCCCTCGCTGCGTTCCCCTCTCTTCCGGCGACTAACCCCCCCCTCCGCCCGCAGGTCAGGCCAGCCGAGCGCGCTTTACCCGCCGCGACTGGCGCGGGCTGCCCTCCCGGCTGGACGCTGCCATGCTGGGCAGGATCTACGTGGCGCAAAGCCCCTCTGGGTCGCCCACCGGCCGCAGGGCCTCTCGCCGCCGCCACCGCAAGAAGTACCAGCGCCGGCAGCGCTGGGGCCGCTGGGACTCGTTGCCCGGCTGGGAGCCGCTGGGCTGGATCAGCTCGGAGTCCTCGGACCGCGACTGGCTGGTCTCCCCCTGCCAGCCCTTCCAGAGCGTCTATTTCTTCGTGGACGGTGAGCCCCCCACCCCCAAAGGTCTCCCTGGGTTCCCCTATGGGACTCATTGCCACGAGTTTCCCTGAAGCTGCCCCGTGGCAGCGGCGGTGGACTCCGAGTCCCGTTACTCTCACCCGCGTTGCAACAGGTGTGCTGGCTGGATGCAAAGAAAGAGGGGGGCACCCATGGTCCCAGCAGCAGCTCCCCTCCCCCAACATATGGGTCCCAGAGTGTTCTGCCTCGCAGGGGCCCTATTTCAGGGCCTGGGGGCTTCACTCCCCAAATCCCTGCATTAGTGGCAGCTCCGGAAAACTGGCAGCGGAATTCTGGGAGCCAAAGTTCACAGGCCAGAAAGCTGCCATCCTCACCCTAAGTTCAGGGTGTCCACACAGGGGTGGGAGGAGAGGGGGGCTGGGGCTGACCCCCATGACCTTTCTCTTCCAGACAAGTACTACCGGGTCAACCTGCACACGCGGCGGGTGGACTGGGTCTACCCCAGGTACCCCCGCCCCATCGCCAAATACTGGCTGGGCTGCCCCCCGGAGGACCTGCTCTGAGCTCGGGGCCCACGGAGCCTCTGGACCTGCTGACCGGCCCAATAAAGCCTCCCTCCCACCCAGCCAGCCTGTCCGCCTCTGTCTGCCTGGGCACAGGGGGAGGGGGGGTCCTGGAGCCCCTTCAGGAATGGGGGGAGGGGGCTTGAGTGATAGCAGGCCCTCTGAAGAGGGAGGGTCTGCAGGCCCCAGCTGCACTTAGAGGGGGGGGCATGAGAGGGAGTAGCCTTACAGGCCTCCCCCGCCAGCCCCGTCCCTCCTTGGGTGCCAGAGGTTGTGCACAACTTCCAAGACTGACCGGGGTGTGCCTGTGGCCGAAGAGGGAGAGACGGCTGGGTGGCTTTGGGCCAGTCCTGCTTCTCTCTCCACTCAGCCGACCTCACAGGGTGGTTGTTGTTGTAGGAAAAATAGGAGGGAGATGTCAGCTGCTTTGAGCTGCTTACAAAGCGATAAAAGGGGAACCCCCCAGGCGCAAGGGGGCTGCTTTGCATCCGCAGAACAAGCCAGCTGGAGGGGCCGGCTGGGGGGGGGGAGGAGAGGGCCCGAGCAGGGTGAAGCAGCCCAGCAGGGGAGGGCACCCCCACCTGGCAGCCAGTGGCTCACAGGGATCAAGGATCCCCTCACCCACCAACACCGAAGGACACAAATGGGGGGCAGCCCCCCTCCCCCCCATTTTAGCCCAGAGGGTGGTTAGAGCAGCTGTCCTGTAGAGTCCCACACGCCAGTTTTGTGACTTTTTTTATTGCACACAACACAGTCATCCACTGCCATCACAGGACACCGGGATTTGTAGCCGGAGCACAAAGTTGGGGGGAGACCCTGCCCAGCTGAGCAGGCAAGCCCCTTGCCCCCCCAAAAGGGGGCCGAGCATGGGCTCCCACGTGGACGGCCGCTCTGAGGCAGCTCCTCCCCCCTCGTGACCGATGGGACCAGCAGCCCCCAGCTGGGAAGCGGCTTTTCTGCCCCCCCCCAGCCCTGGCACCTGAGGAGGAAGCCCTAGGCGGCTGTGGGGGGGAAGAGCCCTCGATGCAGATGGCGGATGGGGCCCCGCCTGGCGTAGGAGCAGGGCTGGGGGGGCAGAGCTGCGTCTCTGTCCATGCTGGGTGGAGGGCTCCTTCTTCCTGAGCAGCCCCTCGGGGGTCTGTGGAAGGCTGCCGGGGGGAGGGTGTTGGGTGTTTCCGGATGCCACCTCCCCGGGGTGAGGGGCACCTGGAGGAGCCAAAGGAAGCGGCTTCAGGGCCTTCTGGGCGCCTGGCCCTGCCCTACAGCTGCCCCAGCTCCCCTTCCATGGCCCGCACCATCACGTACAGCTCCGCCAGGCCCACCACGGAGGCCGCGATCACGGCTGCAATCACCCGCTGGAAGGAAGAACGGGGGGGTCAGTTCTGCCCCTCGACACCCCCCCGCCAGAAGCCCCCCCACCCTGTGTCCCCCGGTGCTGGTGGCAAAAGGCCCCCTGGGCGCCCTCACCAGAGCCGCCTTTCAGTTCAGCACCTTGTCCCAGTTGATGCGGGAGCCCAGGAAACCAGGTTAATGGTGTAAACCACGGCTACGCTGAGCCAATGCAGGAAGTCCTCGACTTACAACAGGCCGTTCACTGACTAAAGTTATGACGGCAGTGGCAAAAAAGGGACTTGTGACCATTTTTCAGCCTTACATCGGCTGCGGCCTCCCCAGGGCCCAAATCCAGATGTTTGGGCAACTGGCCTGTATTTGTGATACCTGCAGTGACCCAGGATCAAATGATCCCCTTTGCGACCATTGGACAAGTCGAGTCAATGGCACTCCCTTAACAACGGTGGCAAGAGAGGTTGCAAAATGGGGCAAAGCTCACGTGACAATTGTCTTGCTTAGCAACAGAACATCTTGGCCTCCACTGTGGCCGTAAGTCGAGGACCCCCGTGGCAGGGGAGTGGGCAGGTGCTCCCTGCAAGGACTTCTTGCCGGGCCCCTCCGAGGGGGCCCCAAGCTACCTGCCCCCAAGGGGGCTCCAGGGCCCCTCCAGCCGGCCGGGGGTTGCTCACCGCTGCCGCCTCAGCGAAGATGTACTGGCTGCCCAGGAAGGCGCAGGCGAAGGTGGCTCCCACCGTGACCAGGAAGTTGAGGAGGGTGACAGTCACTGCCTTGGCTGACCTGACTGGGAGAGCCGAGGGGAGGGAGAGACGGGCGCTCAGAGGGCAGAGGTCCAGTCGCTGGGCTTCCACCTGGGCTGGCTCCTCTCTCGGCAGACGTGCTGGTGGCTGGCCGGGAACTGCCAGAGCCTCACGCCTCGTCTGAAGCGCCTGCAGGGGCCCTACGGAGGATGCTGAACTATGACTCCTAGCATCCCTGCCCTGCACAAAGGACGCTGGGAGTCGTAGTTCAGCAACACCCGGGGCTGCCCCAGGCACCCAACCCTGCATTGTCCAGCCCCTCCGGGCCCCATTTAGGCCTTGAGTCCTGGCCCTGGAAGGCACCAAGGGGGCTCCCTGATCCGCCCCCCAAAATTGCCAAAGGAAAGGGCTCCTAAATGTTCTGGAGGGTCATTTATTTGTAAAATGTATTGGCCGCTATCCTGCCACAGGGTAACTGTGGGTGCAGGCTCACCGTACTATCTGAAAAAGACAAGAGCTCTACAGAAACCCGGGAGAGGCAAATACCTGATCAGAAGATGGGCAGGGAGGGGGATGGTTCATCTACCAACCACCCCCAATGGGAAGCCCCCCCCCAATTGGAGCCCCAGGCCAAGCGGCAGAGCGGGGTCTTTAAGCAATTCCGGAAGGCGGGAGGGTCGGGGCCAGCAGGCCCACTCCATGTTCCAGGTGTCCCACCTTTAGTTCCCCAAAGGACGTGATCTGCCCCTGGGAAGGCAGGAGCCCCCTTCACTGAGGAGACAGACTCCCCTCCCCACTGCCCAATGGCCTGCCCACCTTCCCAGCACCCACTCACCTTGCCTCCCGAGATCAGCCAGGGTGCCCTGGGGGTTCAGCTCCTGGGAGGGGGAAGGAGAAGAGCCCCGTCACTTCTCAGCCCAGGGTCCCCCGTCAGCTGGAGCCCCTCAAGCAGTCCAGGCGGGATGGAGAAGGGGCCGCCCTCCCTGCCTGACAGGAGACCGGCTCGGAAGGCAAAGCCTTGGCTGTGAGGTTCAATCACGGCCGCTGCAGGCCCTCCTCCTCCTCCTCCTCCCAGGCCAGACTCCCTTCCGGATGCGCCTTCTTGGTTCTGCAGCCCTTGACGAGGGGCTGCCATGAGTCTGCGGGGTCACTGCATGCCCTGATGTTGCCTAGCTGGGTAATGAAACGTCTGCAGGAAAGCCACCCGGCTCCCAAGGCACCAAGGACTCCCCATTTCCCACCCTGAGCCCCACATACTCTCTTCTATTGGTGTCATGAGCTGCTCAAACACAGACGACCTCGGGCTCCGCAGAGAAGTCGGGGAAGCAATGCTGGTTGTCCCAACGATGCTTTTTTCTCAAGAGGCAACTGGACTTTCTGGGTTTTTCTCTGAAGATGTTTCACTTCTCATTCAAGAAGCTTCCTCAGTTCTGACTGGATGGCAGGAATGAAGGAATGAATGAAGGGATGAATGAAGGGATGAATGAATGAATTCTTTATTGGCCAAATGTGATTGGACACACAAGGAATTTGTCTTGGTACAAAGGCTCTCAGTGCACATAAAAGAAAAGAGACATTCGTCAAGAGTCAAGAATCATCAGGTACAGCACTTAATGATAGTCAGAGGGTACAATAAGCCATCAAATCATACTAGGAAACAGTCCATATAAATCGTAAGGATACAAGCAACAAAGTTACAGTCCTACAGTCACAAATGAGAGGATGGATGATAAGGAGTGATGAGAAGATTAATAGTAATAGTAGTGTAGACTTCGTAAATAGTTGGACAGTGTTGAGGGAATTATTGGTTTAGCAGAGGGATGGCGTTCAGGAAAAAACTCCCCTTGTGTCTAGTTGTTCTGGTGTGCAGGGCTCTAGTGTCATTTTGAGGGTAGGAGTTGAAACAGTTTATGTACAGGATGTGAGGGGTCTGTAAATATTTTCACAGCCCTCTTTTTGACTCGTGCAGGATACAGGACCTCGATGGAAGGCAGGTTGGTAGTAACTGTTTTTTCTGCAGTCCTGATTACTCTCTGGAGTCTGTGTCTGTCCTGTTGGGTTGCAGAACCAAACCAGACAGTCACAGAGGTCCAGATGACAGACTCAATAATTCCTCTGCAGAACTGGATCAGCAGCTCCTTTTGGGCAGTTTGAGTTGGCGCAGAAAGAACATTCTTTGTTGTGCTTTTTTAATGACGTTTTTGATATTAGGTGTCCATTTTAGGTCATGTGATATAGTAGAACCTAGAAATTTGAAGGTCTCTACTGTTGATGCTGTGTTGTGTAGCATTGTAAGAGGTGGTAGTATGGGAGGGTTTCTTCTAAAGTCTACCACCATTTCTACGGTTTTGAGTGTGTTCAGTTCCAGATTGTTCCGGTTACACCACGAGGCAAGTCATATAACCTATCTGTATGTGGATTCATTGTTGTCTCGAATGAGACCAATCACTGTTGTATCATCTGTAAACTTCAGAAGTTTAACAGACGGATTGTTTGAGAGGAAGAAAAGAAATGGAGAAAGCACACAGCCTTGGGTGTGTGTGTGTGTGTGTGTGCTAATTGTACAGGTATCAGATGTGATTCTGCCTAGCTTCACCTGCTGCTTCCTGTCTGTTAGGAAACTTATGATCCACTTAAAAGTGAGTTCAGGTACCGCTAGCTGGTTTAGTTTACTTAGAACAGTGTCTGGAATGATGTTATTGAATGCTGAACTGAAGTCTACCAAGAGGACCCTAGTGTAGGTATTTGGAGATTCAAGGTGTTGTAGAATGTAATGCAGAGCCATGTTAACAGCATCATCTGTTGATCTATTTGCTCGGTATGCAAACTGCATGGGATTTAACAGCAGATCCGTGATGGTTTTCAGGTGGGACAGCACAAGCCTTTCAAAGATTTTCATAACTACAGATGTTAGAACAACTGGTCTGTAGTCATTCAGTTCCTTGATGGAGGGCTTCTTTGGCACTGGGATGATGGTAGACAGTTTGAAGCAGGAAGGAACATAGCACATCTCTAGTGCTCTATTGAAGATTCGGGTGAAGATGGGGGCCAACTGGTCAGCACAGACTCTTAAGCAAGGAGTTATCTTGTTTGGCCCTGGTGCTTTTCCTGGCTTTTATCTGTGTAATATAGATGTTGCATTTCCTTTTCTGTGATCATCAGAGGTTGTGATCCCAATGGGTTGGGGCCAGTTGTGGGAGGTTTGGTGGCTGTTTTTGGAGTGTTTGAGATGGGGTTGTGGAGATAGGTGGCTGTAGTTTCCTTTCAAACCTGCAGTAAAACACATTCAGGTCATCTACTAGTTGTTGATTTCCTTGTATCTGTCTCCCCACTGTTGTTCAATTTTGACATAGATGGCCTCTTGAGCCCCTCTTTCAAACCAGTGGTCCTTTCTGTCCAAAATATGGACTTTGCTGTCTTCAAAAGAGGGGCCTTTGTCTTTTAAATGCAGATGGACTGCAGAACCTAGTCCTGATTGTTAGGAATGTTGGATACCTAACTATTGGGTTGTCAATATATCAACCAGGATTGCAAAGTGATTGTATGTAACTTTAAGAGCATGCCGAAATCTGATTGGCTGAAGTTACTGCAATCGGCCATAAGATGGAGCCAGAAACCTGGTTCATTCTTCTTCGTCTTCTTCATCTTCGGTTTTGGCCTTGGTTGCTCTTCCATCCGGTGTGAGGTTTTTGCTACTGGTTTTGCAGACTCCATGTTTATCGAACTGTGTATGATATTGGTAAGAAAAAGGACACTGCTATTTGGGATTATCGATTTGACTACTGACTGGTATTCTCCGTGTATGACTTGGACTGTTTTTGGACTCTGCTTAACCATTTACTGGAAGTAAAACCTACATTTCAGTATTCAGCATAACTTTCGTGTCAAGAGTGTTATTCATTATCTCTCTCTCCTTTCGCTTCCCTGGACGTACTCATTCTCCTAACGGGGATATATCTTAACACTGATGGGCTTGTTCTCCTAGGTTGTGCCATGCGCTTGTGAAGTGGCTGCTTTGTTTCCCCAACGGACAGATCTGCACAGGGCTCACTGCATTGTACTGCATCTACCACGTTGCTCAGTTTGTGTTTGGATGTTTTATCCTTGGGGTGGACCAGCTTCTGCCTTAGTGTATTCTTGTTTATGTTGTGTTGGCTGAAGATCCTCCTGAGCTTCCATTCCCCACCATCCAGTCAGAGCTGAAGAAGCTTCTTGGATGAGAAGCGAAATATATTAAAAAAAAAACCCAGAAAAGTCCATTTGCCTCTTGAAAGCACCTTTGGGATAACCTGGATGACTGGAGAATCTCCATCGATATTGATTTTCTTGGGTTTTTTCCTTGAACAGAAGCAGCTTCTTGCATGAGAAGCTAAAAACCAAGAGAGCCCAGCTGTCTCTTGAAAAGCACTTTTGGGTTTCCTGCCTTGAGTTACTTATAAAAAAGCCGGGATAAAAATCTAATAAATAACTGAACAGCTCTAGCTGTGCACGTCCCCCTGACCTGGCAGTTGATGTTCCTTGTCATCTGCTTGTATTCCTCATTTGCCAACTTAGCTTTGATCTTCTCCAGCCGGGCCACCAATTCTGGGTTCTGAAACAGAAAGAGCAACACAAACAGATTGCAGAAATAAACACACATTTCACAAAAAAAATGTTGTGGTCTATTGTCTCCTCTTAACAGACTAACAGAGCTTCAAGGGACCTGGGAGGTCTTCTAATCCAACCACCTCCTCAAGCAGGAGGCCCTACTACCACTGGTGCCCAACCTTGGAAGTTTAAGACTTGTAGACTTCAACTCCCAGAAGTCCACAAGTCTTAAAGTGGCCACGGTTGGAGACCCCTGCTCTAAAGGCACAGAAACGGCAAAGAAACCTGGTCCCATGTTGCATCCCCCACCCCTACTCATGAGGAGCCTGATTATTTTTCTCTCTGTTTGGAAATTAAAAATAATAATGCAGGTAGTCCTCAACTTATGGCCACAATTGAACCCAATAAGTGAGGCGTTTAAATGAACTTTGTCCCATTTTACAACCTTGCCACAGTTGTGAAGGGAATCCGGCTTCCCCCGTGGACTTGGCTGGTCAGGAGGCCACAAAAGGGGATCACGGGACCCCCGGGCCATGGCAACCGTCATAAATATGAGCAGTGATGGCGCAGTGCTTAGAGTGCAGTACTGCAGGTTCCTTCTGCTAACTGCCTGCAATTTGGCAGTTCGAATCCCACCAGGCTCCAGGTTGACTCAGCCTTCCGCCCTTCCGAGGTGGGTCAAATGATGGCTGGGGGCAACAGGCTGGCTCTGTAAACTGCTGAGAGAGGGCTGGGAAGCCCTGGGAAGCTGTACATAAGTCTAAGTCCTATTGCTATTGAGAGCCTGCATTTTGATCATGTGACCATGGGGATGTTGCAATGGTTGTAAGGATGAGAAACGGCCATAAGTCGCTTTTTTTTCACTGCTGTTGTAATTTGGAATGGTCACTAAGTGAACTGTTGTAAGCCGAGGGCTACTGTCATGCCCCATACGTACCCTGGGTGGTTTTGTCACTTCAGGGAGAAAGATCTCGCTGCCTTCCAACAGTTCATGAAGATACACCGGAGAACCTGAGAGCGAGACAAAGCAAAACGGAGGCAAAGGTTTCCACCGGACATTCTGGCCCCGAAGGGTGCAGGGCAAGCAGGGGAGCAGAAGGGAGCCGCTCTTCTCAGGCCAGTGCAGAGGGCAGGCTTCCAAGTTAATCCCCAAGCAAAGCCCGAACCCAGCATTACACAAATGATTGCAAGAAAAACTGTGATTGGAGAGGGACCTGCAAGCGTAGCCATTAAAAAATAGGCCTTTGACATTACGAGTCACCCCCAAAATGTCATGCTTCCCTAGGACAGCCATGGCCTTTCTCAACAGCAAAGCTGTTATAGTTTGCCTTCCTTAGATTAATCCCGGTGCCATCATTTATTTCTTAAAATGCAGCCAATTTGAATCACTGGGCAGACAAGCGCAGCAAAATGCAGCACAGGCCACCTGGAAAACAACATTCTGACACCCAAGGAGTTGTTTACTACCTTGGGACCACTGCAGAGAAGGGCCAGGGCTTGCCTTCTGCCCGACAATTTGCGTTAAGTCCTGGAAACAACCACATCTTAGAAAGCAAATAAATATCAGCCTAGAATTCTTAGTGGTACAACAACAGGGTGAATCATACAGCACGTTATAGAATCTTGTAGGGCAGGAAAATAATTCTATTGGTTCTAAATTGCAGGGAAGATGAAAGTCAGGCGTCTCTCTCAGGGAGTTACTTAAAGCACATGTATGGATCTCCTACAGAGTTGTAACGTAAAATCAATATTTTTGAGTTTGGGGGCATATGATCCTTTGGAGTCAGATTTCGGACAACTTCCTGGACAAATCTGTAGATTCCTTGGCAACATTCCCCCCACCCCCAAAAAAGTGGTTTGGCAATGGCTGCTTCCTAGAACTCTCTCTGTGTGTGTGTGTGTGTGTGTGTGTGTGTGTGTCTGGCTAAAGGTCACCCAGCTGGCTCCTTACCCAAGGCAGACATCCCAGTTTCTAGTCTGGTGCCTTCACCACATTCCCAAGCGGCTCTCACATCTCTTGAGATGAAGGTTGGCAGTTTTCAGGGGCTCCTTCCTCCTAAGCGAGGTTGCCCATTAGAGTGCGTTGGAAGAGACCCCCCCCCTTTGTCTTTGGGACATATGGGGGGGAGATAAGACATCTTCCTGGTTGCAAAATTGATACCAGCTCTTTGAGGTAGGCCCAGATCAGGAATCCTGAAAACACTCTGACAGGCTGTCCTCGACCTATGACCATCCATTTAGTGACCTTCTGAAGTTGCAACGGCTCTGAAAAAAGTTACTTATGACCGTTTTTCAATGACGACCACAGCACATCCTCAGGGTCACGTGATCAAAATTCAGACGCTTGGCCACTGACTCGTGTTTATGATGGTTGCAGCATCCTGGGGGGGTCATGTGATCCTCTTTTGGGACCTTCTGTCAAGCAAAGTCAATGAGGGAAGCCAGATTCACTTAGCAACCTTGTTACTCGCTTAACATCTGATCAGAATGACAGAACCACAGAGTTGGAAGGGACCCTGGAGGTCATCTAGTCCAACCCCCTGTTCAAGCAGGAGACCCCATACCATTTCAGACAAGTGGATGCTTGCAGTTTCAACTGCAGTGGTACACCTAATCACTCTGGCAAGGAAGGTCGTAGAATGGGGGCAACTAACTTAACGACCGCCTTGCTTAGCAAGGGAGGTCTGGGGCTCAATTGCGGCCCTAAGTCGAGGACTAGCTGCCTTAATGGGACCACGGGGAGCAATCCGAGCGCGCCTCGCTACCTTTGCCCTACGGAGAACCAGGGAGCCCTCCCGTGGCCTGGGCCTGGCTGGGGGCGGCGGGAGCTGAAGCCCCCGGGGCGGAAGGACTCACCGGCCGCCGGGGCACCCTCCTCCCGCAGGGTCCGCTGGAGCTCCCGGAGGAGCGCGAAAGGCAGGCCGCCCTCGGCCAGGGCCGCTACCAGCTCCGCCCTCAGCGCTTCGGGGATGCCGCTCGCCGATGGGCTCGATAAGAACCGGCGCAGCGGCCGTCCGGCCTTGAGAGACGACGCCATTTTGAGACGGTCACATGACCGCCGGGACTTCCGGCCGAGGGGGCGGTGTTGCCGGGGAGACGAGGGAGTAGAAGAGGGGGACGCCTCATCACCCGGAAGCAGCTTCCGGGTCCCCTCTGGCCGCAACATCTCCCCTTCCCTTCCCGCGCCCTCTAGAGGCGTCCGCACGCAGCGCTCCAGCGGTGGGCCTCGCTCATGGACGCCTGATCCATTTTCCTCCTTGTTCAACTGCTCCTTTATGGGGCCTCATTGAGGTCTCCTCCTTGACGTGCCGTCATGCGGGGCGGGGGGGAGCCGGACCTGGGACTCTCGCATGGAGGAGTCGGCCCAGAAGACGAGCGCGGTCCGCTATGAAGGGATCGCGAGCTATCTTGAACTGCGAACCCGGAAGCTGCCTCTCCGTCGCTCCTCTACTCGTTCTTTCTCCTTCTCCCCGTCCTACTACGGCGCGCGAAGAGCCAAACCGCTGCGCTGAAGGGCCGCGCGGGGCATTGTGGGCCGCGGCGGGCTCTGAGAGAAGCCTGTTCGCTCGGGCCGCGGAATGGCGGCGGCGGCGGCGAGGAGCCGGTGCTGGGCGGCGCTGGGCCGGGCGCGGGCCTCCTCCTCCTCTTCCTGCCTGCGCTGGGGGCTGCGGGGCCCGGCCTGGCCGGCTCTCGGGGCGAGGCCGGAGCTGTTGCTGCTGCCCCCGAGGCGCTGCCTCTCCTCCCGGTGGGTCGCCTGCGGACGGGGCGGGTGGGGACGCCGCTCGACCTAAAAGGCCCCGGGGCTCCTTCGGCCTACAGGGGCGGGGGCTTTTCCCCGAGGGAACCTGGAGGTTATCTAGCCGAGCCCCTCCGTCGCCAGCGGCAGCCCAGGCTCTTCCGAGCGGCGGGCGCAGGGTGGCCCCGAGGACGGAGAGTCCCCCTGGGTTCCCCGCCTGTTGGCAGCGGAGGAGGAGGCCCTGCCCTGGCAGCACCCCCCCCCTTCGCCCTGCCTCCTCCGAACGCCCCCTGCACGGAGCATGCGCGTGGGGAGGGGGCTGACCCGGGTCGGTGGGCTTCATACTGTGGGCATCTCCTGGGTCGTTCCCCTCTCCTCTCCCTCGATGCCTGCGATGTCGGGGCGGGGGCGCAGAGGAGGGGTGAGTCCGGCGTCTCTATGTAGGACCCCCCCTCAAAGAGTTAGGAGTAGATGCCTACCAGGTAGTCCCCAGGTAGCTCACAATTGAGCCCAAAATTTCCGCTGCTAAGCAAGACGGCATTCGAGTGAATTTTGCCCCCTTGTGCGACCTTCCTTGCCACAGTTGTTAAGCGAATCCTTGCAGTTGATAAGTCAGGAACAGGGTGGATAAGTGAGTCTGGCTTCCCCATCGACTTTACGGTGTCAGAAGGGGATCGCGTGACCCTGGGACTCTGCGACTGTCATAAATACGAGTCAGTGGCCAAGCGCCTGAATCCTGATCACGTGACCACAGGGGACGCTGCGACAGTCGTTAAGCATGAAAAACAGTCCTTAAGTCCCTTTTCTCCATTGTGGCTTTGAATGGTCACTAAATGAGGTGTTGTAAGTGGAGGACTACCTGTATAGGCAGAGGCAGGTAAGGCTGGAAGTTAAGACACCAGCTAGAAACCAAGAGAAGGGGAGCTCTGGTCCGGCCAGCTGGGTGACCTTGGGCCAGTCATTTCCCCCCCCCCCCGCCCCCACGGTCCAAGGAAGCAGGCAGGGCCGAACAGCTGGGAGCACTGAAGCCCAATTCAAGTTTGCTAAACCTGGTTAATGCGAAGGAGACAGGCAAGCAGGCCACCCTGGATTGGTTGCAAGTGCCATGTTGCTGATTCCTGGATCTTCAAAAGCTGTGGATGACCCTCTAAGTCGGGGTCTCCAACCTTGGCCTTTTTAAGACTTGTGGACTTCAACTCCCAGTTCCTCAGCCAGCTTCATCCCAGAAGTTTCCCCGAGCCCCTGAGATGCCAAAGAGAGTGAGACTCGAGACGAGGCTTGCCAGAAATAGTAGCTGTTCATTTTGGCCAAAGCAAAAAGTCTGAGTGAATACAGGCAAAATGCATGTAAGGAATAGCCACTCCTTGACTAGGATCTGATACATTTGTTTAGCCCAAGGGTCTTCAAACTTGGCAGCTTTAAGACTTGTGGACTTCAACTCCCAGAATTCCTGAGCTAACGTGACTGGAGGAGGAATTCTGGGAGTTGAAGTCCACAAGTCGCCGCCCTGAGTCCTTAGGGAGAAGGGCGGCATACAAGTCTAAATAAATAAATAAATAAATAAATAAATAATAAGTCTTAAAGCTGTCAAGTTTGAAGACCTCTGTGTTATTCTCTATTTTATTATATTCTTACATTCTTATTCAAATTTTTATTTTATTCTTATTCTGTTCTATTCTCTATTCTGAGGGTCTTCAAACTTGGCAGCTTTAAGACTTGTGGACCAACTCCCAGAATTCCTAAGCTAACATGACTGGAGGGGGAGGAATTCTGGGAGGTCCACAAGTCTTAAAACTGCCAAGACTCCTGGTTACCCAATGAGAGACAAAAGTTTCTTATTCAATGTGGGCGATGTCTTGCCCCATGCCCTTACCCACGGAGCGTTCTTTGTCCATGCTCTGTCCATGCTCAGAGTATCCCTTGTCCCTGGGTGTTCGTGCTCCTAGGCAGCCCCCCCCCCCGCTTTATCTATGGAGCAGGATGCTCCTGGGAACCGTCTCCCAGGAAGTGCCTAGCTCTGAAGCAAATTGCAGAAGTGAGAAACCAGATAGAAAAGGATACAATTCCTAACAAATGATTCCTAACCAAAGCGAAATAGTACAAGCAACTTCTTTGACCGAAGCAAAGAGCAAAGGTGCTGGCTGAGGAACTCTGGGAGTTGAAGTCCACAAGTCTTAAAGTGGCCAAGGTTGGAGACCCCTGCTCTGAGTTATTCCTCTCAGGGTTCAGTCAGGGCCGCTCCCTGCACGTCTTCTACACTTGTGGTCATTGAGAGTGCAATGAGCTTTGTGGTTAACCGTGAGCACATGGTGGTGCTCTTTTACTGCCTCTTCCACCGTGGCCTCCTGGCGTTCCCATTGCCAGAGGGAGCTTAACAGGGCGGGGGCCGAAGGGGGACCCCGGGCCTGGAAGGGCCCTTCGGATGCTGCTGTTGCTCGGGTCGTCCTTTGGGGCCATGCCAGGAGGTCCTAACGCCCCGCTTTCCTTTCCCCCGACCCTAGGAATCGCCCCGAGGGCAAAGTCTTGGAGACAGTCGGGGTCTTCGAAGTGCCAAAGCAGCATGGCAAATACGAGACGGGACAGGTGAGTGAGTCAGGTGGATGGGAGAGCTTCGCTCCACCCATAATGGGGAGCAACCCCCCCCAAGCCAGGCAGGGGGTGCCATTCCCTGGTCGGCTAATGAAATGTCTGGAAGAAAACCACCCAGCTCAGAGAGCATCAATGGTTGTCATCACCATCTTCCTCCCCCCACCTTCTCCCTTTCCCTTGAAACCCCTCTTCCTCTTAGCACCGATGATGTTACTTCAGTCATGAAACCTCTGCAAAAAAAAGAGAAAGAAACTTCAGGGAGCATCAAAGACCCCACAGTCATCCTCTTCCTCTCCACAAACCCCACTGTCTTCTAGCTGATGATGTTACCTAGTTGGCTCTTGAAATGTCATCAAGGAAACCACTAACCTCATAGAATACCATGGACCCCACAGTCATTGCCCTTCTCTCTCTCTCTCTCTGTGGTATTTTTCTTGGTATTCTTGCTCTCTAGGATCTCTGAACTGGGTCCAAGTAGACGCTTCTGCAGTATTTTTCTTCATTGCAGTCGCGGCGAATATCTGTAGCCCGAGCGTAGAATAAGGGTGAAGGTTTGTTCTCTGAGCTCGTGCGTTGGTTTCCAGACATTTCGTTACCAGGCAGGGTAACATCTTCAGCAGAGTTTAGGGGAGTTTAGGGGAGCTCAGAGAATGAACCTTCACCCTCACATTTCTGCATTTCCTGGTTAGCACCATAAAGAGGAGTCCCCTCCTGGCAGTTTGTATCACATGTTGAGAGCCAGTTTGGTCTAGTGGTTAAAAGGCTGACTTAGAAACCAGGAGATGGTGAGTTCTAGCCCTGCCTTTAGGCATGAAAGCCAGCTGGATGACTTTGGGCCAGTCCCTCCCTCTCTCGGCCCAACCCACCTCACAGGGCTGTTGTAATGGGGAAAATGGGAGGCAGGATCACTGGGTATGTTTGCCACCTTGAGTTATTTATAAAAGTACTAAACGTGGGAGATAGATAAATATGTTTTGCAAGCCATTCCTTGCTTGGTGGTCTGAGTAGACAGTAGAAATAATTTCATTGTGTGCATGAAGTACAATGACAATAGAGGCTATTATTATTATTATCATCATCATCTTTATCACCATCATCGTTATTATTACATGCCCTCCTGGCCGAAGTGAAGAGGTTGCAGCTGAAAATACCCCCCCCATGGGGTTTAAAGGCTTGGGCTGCTTAAAGCCATTAGAATGGATTTGGGAGGATGGTCTGGAAAGTGAAAGGGATTAACTTCCTTAAGCTGCTTTGAATTAGGAGTGGCTGGTCACAAGCCAGGATTCTGATCGGCTGTGAGAGTTCAGCTGACAGGAATGGAGCCCCGGACCTTTCTGGGCTTCCCCTGCCCCCAGGGAAGCCCAGAAAGGTCCGGGGCTCCATTCCTGTCAGCTGAACTCTCACAGCCGATCAGAATCCTGGCTTGTGACCTGCAAGTAACCGTGAGCTCCCTCACAGCCGGATGTCCCGTCTCCCAACATCTGCCACAGAGAGAGGTGCTCCCCTTCCCTCCTCTCTGTCTCGCCTGTCTTGACGCCTTCCTCCCACCTTCTCTTGCAGCTCTTCCTCCACAGTATATTCGGATACCGGGGCATTGTCCTCTTTCCTTGGCAAGCCAGGTTGTATGACCGAGACGTCGCTTCTCCTGTGCCTGAAAAGTAAGTGTGGGCCGTGTCGGATATGCGGATATGCCCCCACGTCCCTTATTGTGGCAGGCAGCAAAGGCTTTCAGGGCAGGGAGGGAGCCTGCAGAGATGAGAACAAGTGATTCTGAAGCAAACATTTGATCTCCTATCCAGTCTGTCCTTCTGGGACACAATTTGTTCTTAATTAGGTTTTGTAAAATCGACCCAGTGCCTCCTCCTCCTGCAGGGACTTAGCAGGCTAACTTTTGCACAGGGCAGCAGCAATGGGGGTTTCTTGCAGGGACAACAACGTCAGGCAGTCCTGGGTTTGGATCTGTTTGGGTGAATTCAGGCTGTAAAATAATGAAAGAGTTGTGGGTTTCCCCACACAGAGAGCGAGAAGCGCCTGGGCTTCCTTAAGGCTTTGGGCAGCCCTTGGGGCGCCTGGCTCAAGGCAAGGCACGGCTGGACATAGGTGCAGTGCACAGGCAGTCCTCAGTGTACAGCCATTAGTGGCCGTTCAGAATTACAACGGCACTGAAAAGAGTGACTTACGACCATTTTTCACACTCACACCCATTGCAACATCCCCACGTGATCCAAATTCAGATGCTTGGCTACTGGCCTGTTCTTACGACGGTCACAGTGTCCTAGTGGTCGCATGATCCCCTTGTGCGGCCTCCTGACAAGCAGAATCAATGGAGGAAAGCCAGATTTTGCCTAGCAGTCCTGTTACTAACTTACCAGCTGCAGTGACTCACTGGACAGCCATGGCAAGAAAGGTCGTAAAATGGGACAAAGTCACTTAATCACCTCGCTTGGCAACGGAAATGCTGGGCTCAGTTGTAAGTTGAGGACCGCCTGTGATTGCTGTCAAGTCTGCTAAGAAAGCGGCGTTCTCAGCCCGGCCCATTTTGTTCCAGGAGTGAATCTGCAGCTGGACATGGATCCAAAGAAGTGAAAGGCAAGACACACACTTACTATCAGGTCCTGATTGATGCTCGCGACTGTCCACACATAGTAAGTGCTTCTGCCTGCCTGACCTCCCTCCCTCCCTCTCATCTTTCCTGCCTCCCTTCCTCCTTTCTCATCCCCCTCCCTCCCTCCCTCCCTCCTTCCTTTCCTCCCTCCCCCCTCTCCCTTCCCATTCATCATATTACTAAAACCAAAGCTACTCCAGCTAGCAAATGCTTGGGGGCAAGGATGGTTTTCCATCATACTTTACAATCACCCTAAGATCAGTCAGCTAAATTCACGTTTTTGGAGGGCATTTCATACATCTGGATCACAGACAAGGTGACCTTCTAGGTCAGAGGTCTCCAACCTTGGCCACTTTAACATATGTGGACTTCAGCTCCCAGAATTCTCCAGCCAGCACAGCCGAAGTCCACAAATCTTAAAGTTGACTTAGGAATTCTGGGAGTCGGAAATCCACACATCTCAATGTTGCCAAGGTTGGAGACCCCTGTTCTGGACAGTGGACAGGCAGGCTTTTGACCACGGGGAGTCTTCGGAAAGGAAATGGAAATGAACAAGCTCATTTTGCAAATAGGAGCAGACAATGACTTTGAGATGCTGAGATTAGAGAAAAGCAGGAACTCTAAAATACCAGCTGAGACTTTCAAGGGTTCAGCAGTAGAAACGGACAGACAGTGAATTGGGGAGAGAACATTCTCCAGGCAGCTGTCGTCCCCCCCAAGAAGCAGGCCTTAAGGAAACCTCCACTCAACCTCCCCCCCCTCCCAATGTGAGAGGCCACCGCAGCTGATCCCATGGCAGGTCCCCTCCCTGTATCGGGGGAGGGGGGCATCGGGAGTGGGGAGGCCCCTGAGCCCTGCACTCAGGAGTGCCAGCAACAGGTGAAGGCAGGCAGCCCAGCGCTGGAAAGAGCGGCGGGATGGCCACGCGGGTGCAATCTCTCCGGTCAGTCTCCCGCAGGCCTCCTCAGATCCGAGCCCCCCTGACTCTGCCTGCCTTGTGCAGCTTCACGTCCCGCCCTCCCTGTTTTGCCCCCAGTCTCAGAGATCCCAAACGGAAGCCGTGACGTTCTTGGCCAACCACGATGACAGCCGAGCCCTCTATGCAATCCCAGGTAAGCCAAAGGGAGGGCGGGAAGAGCCCTTTGCCTCCCTTGAGAGGAGGGGGCTGCGAGGGAGACCAGGTGCCAGAGGGCAGGCTGTGAAAGAACGGCCCCCCGAATACGGGGAGGCAGTTGCTGACCGAAAGATAGGAGCCAGGAGAGGAGAATCTTCCCAGCTCAGGGTTGAAATGAGGGCTCCTGGGTGCCTCTGAGCTTGGAGGCTTTCTTGCAGACCTTTCATGACCCATTTAGGGAACATCATCAGTGCTAGTGGTGCTACGACTAGTGATGTTACATCACCTCTGTCATTGATGATGTTCCCTAGTTGGGTCATGAAACACCTGCAAGAAAACCTCCAAGCTCAGAGAGGACCAACGGCCCCTCACGAAAGATAGGAAGCACTTTCTAGGAGTAACGGCTGTTGGGTGGGGCGAGCTGACCCAGGAAGAAGATGCTGGATCTGTTCAAGCAGAAGCTGGACGGCCATTTAGCTGCAAGGCTGCAACTTGGCTGCCTGTCCTGAGCTGGACTTGCTGCCCACTTTTCTCTCTGCCTTCCTGAGCCCATTCCTTCCTCCCTTGGCTGGCTGGGAGAGGGAGAGAGGCAAGAGTCTGCAGCCTTCTCACTCGAGAGGGCTGCCCTGCTGCTCTTACACTGGAAAGAGGGCTGAGGGGCTGCGTTGTTTGCTGGGGCTGCTGCCTCCCTCCCCCCCCGTGGTTAGCACAGATGCTGACGAAGCACCAGCGCCCTGTGTGAGTGGTGGTCTTTGCTCGGATTCCCTGGTTGCTGCGTGCAGAGATGGAGAAAGTTGGAAGGTGTTGGGTCAGTGATTTGGGGGGGGGAGGGACGACACAGAGCTGCTGACCTCACACTTGGGCAGGCAGAGCCCCCCACACCCCGAAGCAATTAGTGAGTGGAACTGTCAGATCTGGAAGAGATTCTGAAACCAGATCCTCTGTGCAAAGAGGCAGAGAGCAGCGCCCTTTTGGATCATTCCCGGCGCCTTCACCTTTTTGGTGTGTGCGCCATCAGTTGTGCCACACACAGCTAGGAAGCTCCTGCTGCCCGTTCGGCACAACACACAGGCCCCCGGCAGCTGGCCTTCCCTGCGTGGCCTCTGCAAGGCCACTTTCCGGCCTGTGAGAGGAGCCGCTTCCTGGGAGAGAGCCCGGCCCCAGCCCCTTCCTCCTCTGGGCTTCTTCTCCGTAGGACTGGACTACGTGAGCCACGAGGACATCCTGCCCTACACGTCCACGGATCAGGTGCCCATCCAGCACGAGCTCTTTGAACGGTTCCTCCTGTACGATCAGACAAAAGGTACTTGCCCCCCACTCTGGGCGCAGGGCTGGCCTTGGGAGGGAGGTTTGGGGGGCTGTGGGGGGTGGCCTTGGGGGGGCTGTCTTCCCACAGGGATTCTGAGGGATCTCTTGGCCTCCCTGCAATGCCGGGGGTCCTCGATCCTGATTGAGCCCCAAAACCCCCATCGCTAAGCCAGGCAGTGGCTGAGTGGGTTGCTAAGTGAAGGGAGACATCGTTAAGCAGCCTGGCGTCCCCCATTGGCTTTGCCGGCTAGGGAAGGGGACCCCGTGACCCCTGGGAGTCGGCAGCCGTCATACGTGCAGGCCAAGCGCCTGGAGTTCGATCCGGTCACCACGGCCACAAGTGTGGGAAACGGTCGTAAGTCGCTTTTTTCGGGGCTGTTGTAACTCTGAAGGGCCACTAAGTGAAAGGCGGGTGATTCAGAGGCCTCCCCTGAGGCCTTTTTAGGCCCTGGCCGGCCAGATCAAGGGCTCAGCACTTCCCCCAACTGCTAGAAGTTGTTTGTGGGGCCGCCGTGTTGCGGCAGTGGCGCTGTTGGGTGGCTTCCCTGAGTTCATCCTGAAGGCGGTTTTGCTTGCAGGTGGTCCTTGACTTACGACGGGCCCCGCAAAATGTCCTTAGGGCCTGGCTCCAGAGCCCTGGTCGCCAGGGGCCCCCCTTGACCCTCAGTGGCTTTGGGTGCTCATCGCCCGGCCCTCTTTGACAGTGGCTTGCAGCGTCCTGCATTCGGGTGACTCTGGTCCGCGGCCTTTTCTTCTGGGAAGCGGGATTTCTACGTCCCGTCTCTGCCCCAAAGCCTCCCAGCCAGGACTGACGGTTGCCCGGGCGTGGTCTCAGCCTGTGGCTGGAGGCTGGGGTGGGCTCCCCTCTCCTGACCGCCTCCTCTTCTCTGCAGCTCCCCCGTTCGTGGCAAGGGACACGCTCTGTGCCTGGCAGGAGAAGAACCACCCGTGGCTAGAGCTCTCCGACGTGCACCGGGAGACCACCGAGAACATCCGGGTCACCGTCATCCCCTTCTACATGGGCATGCGGGTAGGCGGGCCGCTCCCTGCGCCCTCCGGGGCCTGCCTTGCCTGGCATGTCCCTGCAGTGGGAGGGGGAAGGATGGGGCCCAGTGACGAAGGAGGGCATGGAGGGGCAGAGCACAGCGGCCCAGGCAGTCCTCCACTTACGGCCGTTCGAAGATGCAGCGGCACTGAGGAAAGGGGCCCAGGACCGCTTCTCACATGACTCTGGCCGCCTCCCCACCGTCCCGGGCTCAGAATCCAGAAGCTTGGCAGCTGCTTCGTAGTTATGACAATCCAGGGTCACCTGGTCCCCTTTTGCAACCTTCTGACCAGCAAAGTCAACGGGGGAGCCAGATTCACTCAATGACCGTGTTAATTTAAGAACTGCAGTGATTCCCTTCAGAGCTGTGCCAAGAAAGGTTGTAAAATGGAGCAAAATTCACTTAACAACTGTCTCACTTAGCAACAGAAATTTTGGGTTCAGTTGTGGCTGTAAGTCAAGGACTGGCTGTAAGTGAGAAAACACTGGAAAGTAAAGAAGAAACAGAATGTAAGTTCACGAAAGAGAAAGAAGTAAATATTCCATCATAGTCTTAGCAGATCTATAGGGGGCTGCTCTCTCTGGACCGCCCACTCTCTCTTCCCCCCGCCCCCAGGAAGAAACATGCCGGAAAACTTTACAGCAGCCAGGAGTAATGGATAAAGCAGAAATAAATACTACTAACGTATGGCATGGACTTACACGTGGGCTTACAACGTGTATTAACATTTCATCTCGCATTAAAAACACAATTAGATAGGAATGTTCGAGAGATCTATATTCAAATGCCCATGTCTAGGCCATCTAACCTTTGAAGCGCAGCAACGTTTGTGTGACAAAAGTCACACAGTGGTACAGTAGGCGCCCTCAGCTCACAGCCGGTCACGATGTGATCTAGTTTGACGTAGGATCCTGCAGTGCCATTGAGTGGGGGGCGGATGGGATGCTATGCCTGTTTATTCAGAGTCCCAGCAGGCACTGTGTGTGGTGCAAATCCTATTCAGGATGGGTAGGTAGGTGGATGGATGGGTGGGAGGGTGGGTGGGTGGGTAGATGATAGGTAGATACGTAGATGGATGGATAAATAGGTTGATAGGTAGATGAATAGATAGATAGATAGATAGGCAGGCAGGCAGACAATGACTGACCATTGCAGGGGGCAGCACTGCCACCCGGGTGAGATTGGGGCGTGGGGTGGAGTGGGGGCCAAGCTGACGCATTCAGCCATGGGAAACAGCCTCTCTCTCTCTCTCTCTCTCTCTCTGCACAGGAAGCACAGAATTCTCACGTCTACTGGGTGAGTCTCCCTGTTCTTACAGCTGCCTTGGTGGATTGGGGTGGGAGGGGGCCAGGGGGCTGGAGAATCTTGCTCTGCCCCTTGGAAGGCCAAGGGGAGCCCCTGGCCTCCCTGACGTGGGGCCCGCTCTCTCTGCCTCCCGCCCAGTGGCGCTACTGTATCCGCCTGGAAAATCTCAACAATGAAGTTGTGCAGCTCCGGGAGCGGCACTGGAGGATATTCAGCCTGTCCGGCACCCTGGAGACCGTCCGTGGCCGGGGAGTGGTGGGTCGGGTGAGTAAGGGGAGGAGAGGTTAAGAGTTGCCCTTTGTGGAGACACCCCCCACCCCTAAAGGCTGGGAGCAGAGAAATCTGCGTGGTCATTGTCAGCTCAGCCTCCTTGGGGTCGGGGAAGAAGCCTCCGTGTGCTCTCGGCCACAGCCAGCCCCCCCCCCTTTTTAAAATAAAATGTTTTATTTAAAATACATTCAATTCACCTTTCATTCAGTGGTGTGTCGTCTGGTTACAAATGTCTTGTGCCATAACAATTAAATTTTACAACTATATTCATTATTTTAATATTAATTCTCTAATATTAGTATACAGATTATTTCTATTACTATAACATTTCTCTTCTTTATGTATTCAGTTCTATTAACATATTTTCTGTATTTCAGTGGTCTAATAATTATTTCTAGCTTTCATATTTTTTCTCTAGCCATTGATAAAATAGTTCCCATATCTGATAATACTCAGTTTGTTCCTTCTGCACATTCTAGTATTTTCCTTATTACATCCTCTTCTGTTGGATTCTTTTCATTTTTCCACTTTTGTGCAAATACACTTCTAGCTGCAGTTACTACATGGATAATTAAATCTTATCTTTACTGTAAACTTCTGATATGATCCCCAACACAAATATTTCAGGTCTTAAATCTATGTGTTGTTGTATCATCTTTTTCCAACCACGTATGTATTTTGGTTTTACGCATAGCCACCACATATGATAATATGTTCCTGGTGTCTGGTGACCTTTCCAGCATTTTGCTGCTTTATCTTTAAACATCCTTGCTAACGTTGCTGGTGCAAAATGCCATCTATAAAACATCTGATGCAGGTTTTCTTTGTTTGCAGTTGACATTGTTAATTTATAATTTGTCTCCCACAACTTTTGCCATCTCCAACCTTCATTTTTTAGCGAAGGTTGTTGAGAGTGTGGTGGCCCAGCAATTGCCACTTTTCCTGGATGAAGCGGACTACCTGGATCCGTACCAATCGGGCTTCCGACCCGGGTACAGCACGGAGACAGCATTGGTCGCTGATGGATGATCTCTCTAGGGCTCGGGACAGGGTTTTTCCTCTGTCCTGGTCCTGTTGGATCTCTCAGCGCTTTTGATACCATCGACCATGGTATCCTGTTGCGCGCCTCGGGGTTGGGAGTGGGAGGCACTGTTTTACGGTGGTTCTCCTCCTACCTCTTGGGACGCTCATAAACAGTGTTGGCAGGGGACGGAGGTCACCCGAGGTCTCTCACTTGTGGGGTACCTCAGGGTCGGTCCTCTCGCCTCTTGTTCAACATTTATATGAAGCCGCTGGGTGAGATCATCCGTGGCTTCGGGTGAGTTATCATCAGTACGCTGATGATACGCAGTTATACATCTCCACCCCGGGCCACATCAGTGATGCTCTCTCCGTGATGTCCCGTTGTTTGGAAGCTGTGCGAATCTGGATGGACAGGAACATGCTTCGCCTCAATCCAGCCAAGACAGAGTGGCTGTGCATACCGACATCCCGGTCCAGTTTGGAGATTCCATCTTTGGTCATGGGGGAGGAGGTGTTACCCCCGTGGACAGGGCACGGAACCTGGGGGTTCTCCTGGATTCACGGCTCAAGTTGGAGGAGCAGGTGGGAGCCGTGGCCAGGGGGCCTTTGCCCAGGTCCGCTGGTTCGCCAGTTGCCCATACCTGGACCGGGATGCCTCGATCACTCAGGCCGTTGTCTCCCCGGTTGGACTACTGTAACGCCTCTATCTAGGACTGCCCTTGTGCACCACCGGAGGCTTCAGCTGGTGCAGAATCGCTGCGCTGGTTGTGATGGGAGCCTCCCGATACTCCCATGTTACACCCTCCTGCGTGGCTTGCATTGGCTTCCGCTGCCCTCCGGGTGAGGTTCAAGGTTTTGGTTTTAACATTCAAAGTCCTACATGGCATGGGTCCAGGATATTTACGAGAACGACTTCTCCCAGCCTCAAATACCAGCCGCCTGCACGGTCGCACAGGCGGGTCTCCTCGGCTGCCCTCCCGCGACTCAATGTCGCTTAGGGACCGGGAGGGCCTATTCTGTGGCAGCCCCCACTCTATGGAATCTTCTTCCGCTGGAGCTCCGCTGGCTCCCGATCTCCGACCTTCCTGCTTGAGCTAAAAACCTGGCTGTTTTTACAATCTGGGCAGTGTTGACCCTTGGGGTTGTTTACGTAATTTTGGGGTTTTAATAATAATACTAATATTAATTGGCTTTAATTTAATATATTTTAAGTAACTTATTGTTGTATTCTATTTTAGTTGGAGCCGCCTCGAGTCCCTCGAGAGGGGCGCATATAAGTCGAATTAATAAATAAATAAAATAAATAAATTTATCTAATTCTATGGTGTAACCAAAACTTTTTGTCCATGCAATCGTTGTCTCTTTCCTTTGTTCCTCTTCCATTCCAGCAACTATAAAACTTTTTGTATCCACTTTTGGCCACAGCCAGGCCCTGACGGCTTTTTCTCCCCGCAGGAACCGGTCCTGTCCAAAGAGCAGCCAGCCTTCCAGTACAGCAGCCACGTCT
>CM019148.1:894493-945298 GCA_009733165.1 Naja naja | reverse complement strand
AAATTTAAAACCATGTTACTTAAAAGCTGGAATTGAACACGGCGTTCTGATCCTTATAGACCACAACATACCTCATTGAATGTAGAGGACAAACTTTACAGGTTATGGCTAGGAATATGATGTCTGATTCTGGTATATCAGAACAACTGTGGGGTGAGGCAATAATGTGTGCTAACCATGTTTTGAATAATGTGGTAAATTCAATGACTGGTGAATTACCATTTACGTGTTGGAATGGAAGAAAACCAGATCTTAAGTATTTGCATACATTTGGAACCCCAGCATGGGTTCATATTCCCATGCAAGTAAAGAAAAAGGATCAATATAGAGCTAAGAAATTGTATTTTGTAGGGTATGGAGCTAATCATACATTATTTAAATTTTGGGAGCCAGGTACTACTAATATATATTGGAGTGCAAGTGCTAAATTTCTGGAGCATGTTGGATGGTTAGTTTTTCTCTCAGTTGGTTTCTATCTTGCCTTCTTTGTGATTCTTCTAACAGTCTTCCAGTTATGCCAGTCAATGTCAGTTCATCTCTGTTTAAAACTTCCAGTGAAGACACATAATCATCATAAGTTTCATCCAAAGAAGAAAGAATAATGTAAACCTGATGCAACTCAGAGAAAATCAGTTCTTTTTCTTGTAGCTCCTGAAAAGTCCTTTTCATAAACTCCAAATGAGCTAATATATTGCCACCTTTTATAAGACGAGCTCGAAACAGTTTACGTGTAAGGTATATGTGTGCACCCACACTATCTCGAAGATAAATCACATCACATCAGTGATGCCCTCTCCATGATGACCCGTTGTCTGGATGCGGTACGGATCTGGATGGACAGGAACATGCTCCAGCTCAATCTGGCCAAGACAGAGTGGTTGTGCATACCGACATCTCGGACCAGTCATGAGGTTCCATCTTTGGTCATGGGGGAGAGGTGTTGCCCGCCATGGACAGGGCACGGAACCTGGGGGTCCTTCCGGACTCACGGCTCAAGTTAGAGGAGCAGGTGGGAGCCGTGACCAAGGGGGCCTTTGCCCAGGTCTGGCTGGTTTACCAGTTGCGCCCATATCTGGACCGAGATGCCCTGCGCATGATCACTCAGGCACTTGTCATCTCTCAACTCGACTACTGTAATGCTCTCTATTTAGGACTGCCTTGCATACCACCCGAGGATTCAGCTGGTGCAGAATGCGCCGCTGGTAGTGATGGGAGCTTCGGTACTCCCATATTACGCCCCTCCTGTGTGACCTGCATTGGTTACCAGTTGCCCTCCAAGTGAGATTCAAGGTTCTTGTATTAACATTCAAAGTCCTACAGGGCATGGGTCCAGGGAATTTACGAGAACGACTCCTGCCAGCATCAAATACCAACTGCCCTGTGTGAGCTTGACAGGGGCTCCTTGGGGTGCCGTCTGCGACCCAGTGTCGCTTGGCGGTGACCTGGGGGAAGACCTATTCTGTGGCGGCCCCCACTTTTTTTTTTAAATTACATTTATATGCCGCCCTTCTCAAGACTCAGGGCGGCTTACAATTTTAGCACAACCCAATGTGCTCAGCAATAGCCTTCATTCCATTGTATATGCCTGCTTATTACTAAGCGGCATTTTTGCAAAGTCAGCTTATTGCCCCCAACAATCTTGGGTCCTCAATTTACCTACCCCGAGAGGATGGAAGGCTGAGTCAACCTTGAGCCTGGTGGGATTTGAGCCTGCACTAATTGCAGGCAGCTGGAACTTAAGTGCAGGCATTTAACAGCCTGAGCCACCAAGGCCCTTTGTGGTTCCACTTTGTGGAACCAGCTTCCCCTGGGGCTCCGTTTGGCCCCCGATCTCCGCACCTTCCGTCATGATTTAAAGACCTGGCTATTTGGACAGTCCGGGCTGTGCTGACCTCCTGGGGGGCGGGTTGACCTTGTTTTAAATTGGGGGTTTTATGCTAATTTGACTTGGTTGTTTAATAGGGTTTTAGTTAAATAATTTATTATATGGTTTTAGTTGTGAGCCGCCCTGAGTCCTTTTGGAGAGTGGGCGACATACAAGTCAAATTAATGAATGAATAAATAAATAAATAATCTTCAGAATGTTCCAACATTTAGCAGCAGATTTTTCACCACGAATATGGACTACCGTGTTCCCCCAAAAATAAGACACTGTCTTATATTTTTTTTGGCTCCCAAAAACACACTAGGTCTTATTTTCGGGGTAGGTCTTATATATTTATGGTGCTAAATAGTGGGTGTGAGTGTGTAGGGGGGGGTGTTTCACGGGTGCACGGTTGCTCCCTGAAAAGTCTTCCTAGAACTGGAGATTTACACTAGGTCTTATTTTCGGGGTAGGTCTTATATTAGGGCAAGTTTAGAAAATAGTGCTAGGTCTTACTTTTGGGGTAGGTCTTATTTTCGGGGAAACACGGTAGCTGCGAATCACTCAGCGTCAGCCCAATTATACTAAGAGCCTTTTCATTATTCTGTTTAAATTCAGCTATTCTCTTTTTATCTTCATCATTCAGTGGGTCCCAAGATGTTACATTTGGTGGATTATTAACTATAGTCCATAATGCTTCTTAATGCAGAAGCAGGTTGCACTTCATAGACCAGGAAACATAGTTTGTTCCATCCAACCGGGTTATCAGGGATAGACTGGTTGACTGTTCTTGTGCCATTGTAACGATAAACCACAATTAGCTGTCTGAATATGAAACTGTATATTCACACTGGTTCTCAATCTCTCTCTGGGCCCATAACCAATGTTAGGATATGTGCAGAGTAACCCTTGTATAACAAGGATATGCACATGGAAACGTTTATGAGAAGAGTTATGAATAAATATGCAGCCACACAGAGTTAAATCAAGTTGTGTTAATGTTTACTTGAAGAAATAGCACAGTCCAATAAACAGTCCATGTCATACACATTTTAACAGTCCAGAAGTATCCAGTTATAAAGCTGCCTTACCGGTTTCACGTCTTTTACAGCAGACAAATATCAAACCATAATACAACAGATATCCTTCGATATCAACAGAATATCAAAGTAAACAGGGTTAGTCAGTATTGGTCCGTAGTCAGTCAGTATCAGTATCAAGAGAGATCATCCGTGAGAAAGAGAATTAAACCATGATCTATAGCTCCCTCTTATGGCAACTTACAGCATACCCAACCAACCAGAACATAGTATAATACATTACAGTATTTTTCCTTAAAGCTACAGACATATATATTTGTGCTTTATATATTGTCAACCCAACTACTTTGTGTACATATACATAACATGGAGCTTCTGCTCTTGTTGAAGACTAGAGTTCTTTGAACAGGCCGGTCTGGACTAGCCAAGGGGAGGGGTGGGTTTGTTTTAGAGGGTTTTAAATTTTAATTGAATTTTAACGTTTAGGCTTGTATTTGGTTTAATTTCTTTTTATTGTAAATTTGTATGAGTTTTATATTGTTAGCCGCCCTTAGGGAGAGAGGGTGACATACAAGTCTAAATAATAATAATAATAATAATAATAATAATAATAATAATAATAGAGTCTGTCTTCCTGGATACTGAGCTGGCCTCCTCCTCCTTGTTGACCTTCTTTTAACCCTTAGAATCTATTTTGGTTCAGCTCAATCTTTGTGGTCTCTTTGCCCTCTTGGCTTTTCCTGTGGGGCCCTTCTGGTAATTCCCCCCCAGCCACCTCTATGCAAAATGGGAGTTTTCGCTCTCTGTTTCCTGTTGGTTCTGCACAATTACATCTTGTGCACCAGGTCTCCGTCTCATCCCCCCCTGGCTGTCTAGACACAGTTCATCTCTCTAGAAATATCTAGAAATGGTTCCTGGTCAGGGGCCGAGAGTGCTCTGGGTGTGGCAGAGTCTCCCATTATGGTCAGCATATTGATCTGCCAAAGGGGTGATAGGGAGGGGTCTAACCTGCCAGAGTTTTCTGATTCATTGACAGCAAGGCTGCCCAACTTTGGCAACTGTAAGACTTGTGGACTTCAACTCCCTGGAAGTTGGACTCCCCAAGTCTTAGTTGACTATTGAATTCTGGGAATTCAAGTCCACAAGTCTCAGCTGAGTCTCAGAGGGGTCCCTGGGTACCTAATAACAATCTATTCGAAATATATTCCCTCGACACCAAGGGTCCTTCAAATAGAATTCTTTATTGGCCAAGTGTGATTGGACACGCAAGGAATTTGTCTTTGGTGCGTATGTACATTAAAAAAATACATTCATCAAGAATGATAAGCTACAATACTTTGTGATGGTCATAGGGACTAAATAAGCAATCTAATCAAACTAGGAAACAGGGATATTCCTAGTATGAGGATATTTCTAGATACGTCCTCATTATCTAGAGTATTTCCCAGAGAGCTAAGCCATGGGCCTCTCCTCTTTGGCCCTGTAGAGTCATGCTCTGCCCACGTTTTAAAATTAATAATAGCCATAATTAGCATTGTGGCAGGGGGGGAATCACTCTTCCTGGTTAATAGAGCCTGTTGACCGAATGGGAGGGTGGGTGGGTGGTCTTCCCAAGGCAATGGAGACCCTGAAGCTGCCCGACAGAAGGGCTGAGTGGAGAATGAGGAGCTGCTCTAAATGAAAAAAAAACAACTTCCCCTCCTGTCGATAGCAGACAATCTAGCAGCAGCACAGGGGTGGAGGCTGCTGAAGACAGGGCATCGCAGGCCGTTGGGGGCTGGAAAGAGGCGGGCAGGGGGAACCTAGTGGGCCAAGCCAGGGAGGCTGGGCAGGGGAGGCCTCACCACACATGCTGGCCGATGTTGATGGCAAAGGCCGGGTTAGGAGCGAGGGCCCGCAGCCAGAAGGGCTGAATGAAAGCCTCCTTTCCAGAGGAAGCCGAGACGGGACCCCCGATGCAGAGCCATCCGGAGTGGAGGAATTGCCAGCCAGGGCGGGAGAGGGGCACAGGGCAGCCGGAAAGGTGGAAGTACCAGCAAGTCCCAGAGCTGCCCCTGGGGCACCAGGCTCATCACAACGGGGTTGTGGGAGTTTGGTCTTTTGTGGGAGGGTGCAGCAATGGCCACCACAGGCCTGGACCGTGCTGGGTGTGGCTGGCAGGCATTGCTTGGGCCATCGGCTGACCCCAGGAAGGGCAGCGGGGTCCCCTGGGCAGGCATTGAAGAAAGGAGGGCAAAAAAGCCCCAAAGCGTTTGTCCTCTGAGTGTCCCCTCACCCTTTCCTAAGTCAGAGGGTCACTCCTGCCTCTGTCGGTCCAGAATGCAGGAACATGGGCACCATGATATGCCCATCCCTCTCTCTCTCACACACACACACAGACACACACACACTCTCAGACACACAAACGCCACTGTCTAAGTTGCACTGGCTCCCAGGAAGCCGATCTGTTCCGTGGCCCTTCTGGCCCAGCCCGGTCGTCACGGGAGCCACTGCCAGTGTTCCGATGCCAGCCCACCAGAGCCTCTCCAGGGGCAGGCTGGGTCTTCTGGGCTGCAGCCCGCAGACTGGCCATGGCCCACGGAGCTGAGCGGTGGGAGGCCTCGGCCACGGACAGGATGTGCTCCCCAGGAGGAGGAGGAGGAGGAGGTCTGGCCTGGCTCTGGGAAGGAGCCACCGTGGGGCTCCAGGGCGGGCGGGAGGGGGGGGGCATTCCTGGCCCAAAACCAGGGGACCGGAGGGCTACAGAAACCAGACCTTCCCAGATTGTCCCCATCCTTCCAAAGGGCTCAAGAGTGGGGGGCTCTTCCCTTTGGGGGGCCAAGCCTTGCCAAAGCAGGGAAGGCCCCACAGAAAAAGCCCAGTGCCAGGACCTCCTGCCAGGCCCCAAAATGGGGACTTTTATGTGTAATGTTAGTGTTAATGATATATTTGTCATTTCTTATTTTGTGTAAGCATGGTTTCTTTACTGACAGTTTAATGTGGTTTGCTTGTTTTTTCTTTTCTTTTTTTCTTTCCAAATTTTGTAATTTAATGGGAGATACAAAAAAAATTCTGTCTGAAAAAGAGAGGCTGTCAGCAGGCACTCCCTGGTTGTATAGAATTATAGAATCTGCAATGTTGGTTACAAGCGGCTTCAGCTGCATTCAGAAACACACCTGAAGGGACACACACACACACACACACACACAAAAGGTGTTTAGTGAAATGCAAAAGTGTCTTTTTATTTCTTCATAACTTTATGTCTGGTTTATCTTGGATTTTCTGGTTGTTGTTTCAATTAATACATTTATTTCTTTTTTAAAAAGCAGTTTTTATAGCCTCTTTCCTATCTTTTTGCATTATAAAGTCATGCCATGCCTTCAGTCCATCAAACGCTATTGGAGGTAGACCGCACTCTCTGACTGCCTTGTTCAGCAACTGTTCGAAGTTACGACAGTGCTGGAGTTTAAAAAAAACCCCGCTTTATGAGCAGTGCTCACCTTTATGACCTTTGCAACGTTCCTCAGTCATGTGACTGCCCCTATAGCCATTGCGCCTTGTGCTGTGCCTGTCCTGGGGCTTCATCTCTTTCCCCACCTCTGCAGAGTGCAGAGACTGGAGAGGAAGGGATCACAGGGGAGTCAGCAGTGGGAACAGACGCCGAAAGGCACGCAGTGGCCCCCCAAGCCTTTTCCCTTCCCTCCGTCTCCCTGCTGACTCTCTTGTGGTCCCCCCCTCTCCAGTGAATGCCAAGGCAAACCAGAACTCTCTTCTGGCTAGTTATCCCGGTGCCTAAGGCTGGGGATGGGGAGAAGGAAAGCCCAGCCACACGGCTTCCTGTTTAGTGACAGCTTTGCTTAACGACAGAGCTGCCTCTCCCAGTTTGGTTGCTCCCTCACCCCGCCTGGTGAGCCCCACTCTTCTCCCCATACACACACACACACACACACACACACGCTCACTGGCTCCAGGGGTGACTCTGCTGCTGTGCTTCCCCTTCTGCAGAGACCATGAAGGAGCCCCGGCATCGTAAGGACAACCGGCGTCCGGATCTTGAGATCTACAAGCCGGGCCTCTCCCGCCTGCGGAGCAAGCCTGGCCCGGTGAAGCAGGAGCTTCCAAGGAAGGAGGGGGCCCAGGAGGAGAGCCCGGGCCTCAGGGAGCCTGGGGCAGCTGCCTGCAGGGAGGACGCCCCGCCCTCCCAGCCCCCTCCCGAAGACAGGGGCCAGCCACCCAACGGCTTCCTGGAAGGCTCCCCGCAGGGCCGTGGGGGCACCCCCGAAGACTGGTGCCCTCGCATCATCCGGCGGGCCAAGAAGCCCGACCAGCAGATCTACCAGCCTGGCAAACGCCTGCAGGCCTCGCCCCGAGAGACGGGGGCTGCCCCCCTGGGAGACGAGGAACTGCCCCCGAAGGAGGAGAGGGGGGCAGAGTCCGAGAAGGACGCCGGGAGGGCCGGCAGTGGCCCCAGGAAGCCAGGGGAGCAGGACGGAGGGCAGCCGAGCCAGGAAGGGGCCAAGCCAGGAAGGGGGGAGAAGGGCAGGCGGCCCGAGCGGCCCCGGAGGGCCCGAGATGAGCTGGGCCATGGCAAGGGCAGCCCCCCCAAGCGCTACTCCCGGTCGGACAAGCGTCGGAGCCGCTACCGCACCTGCAGCACCAGCTCGGCAGGTAGCAACAACAGCACCGAGGGGGCCCATGGGGAGGCAGACATGGGGAGGAAGGGCCCGGAAAGACCCCGCCCACAGAAGCAGCTCTCCGCCTCCTCCACCGACTCCCTGGAAGAGGACAGGGCCGAGGAGGCCCCAGAGGCCAGGAGGGGCCCTGAGCACGGCCGGCTTGGCCGGGGCCAGGACCCCAGAGCAGCCCATGGGGGCTGCAGGGGCTCCGTGGCCTCTCAGCCCGACTGGCGAAAGGGCGGCAGGCCCTCCGGGGCCACCCCCAGGGACCCCGCAGAAGCCGGGGAGGGGAAGCCCCAGAACCGGGGCCGAGGCATCCTGGTGCTGCCAGCCAACACGGACCTGACCCCCAGCGGCACAGGGTCCCCTGAAGCTCCCCATGGAGGAGGGGCCCGGCTCCTCTTCAGCAGTGGCAAAGGCCCTCGCGGCTGGAGCCGGGGGGGGATGTCCCGTCGGCTCTGGGACCCCAACAACCCGGACCAGAAGCCGGCGCTGAAGAGCCCCGGGGCCCAGCTGCATTTCCTGGACACGGACGATGAGGGGGCCCCTATGCCTCGAGGGGAGCCCCGCCAGGCCCAGGCCCCCTACTACCGCTTCCAGAACTCGGACAACCCCTATTACTACGGGGGGGCCCCCTACCCTTATGCGGGGTACCCTCTGCCCTACCCGGTGGGCACCGGCAATGAGGCCTACCCTGCAGCCTATTATCCCACTGGCTACCCCAAGCAGGCCGAGCCTTGTGGGGGTGGGGGTCCCGGCAGCCTCCCCCCTGAGCCCCTGAGCCCCGAGACGGAGCAGCAGAAGGACCCCCTGCAGCAACAGCAGCAGCAGCAGCAGCAAGAGCTGGGCAAGGCCCTGCGGGAGGCTGGGCACCTGGAGCAGCAGCTGAGCAACCTCCTGTCCCGGGACAGGCTGAGTCCGGAGGGCCTGGAGAAGATGGGCATTCTCAGGTGGGCAGGGGGAAAGCGGGCAGCTGCAGGGGGTTTGCCCCCTCTGCCAGGGGAGGGGGGGGCGGGAGGCGTCCCTGAGCATTGGTTCAGAGCAGGGTGCTGAGGGGAGGCCTGGCCTGGTCTTGGGGGGGGGGCTTCCCAGGCACCAGCGGGGAGGAGGAAGGGGGGAAGGCTGTGCCAGGGGTCCTGAGGGGATGGGGACACGGTTTCTCCAGGGGTCCCTGAGCACCAGTGAACCTCGTTAGCCTTGGAAACGTTACGTGGCCCCTCCGGGGTTTACCGGCTGGGGTGGGGTGGGGGCAGCCTAGTGTGTTGTTAGCGTTTGCAGCAGAGATTCCAGTCCAGAAAGCTCAGCAGGATTCCTTCACTTCTCTATATGCATCTAAGACAGCCGTGGGCAAACTACGGCCCAGGGCCGGATCTGGCCCGTTCGGCTGTTCTTATCCGGCCATGGAGCCAAAAGAGCGGAGGGTTCTCTTGCTCTCCCAGAAGGCTACGTGAAGTAATCTAACTTTGAATTTATATTAGTTCACACAAACACTCCATCCATGCTTTTGTTCCGGCCCTCCGGTTCAGTTTAAGAACCCATTGTGGCCCTTGAGTCAAAAAGTTTTCCCACCCCTGATCTAAGACCTCAGGAAATGCCCAGTGCCCAGGCCGGCTCTCCCCACGTGGCCCAGAGTGGCAGGCCGAACCCCAAGCAGCAGCTCCAGCGCTCAGAGCTGCAGGGCCACTTCCCGCTTCTCATGTCGCTCCCCTTGGCTGACCCTGCTCCCATGTCCCTGCCACTTCATGAATATTCTGACAGGTGTGTCCGTGGGTGTCTCAGCCCCTGGGAGGCAAGGAGAGACCAGCCCCCGCCCTGTCCAAATGCAGGTAGTCCTCAGCTTAAGGCCAGAATTGAAGCCCGGTTCCCTGTTGCTAAGAGAGACAGTCGTTAAGTGAGTTTTGCCCCATTTTACGACCTGCCTTGCCACGGTTGTCCAGTGAAGCACCGCAGTTGTTGTGAGACGGTTGTTAAGTGAACCTGGCTTCCCTATTGACTCTGCTTGGAGGAAGATCAGGGAAGGGGGGGTCCTGTGAGCCTCCAGGTCACCTGAACCCCCAGATCGACAGCAGATTCAGAGAGAGGAGAAACAAGCAGGGACCTGCCAAGCCAGCCAGAGTTTGATCCCGGGGACCCTCGGGGCCCTTCAAGGGTCGCGAGCTGCTGTAATTTGAAGTCACTAACTGGAAGGTCGTAAGCTGAGGACAGCCGGCAGTCAAAAGGGAGCTGTGAGGACCCAGGCTTCCCGCTTGGACTGCAGCAGCCGACGGAAGCTGGGCCCAGTTCTGTGCTTCAGCCCACGTCCCCTTCTCCAAAAAAGACCCCATAGTGTAGGGGGTCCCCAACTCCTGCCACCCCCGGGCCGTGGCCTGTTGAGACCTGGGCCGGAGCGAATGCATGCCCCTGGGTGCAGCTCCCCTTGGGCAGGCTGGCGGGCATTCGGCGGGTGCCCCTATTCCCCTCGGGCCCCTCCCCCCAGCCGAGCCCCCAAGCCTCAAAGGTACCATATCTTTTAAAAATCCATTGTATACGATGGTCCTCGACTTAGGACAGTTCGTTCAGTGGCAGTTCGAAGTTACAACGGCATCTGCAAATAAAAGCCCTGTACCTTCGAACGGTCACTAAACAAACTGTCATAAGTCGAGGGCTATCGTATCCCATGGATTCTTAAAATCCATCGCCCGCCGTCCCCTCCCTGTGCTCGTTGGGGGGTCGGAGGTGCACGGCTGCATCTGAGGGGGGCTGGCGCTGGTCCGCTTGCAGGGCGGAGATGCTGCAGCTGTACGAGCGCTGCCTGCTGACGGACATCGAGGCGGCCGATGCACAGAGCGTGGACCAGCTGCTCTGGAAGAACGCCTTCTACCAGGTGATCGAGAAGTTCCGGCAGCTGCTGAAGGAGCCGCCCTCGGGGGAGAGTGGCCAGGAGATGCGGGCCAGGCTGCTCCAGATCCTGGATGAGGTGAGGGCCGCCCTCTGGGGGGGCAGAAGGGGCCGCTTCCCTCCAGGAGTTGTGGGAGCTCCATCCCTGGAGGCTCCGTGTCCGGAATGGGAGAGGTCAGGGGCTCCAACCTTGGGACCTTTAAGGCCTGTGGACTTCTGGGCATCCAGCCAAGGCCGAGTGGCTGTGCATGCCAGCATCTCGTATGAGCCAGGAAGTTCCACCTTTAACCATGGAGGGGGGGAGATGTCCCCCATGGAGGGGGCTCGCAACTTGGGTGTCCTCCTGGATACACAACTCAGTTTGGAGGAGCAGGCGGGAGCCGTGACCAGGGGGGCATTTGCCCAGGTTTGCCTGGTGCGCCAGTTGCGCCCTTACCTGGAACGAGATGCGCTACGCACGGTCACTCATGTGCTTGTTACGTCCTGACTCGACTACTGCAATGCTCTCTCTATGGGGCTGCCCTTGCGGACCACGCGGAGGCTTCAACTGGTGCAGAATGCGGCCGCACAGGTTGTGATGGGAGTTTCCCGATACTGCCATGTTATGCCCCTCCTGCACGAGCTGCATTGCTTGCCAGTTGCCCTCCGCGTGAGATTCAAGGTGCTGGTACTCACCTATAAAGCCCTACATGGCTTAGGGCCGGGATACTTGCGGAAGCGTCTTCTGCCAGCATCAAATTCCCATCGCCCGGTGCGATCCCACAGGCAGGGCCTCCTTGGGGTGCCATTGGCCAAACAGTGTTGGCTGGCGGTCCCTAGGGGTAGGGCCTTCTCTGTGGGTGTGCCCACCTTGTGGAACCAGCTTCCACTGGAGCTCCGTTTGGCCCCCGACCTCCGTTCCTTCCGCCGCGGCCTAAAGACTTGGTTATTTTTTTTGTTTAATTACATTTATATGCCGCCCTTCTTCGAAGACTCAGGGCGACTTACAATCTTTGGAGCACAACCCAATGCACTCAGCAATAGCCTTCATTCCATTGTATCTGCCTGCTTATTAATACTAAGCGGCATTTTTACAAAGTCAGCTTATTGCCCCCAACAATCTTGGGTCCTCAATTTACCTACCCCGAGAGGATGGAAGGCTGAGTCAACCTTGAGCCTGGTGGGATTCGAGCCTACAGTAATTGTAGACAGCTGGATCTTAAGAGCAGGCATTTAACAGCCTGCACCACCAAGGCTCTATTTGAACAAGCTGGCCTGGACTAAGGGGGGGGGTTGGGTTAGTTTTAAATGTTTGTTCTGGTTTTAGATAATTTATTTGGTCATATTGGTTTAATAATTTTTTAACTTTTTAAAATTTGTTATTGAATGTTTTTATGATGTGAGCCGCCCCGAGTCCCTAGGGAGATAGGGCTGCATATAAGACCAATTAATTAATTAATTAATTAATTAATGTCCACAAGTTTTAAAGTTCTAAGGTGGTAGAGGGCCTCTCCTGCTCGAGCTGGGGGGCTGGACTAGAAGACCTCCCGAGGCCCCTTCCGGCTCTGTTAACCCTGTGATGCTGCCCCTGTGGCCCTGCTGCTCTTCCTCCCCTTCAGGGCACCATCTTCTTCGACGGCCTCCTGCAGAAGCTGCAGGTCACCTACCAGTTCAAGCTGGAGGACTACATGGACGGCCTGGCTGTGCGCAGCAAGCCCCTGCGCAAGACGGTGAGAGGAAGTGGGCCGGGGGGGGGGGAGAAGGGTTGGGGGCACCCAGGGGGGTGGGGGGCAGGAAATGTTTCCGCTGGGGCAGCCCCTTCTTCCGGGTTGAGGGGTGACAGGACCGGCCTTTCTGTGAGGAGGGGTCTTCCAGGGCCCCCCCTCAAGCTGGCTCCTTGCTCTCCCCTCCCCAGGTGAAATACGCCCTCATTAGTGCTCAGAGGAGCCTGATCTGCCAGGGCGACATCTGCCGGTACCGCGAACAAGGCAGCGACACGGCCAACTATGGCAAGGCCCGCAGGTAGGGCAGGGCTCCGGGCAGGGGGGTCCCCAAGGGGCGCGGCTGGGCTGGCCAAGGACGGGCCATTAAGCCACTTCATTCAGAACGGCGGTTAAGGGATTCGTCGCAAGTCGAGGCTCCCCTGTATGTACCTTCCCAGCACTTCATGTCCTTGCCTGAGCTGCTGCAAGGTGGGCAAGGAACCCCCGGCCTGCCCCCCCCTTCAGGAGAGGGAGGGACCCTCCCCCAGGAGGAAGGTTGGAAGAGCCTTTGCACTTAGCTGGGCAGGAAGGCTCCCCCCACCCAGCCCTCCTGAGGCAGCCCTCATTCCTCCCCCCCAGCCCCCCCCCTCAGGAACATAACAGTTACACCATCCTGGAATCCGAGAGGGAGGGGCTCGGTCCCTCTGCCCCCCCCCCGCCTCTGCCTGCTGGCCGGGTGGCACAAAGGCCCCCCTGACTAGTTGAGGCCCAGCCTGGCTTTTCCAGGCTAACTCACCTCACCCAACCCAGAAGAGTTATGAGCCGGGGCAGCAGCTCTAGGCAAGCGAGGGGCGGATGGTCAGCCACCAAGAGTGCCCCTCCCCCTTGGCTTGACCCGTGCCAGGGGATTGGCTGGAGCGGTCAGGGGCAGCGTGGCGGAAGGGTGCAGCTGGGGCTGGAGCCAGCCAGCCTTCTGAAAAGGAACAACCCTTCTGGGTCAGCGCGCAGTCCCAGCCAGGGCAAGAACGGGCGGGGGGGGGGCAGGCAAAGGCCGAAGGGGAGGGGGGCGCCCAGGTCCTCACCCTGTGCCTTGTGACTGATGCCTTGTGCCAGGGACGCATGGGGTGCAAATGCCCCCTGGGGGCTGCTGCTTGGCTTCCGTCCTAGCCTGCCCCTCCCTGAAGGAAGGCCTTCCTGCTCAGCTGGAGGCCGAGGCTGCTGGGCGAGAAGGGCGGGGCTCAGCTCTTCCCAGCAGCCGGGGACCCCAGGGAGGGATCGGTGGCCTCAGGGAGCCCTGTGGCCTTGGGCCTCAGCGGCCAGTACGTCTCTTGCATGGCTCCTGCCAGCCGCTCCCTGGGTCTCCCCCCACCCTCTCTCTCTCTCTCCCCCCAGCTGGTACCTGAAGGCCCAGCACATTGCCCCCAAGAACGGCCGGCCCTACAACCAGCTGGCTCTCCTGGCCGTCTACACGGTAAGGGGGGGGGGTGGAGCCAGAGCGGCTGTGCTGGGGGGTGCACAGGTCGGCTGGCTGCACGTGGCACAGGGGCCTCAGCACCAGGTGGCCTCGGGATCCCAGGCCCCAACTCTCAGGGAACGGGGAAACCTCAACTTACGACCCCAGTTCAGCCCAGAATGTATGTTTGCTAAGTGAGAAAAGTGCTAAGCGCGTTTTGCCTCCTTTCTGTGCCTTTTCCTGCCACAGCAGTGAAGCCAATCGCTGCGCTTGTTAGGTTAGTAACCTGGCCATTAAGCGAATCTGGCTCCACTGTTGACTTCGCTGGTCGAAAGGTCTCGAAAGGGGATGCGTGATCCCAGGGACTGTCCCAAGTGCGAGTCAGTGGCCAAGCGCCTGAATTTGGGTTGCGTGACCATGGTCGTAAGTGTGGGAAATGGTCATAAGTCCCTTTTTTCAGGGCCGTTGTAACTTGGAAGGGCTGCTGAATGAAGCGGGTGTAAGTCGAGGACTGCCAGTGCTTGCCAGCCATCACTGCATTCGGGGGGGTGGGGTGGGGGTCTGGTTGCCCCCTCTGACCCCACCTCTCTCTCTCTGTCCACCCAGAGGAGGAAACTGGATGCTGTATATTACTACATGCGCAGCCTGGCGGCCAGCAACCCCATCCTGACGGCCAAGGAGAGCCTGACCAGCCTCTTCGAAGAGACCAAGCGCAAGGTGGGTACGGGGGGGCGCTGGCCAGGCCTGCTTAGGCTCCCCCCCCAAGGTCCTCATGGCCCCCTCCTCCCCCCCCCACAGGCAGAGCAGCTGGAGCAGAAGAGCCCCGGTGAGCGTGGCCAACGAAGCAAGAAGGCGGCTTTCCGGCCCTCCGGGGACGACGCCACCCGCCTGGAGCTCTGGATCCACCCCTCCCACCCGCGCTCCGGCCAGGGCCATGAGTCCAGCCGGGACCCTGAGCAGGACGGCGGCCTGGGCAGCCTCAGCCCCAGCGAGGTGAGGGGGATGCAGTGCTTCACACGGCCACCAGGGGGCGCTGCTCCACTTGCTATGGGGGAAAAAGCCCTGGCTTTCAGTTCTGGGTTGGGGGCAGCGGGCAGGGGGCTCCCGGGTGCCAGTCTGGCAGGCCCTGCCCCTCCCTGGTCGAAAGTTGGCCTGTCTTTCTCCTCCGTGGGCTGCAGGATGCCGGGGGCCTCCCTGGTGCCCCTGGAAGGCTGAGAACTGTGGGAAGATGGTAACTGACACAAGCAGCCTTTCCTGGAAGGGCCTTTAAGATCTGGCTGCTTGAAGGCCAGGGGACTCCCACTCCCAGAATTCCCCAGTCAGCGAAGTGGAAGTCCCCTGGTCTCCAAGCAGCCAAGCCTGGTCACCCCCCACCACCCCCCTCCACCCCACCATAAAAGTTTTAATTTCTGAAAAACGAGCGAACACCCTTCGGGAGGCCCTGCAAGGCCCTTCAAAATGGCACCGAGGCTGCCCACTTCTGGAAAAGGCTCCAGGAAGGTGGGTCAGCCCAGTCAACAAACCATGGTTAACGGGGGCCCTGCGCCTCTCCCGGCATTGTCCTTCTCGTCTCTGCTGAGTCAGGGGTTGCTGCGAAGAAAGCGGAGACCCCAGCATGGTTTTGGGGGGGGGAACAGTGGAAGCTTCTGGGCCCCATTGGAATAATCTTTGTGTCCCCCCCTTCCCAAGACCCAAGCGGTGGGGACTTCTCTGCAGAGGGGGGGGCTGTTTCTGAGCGAGGGGAGCAGCCCAAGACCCTGGGGGTGTCCCTGGAGACCCTGCCGGGGCTAGAGCCAGTTGCACCCCCCCTGGCCAGATCCCCTGGAAGCCTTCATGACCGGGTCACCAAAGCCACTGGGGAGCCGCTTTATTTTGATGTGAGCTGCTTTGTTTCCAGCTGCAAGGGTTGCTGGAGGAAGCTGCGGGTGCCAGGCTGCAAGGCAGAAACCGCATGCCCCCATTCCTTCCCCCCTCCCCCGGCTGGGGGACGTGACACACAGCATGCACTGGCCTGCCGGAGCCCCCACTGGGAACGGAAAGGCTGTCAGGGAAGTCCCCCCCCCCCAGCAGGCCGAAGTTCCTTCTCCTGCAAACCACCCCCCCTCCCCAGCAAAACTCCAGCCTCTCAGAACCCCCCCTCCCCCCTCCTACCCCTGTGTGACCTTTCGCTGCCACCACAAGGCGGGTGAAGTTCCCACGGAGGGTTTCCAGGCAAGGGAGGCTCGTCATGGCTTGGGGCCAGTGGGGGCCACAACGTGAAGATGCCACGGTGGGGGGGGGCTCCTGCTTGGAGCAAGCCCCGTCCAGAGCCGCTTCATTTCCTGGGGGAGATCCCACACAGGCACCCCTCTGCCCCCCGTCCCCCACTTTCATGAGGACTAGAAGCTTTCCCTGGTGCCCCTCCTCTGTGGCTTTGACTGGCCTCTCAGAGCTGTGAGAATGGGGGCAGGCGGGCTCCCATGTGGAGGGGCACCCAGGGCCCACAGGCCCCTTTTCCCTCCCACTTCCACGCCACCTTTTGCGGCCCCCTCTGGCTGCCAGCGCTGCTTTCGGCTCCCTGAGGGGAGGAGTGGGAAGAAGAGCCCCCCTCCCCCCCGTGGGCTTCTTGCCCTGCCCCCCTGCAGAGCAGCCATCGGGGGCTCCTTCCCCTCCGGGGACTCCAGCGCCCAGGCCCCCCCAGCCCTTCTTCACCCCCTCCCCAGCCTCTGGGGCCAGCAGACCCGCCTTTCCTGCCCTGGGGCCGCCTCTGGCCAGGTGGGCGTCCAGGCCCAGAATCCCTCGCCAGCTGGGGAAGGGTGGGAGCCGACTTCACACTGCCCCCGTGCCCAGGACAGGGAAGGGGCGCAAGACGAGGCTCCCAGCCTCTGCCCCTGCTCTCTGACCCTGGGGACCCCCTCGGCTTCTGCATGGGGAGGGTCTCCCGGGGGCGGGGTCTGGGTGGCTGCAGGTTGGGCCCCTGCTTTGTTTCTGCTGCCAGCTGCTCACCAGCTTCCCCGAGGGGGAGCCCAGTGTATTTTGGGGCTCTGGCATAGCTCTGCCTTGCCCGCCCCCCAGAGCAGGCCTGGGCCGCAGAGAGCTTCCGCCCGAGGTCACAGCGAGGGCAGGGCTGTGGGGGCAGCTCTGCAGGGCTCGGGGAGCTGGGCTGCTTTGCAGAAGTGCCCGTGAGCCGGTGCCGCTTCCTCTTGTGGGCAGCGAGGCCCGGAGGTTCCCAGCGCCGGCCTGGCAGGTGACTCACGCAAGGGCTGAGTCATCTGCAGAGCGGCCCTGGCAGGCGCTCTTCAGCTCGCTTGGGGGAGCTCTGCAGCCAGCCCCGTGGCCAGGGGGAGAGGGCAGCTGTGCCCCGGGGTTTTTCCCTCTTGGGGTGTTTTGTGCCCCCCACACACACCCACACCCACGGCCCTGCTGGCTTTGAAGTGCTGTCTTTGCAGGCCCAGTCTCCGGGGGCCCCACCCCGGGCTCAGCACCCCTCCCTGCAGGGTGTTCTCTCCCCCCCCAAAATGATGTTTGGGAAATGTGGCTTCAGGGGTGTGTTCCCCAAAAGGCAGCTGGAGCCTCTCAGGGTTTCCTTTGGCAACGTCTCGCTTCCCATCCAAGAAGCCTTGGTGGTGCAGGCTGTTAAACGCCTAGCACTTAACTTCCAGCTGCCTGCAATTATTGCAGGCTCAAATCCCACCAGGCTCAAGGTTGACTCAGCCTTCCATCCTCTCGGGGTAGGTAAATTGAGGACCCAAGATTGTTGGGGGCAATTAGCTGACCTTGTAAAAATGCCACTTAGTAATAAGCAGGCAGATACAATGGAATGAAGGCTATTGCTGAGCACATTGGGTTGTATCCCAAAAATTGTAAGCCGCCCTGAGTCTCCGGAGAGGGGCAGCATATACATATGAATAATAATAAAAACAAAAAAGCTCTTTGGAGGAGAAGCGAAACGTTTCCAAAGAGGGAAACCAAGGCAGTCCAGCCGCCTTTTGGGGGAAAGGCCCCTTTGGGAGGAATCTGCACAGACCTTCAGGGAGGGAGCCAGGCTCAGGAAGTGAAGCCCGTTTCGAGGGTGGGGGGGAGGGGGGGTCAGCAGCAGAACCGAGACCACCAAGACCCTGCTTCTGATCCAGCCCCCCTCCCCCCAGAAGCAGGGCCCGGTTGTTTGGGGGCAGGAGGGGATGGGATGGTGGCAGTTGAGCTCCAGCACAAGGGGGGCAGTTGGGGGGCTTCATGTGGGGGGGCTGCTTAAGGTGTTCCTGCCTGAGCAGCGGCTGGACTTGGGCACTCAGAACACTCAGTGTGGCCCAGAAATGGTGGGATAGAACCGTTCAAGAAATCGTTAGAATAAGTTTTATCACGCAGGGAGCTCTCCTGCGATGAGTTGGCCGCCCTGAGTTGCCCCATTCCGTTGGGCCGCCAACTCTGTGGATCCGGTGCGGCCAGGGGCTCCCGCTTCCTAAAAGTGGCAGCTCCAGGGGTGGGCAGCCCCCGGGCAGGGCAGAGGGTGCTCTCCCCACCCCCCCACCCCTGCGATGACCCGGCTTCTGGCCCTGCATGGCTGCAAAGGCCCTGCCTGCCAGCAGAGGGGGCCCTGGCACCACCACCGCCCTGCTGCTGCTCTGCAGCTGTCTGGCACGGGCCCTCGGAAGGCCCGGGAGGGAGGCTGGAGGCCAGGGCACGGCCGCTCGGTTCCCATCTGCTGTACCACCCCCTCGTCCCTGGCCAGGTTCTCCGGTCACCCGGGACTCTCGGCGGGCGCGTTCGCAGGAAGAGGGAGCGGGCCTGGGTTGTTTTCCCATCTTCTTCATCATATTGCCCCCCTTCCCCCCCCCTTCTCTTTTCCCATGCAGCTGAACAAAAGGTTCGTCCTCCGTTTTCTCCAGGCTCATGGGAAGCTGTTTACCAGGATTGGGTAAGGCTGCAGGATGTTTGTTTTGTTTCGCCTCCATTACGAGCCCTTCTGGAATCCAGTCCCGGGAGCAGCTGGGCTGGTGTTTGGAACGGAGGGCACAGGGTGGGATGCGAATGACCGGCCTCCTCCTCCTCCTCCTCTGTGGGGCCTGGGGGGGCAGGAGGGGGGTGCGGGCTCTGCTTCTCAAGCTGGCTCAGCACGCTGCCTGAGGGGGTGACGAGGCTGGGGGGCTGCTAGCAGTAGCAGCTCCTCTGCCGGCTCAGAGCAAAAAAACCCCTTGGGGAACAGAATAACAGAGCTGGTGGGGACCTTGGGAGGTCTTCCAGTCCAGCCCTCTGCTCAAGCAGGAGAGCCTACATCAGCAGAGTCCAACCTTGGAACTGTGTGTCCCAAAGGGGCTTTTTCCCCCAAGAGGCAACTGGCCTTTTCTGCTTTTCCTTTGAAGACGTTTCGCTTCTCAATCCCTGGAGCTTCCTCAGTTCTTTACAACCTCAGAAGTGAACAAGCTTCCTGGACTGAGAAGTGAAGCGCCTTCAAAGGGAAGTCAGAAAACGCCAGTTGCCTCCTGGGGGAAAAGCCCCTTTGGGACAGCTGCGACCGGGTGACGGAGGATCTCCATAGACACGAAAGACCTGTGGACTTCAACTCCCAGAATCCCCCAGCCAGCATGGCCGGCTTATGAGTCCTGGGAGTTGGAGTCCACCAGTCATAAAGGGGCTATCGCTCCCCACCCCTGAAATACACCCGGTTCCAAACTTGGTTTCCCCAGAGATAAACACAAGTACACAGTTTTCGCTCTCCTCCCTCGTGACTGAAGGCCGTTCGGGGGGTGGCAGTTGTTGTTTTTCCAAAGCAGTGCAATTCACGAAGACGTTGGCCTTTCCACCAATTGATCCGCCGCAGTTCCCAGGCCCCCAACGCTGCCTGTCACGTGTGGCTGGACGTGGGGTTTCTCACCCTGGCTTAGTGTGGAACCCCACTGGACAGGGAAATTCCTGCCCCTGGAGCTCCAGGCGGTTCCTGTCGGATTCCATCCCTCCAAGAGGCTGGGATCCCGAGCGAGGCCGGCTGTCCCCTGGTCAGCCTCCGCTTCGGACACTGGGTCTCCGGGCAAGGGCCTTCTGCTCTGGGCAGCTGCCCAGGCGGCCCCCTCCCTCCACTTCCTGCTTCCAACCCTCAGGGCCTCTGCCCTCTTATCCCAGGGCTCCTTGGCTCCACAGGCGGCCATCACCAGCAGGGTCCAAATGTCCAAAGCAGGGTGGCTGGCCGGAGAAGCAGAACGTCCCTTGGTGGAAGGCCCCCCCCCCACCTCGTTCCCAGCACAACTCCTCCATCTCCATCTTGGATGGTGGTTTGCTAGCCTCCCTCTCGGCTCCTCGGAGGTTAAAGCTGGACGATGCTGACATGAGCCGGGCTGCCCTCCCTCCCTCCCCCCGCCTGCCTGCCTGCCTGCCTCCCCCTGAAAGCTGAAGTCAGCCTGGTATTTTCCAGTCCTCTGGAACAGATGTCTTGGCCTTCGAAAGAGATTTATTTTTGTCCCAGGATCAGCCGTTCTCCAAACTTCAGGTGAATCCCATCTGGGCCCAGGATTTCTTTCGCTCCCTTTTGCCAGGTTGGCTTCCCCTCGGCTGGTTCCCTTCCAACGCGGCCCAGGCCCTGCGCAGGTCCGGTTCTGCCCTGGGCAGCTCCAGGCCGATGGGTGGGACACCGTTCAGTTAGAACAGCAGCCAAAAGAGGGAACTTATGGCCATTCTTCACGCTTATGAGCATTGCGGCCTCCTTGTGGTCACCTGATCAGAATGGGCTCGGCAGCTGGCATGTCCCCCTGGTGCTTGAGCCGTCCCCGGGTCAGGCGATGCCCTTTTGCGACCGTCTGGCAAACGAAAGCCAGCCGGGAGGCCAGAGCCACTTCACAACCATGTGGCTCCCTTAACAACTGCAGAGATCCACTTAATGACTGTGGTGAGAAAGCCATAAAACAGGGCAAAACTCACTCAGTGACTGTCATAGAAATGTTTGGGCTCCATAAGTTGAGGACTCCATGCCCTGCAGACAGTTTTGTTTTTAAATAATTATTGTATTGTATGTTTTAACTGTGAGCCGCCCCGAGTCTTTGGAGATGGGGCGGCATATAAGTCCAATAAAATAAAATAAATAAATAAATAAAAAGGAACAAGCAAAAGCAGAATTCAGTCAGGGTCTCTGTGGTGCCCACCCCCCCTCTTGGGGACAGTTGGGGCATGGAGGCACCGAGGACCCTTGTGTGGAGGGCAGCTGGGGTGGCAAAGCCCTAACCGCGGGGTCCCGGTGCCACCGGAAGTGCCCTGCGCAGGCCAGAGGCCTGGTTGCCCTGCACCACGCTGCCCTGCAGCTCCCTCCACTGCCTGAGGGGGGCGAGGCTGAACAGGCTGCCTCCCTGCCACTGCTGCCACCGCCACCGACTGGCCACGGAAGGAAGAGCAGAGGGGACTGTCCGGAGGCTGTCCGTGCCCAAGCCTCTGGCCTTAGGTCTGGCTGGCTGGTCCCATCGGTCAGCCCTGCCTGTGGTGGCTGCAGGCTTCTCTCTCCCCAGACTGGCCCAAGCTTGCAGGGGGGGCTTGGGGGGCGCCTGGTGAGAAAGGGAAGGGGCTCAAGCAGCCCAGTCCCCTCCTCACCTTTACCAGGAACATTGTAATGGGCTGGAAACCTCACACACACACCCCAGCTTTCTTTGGAGGAGGCCAATCTAGCTGGCCTCTGGAGGGCCCTGCCTGCCTCTCGCTCACCTGCCTGCCCTCCCGCCCTTCAGGATGGAGACCTTCCCGGCTGTGGCAGCGGAAGTCCTGGCCGCCTTCCAGGCCCTGCTGGAGCACAGCCCCCCACCCATCGGGAGCAGCCGCCTCTTGCAGCTCGTGGCCATCAACATGTTTGCTGTCCACAACTCGCAGCCCAAAGGTAGGCCTGGCCAGAGGGGGGGAGGAGCTGCTTGGGCTTCCACCCTCATAGAGCATGGGCAGAGTTCCAGAAGAGCCCCTCCCCCCTCCTGCCTCCTTCAATGCTCAGTGGCCCCCAAGGGGGGGTGAGTCCCTCCCAGCCAGAAACGGTTCCGGGAGTTGGGAGTCCAGTCTAGAGGGAAGAAGGACCAGGGTGGGTGGCATGAAGGCGTCTTGCGATACTGGAGGGGCTGCCCCAAAGGAGAGGGGGGCCAATATGTCCCCCAAAGCCCCCGAGGGCAGCACAAGGAGCAGCGATGGGAACTGGCTGAGGAGAGAAGCAACCTGGGACGGGGGGGGCCGTGCGGAGAACCAGCCAGGGGAGCAGGAGGGGCTGCCACCCTGGAGGGTTTCAAGAAGACACCGGGCAGCCATTTGTCCGGAATGGGGTAGGGTCTCCTGCGTGGGCAGGGGGATCGACTAGAAGACCTGCAGGTCTCAGTCTGGAAGCTTCCCCTGCTGGCAGCAGACCCTCCGTCCCGGGAGCCAGCTGCCCAGGTTCCTCTGCCAGGGAGCCCAGTGGCTCCTGAGGAGGCAGCTCCCCTCCCCCCCAGCCAGGCCAGGGCCCCACCCGTTGCCAGGGGTGTCCTTGCAGCGGCGCCATCGCTCAGCGCCCACCCTCTGGCTCCTCCCACAGCAGCCTTGTGTCCTGGTGGGCATGTGCCAGAGAGGCTGGGGCAGCTGCCCAGAGAAGGGCATTGCTGGGTGCCCTTGCAAGCAAAGGGGTGGGCAGCCCAGCCTCCCCTGCCCCCTTTGCAGAGAAGCGAGAGCAGCCTGGCGAAATCTGGGCAGCAGGAGTGTTGGCCTGCCGAGGGGGAGGGGAGGGAGGGGTCCCTGCCTTCCGACCACAGATGCGTGGAGAATGTTCCTTTGGGGGGGGCTTAATTTTGGGGAAGTGGGGCGTCTCGTTCTGGTGTGCAAGCTCGCTAATTGAAGCCGTGCTGTTTGCGGCAGGGCATCTCGGGGAGGGGAGCAGGAGCCCCCTCCCCCACCCATCTGCACCCAATTTGTTCCAATCTGGGCTCGGGGGGCTTCCTTTCCCCCTCTCCCCCGTGCTTTAATAATTTGTTTTATAATTGCACGAATCAAACCCTTCTCGGGCAGGCTGTTCCATTGTAGGGCCTGATTGGATTATGGTTTGTGTGAATCACGGGGAGAAGATGAGTTTATGGGCCACCACCACGGGGGCTGCATGCCCCCCCCGCCTGGATCACCCCCAGTTCTCCTAGAGTTCCTCTCCCCTCTCCCAGCGAGAGCTGCGGATCTCCAGATCTCCTTTGGGGTCCCCCGAGGCTTCCCAGGCTGAGCAAAGCGGCTGCAGGTCTTGGGGGCTCCTTAGGCACAGCCCCTCCCCCCCTTACCAGGTCTTGCCCAGGCGTGTCGAGACCGCAGGGGGCTTGGCCAGTCAAGGGGGCAGGCGTGCAAGGCACTGCCAGTGCTAAAGGCCCCCCAGGCCAGGACCTGTGGGTGCCCCCCCATGCGCCCCTCACAAGGGCCCTTTGAGGGACTGTGTGGCCCCTCCTGATTGCAAGGCTCCCGCTGCAGCCTTCAAGGTCCCAGGAGTTCCTGGAAAGGACCCCCCCCCTCCGGAGATGGTGCACAAACCGAATTCATGCTGTGCTCCTGGGAGTGGGGGTTCCCTTTGCTTCCCTTTGGAACAGAAGCCCCAGCAGGCTTGGGGGGGGGCTCTGGGCGCCTGAGCCTTCCTGCCAGGATGCCCATGGGGTCCCAGGAGGGGCTCTCCAGACCCCCACCTTCAGCCTGGCACCTGTGGGGAGATGCTGGGGCTTCGGCGGGGGGAGATGCCTTTGGTGGCCTGGAGGGGGCAGCAGGTGGCATAAAAATAGCCCCCAGCTTGATTTGGAGCAGGGGGTGGGGGCATCTAGGGCCACTTGACCACCTGAGGGACTTCAACGCCCAGAATTCCTGGGCCAGCAAAGCTCAGGGATTCTGGGAGTTGAAGTCTGCAGGTGGTCAAGTGGCCGTAGATCCCCCCCCCCAAGGATTGAGGGTGTTTTAGAAGCAGTTTCCACGGCGACTCTGGTGGCCTCCTCCCTCCCTGCGAGGGATGGCCCCCGGCCCATGTTCCCCGGCCCGGAGGGGCAGCTCTCTGGGGTCAGGGTGGGCAGGACAGATTCCCCCAGGCTGCCTGAGGAGCCCCCCCCCTTGATCCTCTCCTGTGACTTGTGTCCGTTTTTCACACTTACGACGGCTGCAGCCTCCCCACGGGTCCCGTGATGAAAGCTCAGGCGCTCGGCAGCTGATCCATGTTTGTGACAGTCGCAGCGTCCTCGGGAGGCCCTGCGATCCCCCAGCAAAGTCAGTGGGGGAAGCCAGCTTAACAACTGCAGCGATTCACTTAACAGCGGTGGCAAGGGAGGTCGTAAAACGGGGCAAAACTGCCTTGGCCAGTGCCCCTCTTCAGAAGGGAAATGTTGGGCTCCGTGGCGGATGTAAGTCGAGATGCCCTCAGTGCTGAGCCCGGAGGAGCCCGGCCTTTGTGCCAGGCAGGCAGCCGCCCGGAAGGCCGAACGGGGGAGGGGGAGGAAGGGGGGGCTGAAAAAGGGGGCTTGGGAGCCCAGCTGGTGTGGCGAGAGGCAGCCGGAGCCTCAACCGAAGGGCCATAATGCCCCCAGGAGAGGAAACAGGGCTCCTGCCTCTTCCCCTGGGCTGCCCCACCTCTGGCTGTGGGGATGGGGGAGGAAGAGGCCTCCCTGTGTCATTCCTCTGAACCTGCATCTGCTCCTTCTGGGTCCTGCCCTTGAAGGCGAGGGGGTGTCACAGAACAGGACCTGGGCAGAGAGAGAAGGAGAGAGAGACGCCGGGGGGGACGGAGGGGCCGCACAGGCAGGGGAGGCTCGGCTGGCCCTGGCACACCTGCGAGCATCCCCAGGGTCATACCTCAGCCCTTTGGCAACTGTCTCATATTTATGACGGTCGCAACCTTCTGGGGGAGGTCACGTGGTCCCCTGTTGTGACCTGCTGAAAGTCAGTGGGGGAAGCCGGATTCACTTAACGACCGCCTAGTTCACTTAACGACTGCAGGAGTTCCCTGACCGAGTGTGGCCGAATTCACTGAGCAACAGCAATTTGGGGGGGGGGTCCACTGTGGTTGTGTGTTGAGGACCACCTGCCAGTTGGTCAGCTGATGACCTAAGTAAGCAACCAGACGGGTGGCCAGGGCTTTTGGACAGGAGGAGGTCAACCACCCTTCCGTTGCAGAGGCAGCAAATCCCCACCTTCCACTCCTGCTGGGGGGGGGAGGGTCCCACCGACCCCAAGAGTTGGGGGCCTCCTGGGGTGTCTTGGAGGCTGCTTCAGGGGGCAGCTCCATGGTGCTTCGGTTCTGGGGCTCCTCCTTGGTGGCACCAGACAGGCCGCTTCTCGGGATCCAGGGGGGCTTGTGAGGGGCCGGTCCCTCTCTTGTGGCAGTTGCCGTGACGACAGCCACCCTCCTCCCTCTTGCGTCTCTTCCCTGGGAGCTTCGGCTGCTGCGGCTGCCTTGGCCAAAGGGCCCCCACACACACACTTAATTTTGAGGAGCTGCCAGGACGTTGCCCTCCAGAAGCCAAATGGCCTTGTGGTTCCGGGGCTCCCCAGGCGGCGTCGAAGTTCCAGCCGATGGAGAGGGAGGAGGGATTTGGCAGGGGGGCGCCCCAGGCCCTTCGCCTCTCCTTCTCACCCCTCTGGACCTCCTGGCAGGACAGCCAGAGCCCCATCCAGCAGCCAGCCTGGCAGGAAGGGGAGTGCAAGAGGCCTGCTTGGGATCTGGGTCGGTACACTAAGCTAACGCAGACCACGGCTTAGCCATTGGGGCTTGTTCAGCAAGCAACGATGGACGGGCCACGTGACTTGATGAGATGCCTTTTCTGTGTGGCGGAACCATTGCTGTTGAGCAGTCCAAGGTAGAAGGAGGACATAGGGGCCACCTCCTCTTGGCACGAGCAGGCAGACTCTGCCCACTGCCAGGCGTTCGATCCTGACCGGCACCAGGTTGACTCAGCCTTCCGTCCTTCCGAGGTCGGTAAAGGGAGGACAGTTGGGGGCAACATGCTGACAGCTCAGGGAGTGCCGTTAAGGGCCGTGGGGGCTGGTATGTAAGCCTAAACGCTGTTGCAGTTGTGGGTGGCATCTGCTGCTCTGGAGGTGTGCCCCCCACGGCAGTCTTGCCTTGACAGAGACGGGCGTAGAAGAGGGAAGCTCAGGGGCACAGGAGGAGGTCAGGGAAGGCCCCCCCCCCAGGCCTGAGAGCCATCGTTTGGGTGGCTGCGGTCGAGAGGAGGGGGCTGGAGGGCCTTGGCTCTGCTGGTGGCCACAGGGCCCTTTGCCAAAGGGCACCCAGAGCCCCTTCTGGATTGGTGCACAGGGCTGGTGGGGATGGCCTGGGGGGGGCTACCAAGGATGCCCCTTCGGGAGGCTGCCTGGGGGCCTCTGGGGTCTCGGCTGCCATCCATATCGCCAGCCTCTGGTTTTGGAGGAAAGGGAGCCAGCTGGACTCTGCCAGGGGACAGGCGTTCAGCAGCCGGGCATCTTAAGAGCTGAGCAGGAGAGTCAGCCATCCCGTTGACGAAAGGAAGCGAAAGGCCCCACAGATCCCTCCGCCACGCACACAGCCCCAGGGAGGCCACCCCACACATACCCCAAGGGGGCCCCTGGCTGCCCAGAGCAGGCTGAGCCCAGGGGCCCAAACCCAGCGTCCCCTGCCAGTGTGGGGCTGGGGAAGGCCAGGAAGGTGGAGCCCTTCTGCCGTGGCTTGCAGCCTGGCTCGGCCCACCAGGGGCAGAGGGGGGACTTGGGGGTCCCGAGCCCAGGCCCCAAGTGGGGAGGGGGCGGCCGTGGCCCCCCGGAGCCAGCACAGCCCTGAATCTCAGGGATGCTGCTTCGCTGGGAAGTTCCCCTCCTTCCCTGCTGCCTTTCCGGCCTGTCCGGAGCTGCAGGTCGGTCAGCAAAGGTGCCTCCTGGGGGGGGCAGTGTGAGGAAGGGGGGCCCCTCAAGCGTACAGGCCAGGCTCCCCCCCCCGTTCCCCGTGTGCAGAGAGCGGAAGCCTCCGCGCACTCAGGCCCATCTGCATTGGCTGAGCAAGACGCATCGCAGCTGCTGCCGGGTCTGCTGTGAGTCGCTGGCAGTGCGCGGAGCTGCTGTCTGCTGGGGTTTACTGCTGTCTACATTGAAACATGGCTGGGGGTGGAAGAGTTAGTGGCACCATGCCAGCCCCCAACCTTCCCCAAGACCCCCCCTCCCATTCCCCCCTCTTTAAAGTCACATTTCCAGGCCAGACAAAGAATTAATCTCTGGGCACTTCAGATTGCTGGCAGCCCAAAGCAGGATGTGGGATATTTTTTCTCTCTGCCTCTCTCTCTCTCTCTCTCTCTCCCTGTGTCTTGGCTGACTTTTTTACCTCTCGAAGAATTTGGAAGGGCCGTGAGATCCCCCCGCCCCCTCCCCGCTCGCCTTGGTGCCGCGCAGCTTTTCTGCACAACCGATCGCCCTGCTGTGGCTTCGCCCCTAATAGATTTCATATGCTGGTCCCGTTGACATCAGTATGAAAGTATTCTACATGTGATCTGGTGTGTTTCCTGCAGGAAATCTGCAAGATATTTATTAAGAACTAATAAAATAAACCTCTCTTGAGCTTTTAGGTAGTGTTCAATTGTTCGTGTCTCCCCCGTTTCCTTTTATCAGCCAGGAGTTTTGTTGTGTTGCTTCTCTCTCTTTCTCTCCCACCGGCCCCCTCCCCATCTGCCTCCCTCCCCCTCCCCAGGTCTTCAGAAGGGTGGATGGGGTGTGAGAGAAAAGAGCGCGGCCTGCCAGCCAGCCTGCGCCTGGAGGGCCTGGCTGGGCAGGAGCAGAGCAGCGGTTGTGTTCCGACTCTGTGTGTGTGTGTGTGTGTTGGTGTGGTTGCCGGCCTTCCTACCAGCTCTGGGCCTCACTTTCTTCTGCAGCTCCCCTTCGCTTTCCTTCTCGTGGCAGCTGGAGACGGTTAACTCGCAAATGGAAGTTATCCTGGTCACGAACCAGAGGTGCTCTTGGCCCCCCCCCTTTTCCCAGCATTGTCCGCCAGGCACCCCTAAGCTGAGGGGGGGGCTCTTTGCCCATGGACCCCAACTCTGGCTGGGAGAGCCGGCCGGGACAGGTGGTCCGAGTGCTGAGGAGGGCGCAGGTGGGGGCCTTTCTCCCCCAGACCCCCAGGATGGCTTCCCACCCTGGGCTGTAAGCCTTGGCTGGTTTTGGGGGGACCAGGCAGGGGCCCACTTGGGGTTCTCTTGGTTCCCTTGTGGCAGCAGCCGGAAGGGGGCTCCCCAGCTTCAAATGGGGTCCATGCGTGTCGCTTCCACCCCCCTTTCTTTGAAGCAAAATCCCAGCTTCTCCCAAAAGGCAGTGGGGGAAACACACAGGCATCCTTTGGCAGTTGGGGCCCCCCGTTCTGGTGGCTGCCTGGGCCCCTGTGCCCATCCTTCAGGGCGCTTGGGGCTGGCCGGGGCAGAAAGGAAGGAAGCTCTGCCTTCCAAGCCCTCTGCGCTTTCTCAGCGTGATAAGCCTTTAGACGGAGGGCTGCTCGATTGGAATTGGCAGGGCGGCCTCATTCTTTTGTCTGCCTGTTTATTTTTCCCCTCATCCTTCCACATGTGTGTTGCAGCCCACAGCCAAGCCCTCAACGAGGCACGGAGCAGCACTGCAAACTCCCATCCGTGGGCCTCTTTCCCCCCCCCCCCCAGTCCCACAGCCCATGGCCCGGAGGGGAGGGGGCCCCCATTTTCCCAGGCAGCCGCCCCGCAGGAGGGCCAGGGCAGGGCCTGGGGGTGCCCTGAGCTCCCCAAGATTTCTTAGGCTCAGCCAACTGGAGCCCTGCTGGCCACAGCGTGCCACGCAGCAGGAGAGCCACAGCCTGTGTCCCCCTCTTCCTCTCTTCAGCATTGCCGCTTTTCTGCAGCCTCTTCCGCTGCGCCCTGCTCACCACGAAAATGCCCAGGGAGGCCCTGAGAAGCCCTGCGAAGGAGGCGTTCTGGGGGGGGGAAGGAAGCCTTGGAAGGAAGAAAAAGGGCTTGTGTCCTTCCAGGTGTGAAAGGATCCGTGCCAGGATGCCCTTTTGCTAAGAGGCCGGGCACTCCCGGGTGGCTCTTGAGGGCCGCCGGTGGTCGGTGCCAGGGCACCTCCGGGGCTCTGGGGAGAATATTCAGGCACGTGGCCAATGCAGCATTTTATTTCCCACACAGGGGCCGGATGGATGCCCCGGCGGGGCTCCTGCCGGACCTTGACCCCGAGGGGTGGTTTGAGGGGAGGCCTGGCCTGCTGAGCTGCCGGCAATTGAGCCGAGACCGGGGGCGGTGGGAGGGGCGGAAAGCAAGGCTGGGCCGCTTGTGCCCATCAGCTGCCCCTTGGCCCCACAGGCGGGGGGCATCCGCCGCTGCTCCACTCCTCCTTTCAGCCCCGTGTTGGGCTTCTCTTTCTTCTCCTGGTCTATCTTTTTCCGCCCCTCTCTTTCTTCGGAGCAGTTTTTAATCATGTTTTAGTTAGTTCCAGCCTTTTTCCCTCAGTGGATCCCATTGGAAAAAGCCTTTGAAAGGAAACAGTTATACACTTCCCTTCCTTTGAAACTCTGCTGGCACCTTTTCCAGCGCAGTAAACCGTACAACATGGGCTTTGAGAGTTTCCAAACACAGACAGGCTGGCGTTAGATTGAGGGGAAAATATTTGACTCGGCCGGCCATGCCTTGCTGCTCAGAGGGAGAGGGGGGGAGAAGGCTCAGCGCTGCTGGTCAGGGCCGAAACCAAAACCCAGCTCACTGCCAGCCGCAGCCCTTCCCAGATCCTCCGGCTCCTGCCCATGTGCAGAGCGGAATGCTCCCCTGGCTCCTCAGAGGATGGGCCCCCCCTCAATGGCCTCCCTGGGACCCCTGAGCTGCACCTGGCAGCCCCAAGAACACCTCCTTTGCTCCACTGGCGGCAAAGGGGGGAGGCTGGCCATCCCAAAGTCTTGGCAGACATCCTCTAAAGCTGGGGCCTCCAACCGTGGCCACTTTCAGCCTGCAGGACTTCAACTCAGCAAAGCTGGCTGGGGAATTCTGGGAGTTGAAGTCCTCCAGGCTGAAAGTGGCCACGGTTGGAGACCCCTGCTCTAAGGGTGGGACTTCCTTTCCCAAAGGGGGTAGAGACCCCTGCTCAGAGTGCTGGTTGCCTTGCATCACTTGAGTTCGGCCAGCCAGGAACGGGGTCGTGCCAGGCCTTGCCCTCCTCTCCTGCCCCCAGGGCACTCACCCTTTCCCCCAAGAACTAGCCCCCTTCCCGTAGTCAGGAGAGCAGCTGCTGGCACGGGTGCCCCTTGTCTGCTGTGGGAGGCAGAGCACGCCCCCGTCTCCTGCTGCCTTTTCCCTAGCAGCCCCCCCCCTGCACTGCACATGGGCATAAAAGACCCCCCAGGCAACTCGGAGGCCCTGGCACCTTCCTGTCTGCGGTCGGTGCCCAAGAGCCCTCACTGCTGCATGGATCGGGTTTACTGTATAGGGCCTCCCATCTCCCTTTTGGTGAACCTGGGGAGCCTGCAAAGATTGAAACCAAAAGTGAAATACATTATAAAACCAATATTCAAAACAGCCCCTCGGAATGACTCTCCTCCGCCTGTGTGCGAAGGCCGCGGTGGCTGCCAGAGAGCTGCTTTTGTGGTTTCTCCGAAGTGTCGAGAGGCCCCGACCCCTGGGCTCAATGCTGGGCGGGGGAGGGGTGCACAAAGCGGGCCAGGCCATGGCTCTGCCCTCAGGTGGACTTGCAATGTGAAAACAGCCAAGTGCATGCAAATACTAAATGCGCAATACAGGGTAAGCAGGGGATCGTAGAAAGGAGACGTCCTTGGTGCCCCCTGATCACCACTGATCATGTGCCCTAGTTGGGTCATGAAACGTCTGCAAGAAAGCACCAACTCTCTGGTGGGGGAGTTGGAAAGGCAGGCAAGTGACAGCTCTGGGATGTCCCCACAGCCTCCCCCAGGTCCGAAATGCCTCCGGGGTTATGGCCCAGTTGGGCCTTGGCATTTTAAGGAAGGGGCTGTGCCCAGCGGGGGGCTTCCCAGCTGCACCCCAAAGCCCAGAACCAGCTGACCTGGGGCTCTTTTGCAGAGGGGGTCTCCGAGAGCTTTGGGGGGCTGCAAATGGCACCCACAGGTTGCGCCCCCTTCCCTCCCTGCAGGACCCCCTCTGGGGCCTCCTTGGGGGCTTTGATCCATTGGCTGCTTTCCTGGGTGTTTGTGGTTTTCTCTCCAGGACTGGAGTGGCCCTTTATTATTTACCCATATGGTTAGTCCTCGACCTACGACCACAATTGAGCCCCAAATTTCTGTTGCTAAGTGAGGTTTTCCCTCATTTTGCAACCTTTCTTGTGACCGTTGTTGGGTGTGAATCCCTGCAGTTGTTAAGTTAGACTCATGGTTGTTAAGTGAATCCGGCTCCCCCACTGACTTTGCTTGTTGGACGGTTGCAAAAAGGGGACCACGTGATCCCAGGACACGGCAACCTTCACAAAGACGAGCCAAGTTGCTGAGCATCTGAATGTTGAACAGGCGACATTCAGGCGGCTGCGGGAATTCTGCCACCGCCGTACGTGTGAAAATGGCCATAAGTCCCCTTTTTTCAGAGCCCGTCTAACTTTGGCCACTAAGTGAACTGACGTAAGTCAAGGACCACTGGGTAAGGGCCCCCCACCAAAGCACCCCAGCCTCTGAAAACAAAGCAAAAAGACCCCAGGACCTGGCTCTGGCCCTCCAAGGCAGCTGTGATTCGGTCAGCCAGCTGCCCGTGGAAAGGCCCCCACAGGTGGCACAGGGCGGCCTTGGCATCATCCAGGGTCACTGCTGCTTGGCCTGTCTCCACACACACACGCACACACACACACGGTCGCGGCCTTCTGCCCGCAGCATGGGGAGATGGCTCCTCCTCCGTATGCCTCCAGCAGCCTTTTCAGGAAATTTCTGGGAATAACATGTTCTAAAAATGGGAGCCTCCTTCCCCAGATACTTCCGGGAAAAGCCTGCGCCACGTCCATTGCCAGGGCAGAGCGTGCCCTCCGCACCCGAGGCCAGCGTGTACGTGTGCGCGGGCAGGTTGGAGGGCTGCTGGCGCCTGGCAGCCTGCGGAAGAGGAAGCCACGGAGGGAGGGGGGTGGGCAGCGGCCCCTGGGAGGGCCGCGGAGGGGGGAGCGGAGGAGGGCCCAGAGGCTGGCCGGGCACTGCAAGGGCGCAGCAGCTCCTCCTGGGCACTTTCTCCTGCGCAGACCCTCTGCCCTTCCCGTGAGGTCAGGAGGGGCTCCTCAAAACTCTGCAGCTGCTTCCTGGTGACGCCAGAGCAGAATTCAGGCCCTGAGCTGGGGCTTGTGCTCCGGGGTGGGGGAGGAGGGGGGGCTGGAAGAAACAGATGAAGTGTTGAGTGCCTGATGGCTTCCACGGGGAGCCCCCTGCTCCTCCTTGCCCCTTCCCCGGTTTTGGCAGCCTCTGCCTCTGCCGCCCACCCCGCACGCTCCCTGATTGGATGGGGGGGGAGGCCCTGCCAGAAAGAGAACAGCCTGGGGTGGGGCTGGGGGCAGGTTAGGGGGCTTCTTGGGGGCACGGTCAGGCCAGCTCCTGGCATCGGGGCTGCTCTCCTGGGCAGGGCTTGGGTTGGCAGGGTGGAGCAGCTCCTGCCAGCATCCGGGCAATGCCCCTGTTTGGGGGAGCCCAGCGGAAGGCTGGTTGCCTTAGGCACTGAGGGCGGCCATGGGCCTGGGGGCCGTGGGGTCACACCTGGCCCAAGGCCTTGCTCTTCCCACGACCCCCCATCTCCCCTCTGTTGCTGGGAAAGGTGCAAAGAAGAGCAGCTAAGATGGTTGAAGGTTGGAAGAAGAAGGGCTGCAGGATTCGGGTTTGGCCAGCCTAGAGAAAGAGGGGGGGGGCACGGCAGCAGCCTTCCAGTGTTTGAGGGGCGGGGGGTCAATGTGTTCTCCAAAGCACCAGGAAGCAGCGCTCCAACACTGGAGGCTTCTAAGAAAAAAAACTGTCTGAAATGGTACAGGGTCTCCTGCTTGGGGCAGGGGGTAGGACTAGAAGACCTCTGGGGTCCCTTCCAGCTCTCTTCTGATTGATTGGGCCTCAGATCCTGCCTGGGCTCCCTCTGTTATTCAGGACAGGGATGGGCTGACTGCCGGAGGCTGAGCGGCATCCACTGGTGCTGAGCCTGCAGAAGATGCTGCCGGCCGGGACCCTCCTCCCCCTCCCCCCTCCCCCTCCTCCGGTGTTGCTTCATCAGGGACCCACATCACCCCCCACACACACACACTCCGCTCTCCTGCCCACTTCCTGCGGAAGGCAAAGCCCAGCCGTGGGGCCTGGGGCACCTGAGAGGCTGCCATTAGGGGAGCCTGATCGGTCAGCCACACTCCTCCACAGCCTCGCCTGGCAGGTCCCGGGGTGCGTGGCCAGCAGACTCCCCAGGACCAGGCAGCCCTGCCCTGCCCTCGGATGCTCGGCCGGGACCCCCTTGGGCTGGTCCGGAGGGCTCAGGCAGTGCCAAACGGCTCCATGGCGGGCATCGTCTTTGGTCCTGGCTGCCCGAAGGCTGGCACCCGGGGCATCCGAGAGCTGGAGAGTGGCGGACCCCCAGGGCAGCGGGGGGGCGGGGGAGTGGTCTGGGCTTGACACCCCGTCTTCCCCCCCTCCCCGGTCGAGAGGTGCCTCCAGCGCCCCCTGCTGGGCGGGGCCAAGAGCGCCCCTCCCTCCCTGCCTGCCTCTTCCCGGAGCTGCTGGGCTCTGGGGCTCCTTGACAGTTACAATAACAAGGCCGGCCGGGCTCCCTTTCCCAGCAAGCGGTCGCTGGCGGCTGCTCTGCTGAAAGATGTATAGCGCTAATTAGAAACGCATAACATCCGGCCACATGGCGGCCTCCTTCTCTCGGCCGATCCGTTTCCTGAGACCCGACAACTTTGACGACAGTTGGTTTATGTTTTCCACGACTATTTTGTTCTCTGGGAAACCAGAAGCCTCTCGGAGGCGCAGGGCGGCCCAGGTAGCTTGGCAGAGCCGAGGCCAGCACCCGGCCTGGACGCTGGGCCGGCCGGAAGTCCCAGGCCCTGGCTTGGAAAGGGCTGCTCCTGGTGCTGGGGGCCGGAAGGAAGCCCCACCGCACCCCAGCCGCTCTGGCCCCACGACAAGCTCTTGCCCGGCCGGGGCAGCCTTGGGAGCCTCGCAGGGGCCGGCTGCAGGAGGTGCCCCCGGAGGGCAGGGTCAGCGGAGGAAGGGTTGAGGAGCGAAGGAGAGCCGGGTCTCTTGCCAGCCCAGCTACCCGCCCCATCGAAGGCCCCTGCCGTGTCCCCCAAGGCCCCTGGGAGAAGTTGGGGGGCAGTGCAGCCAAACCCCCTGGGAACAAGGCCCCTCCCCTCAAGACCAAGGGCTGCCAGAGACAGGCGGGGCGGGGGGCTCCGGGCAGGGGGCCTTCCTGAATTGGTGGGCTTGCTCATTAAATTCAGATGCGGATAATGCCAGTAAGGGCTGAGAAAGCCTGTGGGTGAAAGACCCCCCTCCCCTGCCTCTGGCAGTTTGGCAAGGGACTCCAGCTGTCTGCAGCCCCTGAGGTGGCAGGCTGGGCTGGCTGGGCAGGGACAGTGAGGGGTGGGTCAAATGGTTCACCTTCCAATGTCCAACCATTAGGGCTGCTCCGAAGTGGGGAGGTGCCTTGGGGGCTGCAAAGGGACTTTGGTTACTTTAATACAATTGAGGTGTGCTTGATCATACCTTGTAAGCGTTTTCTTGTTTAATGTCCAGTGGGGAAGGCCTTTGGAGCTGGGCCCCGGGGCCCGGTATGGCTCCTTGAGGGAGGAGAAAGGGGGAGTCAGAATCTGGGCTGGGGGAGGCGGTCCAACTTCTTGGGGAAGGGGCTTCCTCTTCCTACAGGGACAGGTCCACGTAGCAGAACGACAGAGTCCTCTAGTCCAGCCCCCTGGTCAAGCAGGAGAAGCCAGACCACTCCAGAGCAATGGCTGCCCGGTCTCTTCTTAAAAGCCTCCAGCGATGGAGCCCCCACAGCCTTCAGTTCCACTGGTTGATTGTCCTCCCTGTCAGGAAGTTTCTCCCTGAGTTCCAGGTTGCTTCTTCTCCTGCCCTGGGGGGGCTCTTAGGAGAAGAGGTGGCCCCCGCTCTTCTTCCTTGGGGCAGCCCCTCAATTACTGATGCCCTGCTCTCGCCCCCCCCCCCTGCTCCTTCTCTTCACTGGACCTGCCACCGTTGGCCTCCAGCCCCTGGTCCCCTTTGGAGTGACGTCCTGGGGTGGCCCCTGAACCCCCGGCTGTTCCTGCCCCTTGACCCGCTGAGGGCTGGAGGCCCCTGCCTAGATGACCTCTTGCCACGGCTGCCACAGCCTGCTGCACACGGGGCTCCCCCTGGGAGTTGCACCTGGCGTGCAACTGGGGAGGGAGGCTGCCAGGCCCCGTGAAGCGATTGTGCCTTACACCCAGTTGCAGCCTGCCAGTCCCACTCAGCACCCCAGGAGGGATTGGGGCGCCTTGCGGGGGAGAGGGGCTCCTCCCCTTGCTGCCCTGGGCAGCTGCGGGCTGGCAGCCCGTATGGGGCGAACATGCCAGTGGGTGAGCCGGCTCAGGCCTGGTGGGGTGGGCAGCGCCCCCAGGCGTGGCCCCCTGCCGCCTCCTCTGCAGCTTCTTGCTTGTCTCCTGCCTAGAGTGCCTGTCGGAGGACTGCCGCTCCGTCATCCAGGAGCAGGCCTGCGCCCTGGGCCTCGCCATGTTTGCCACCCTGGTCAAGCGCTGCACCCGCCTCCTGCAGGACGTCTCCCTAGGTAAGGCAGGGGGGCACCCTGGCATCCCTGCTGGAGGCTCTGGGCTCCTTCGACCCACAGGCTGCGGATCTGACACTTGTCTTCCAGGGGGTGGGGAGTGTGGGGCCCTGCAGTTGCCCAGACGCCTCTGGGCCAGGGTGGGATGCCACTCAGCCCGTCCAGCGCCCGCCCAGCCCTGGTCCCGAGGCAGCCGTGGGGAGGAACCCACCCCAGCAGGCGCCCCAGGCCGGCCTCTAGCAGGCTTTCCTTGACTTTGGGGATTCAGGCCCCTTTGGGTTTCGGGGCTCCTTCTGACTCTCCTTGAGGGGGGCCTCCCCTCCCGGACAGAGGGGCCTCCCTCCTTGAATGGGGCCAGGATTGAGGGCCGGGCTGCCACTTGGGCACAATAGGGCAGCCTCTAAGCCCCGGGCAGACTTTGCCACCTTCCTCTGCCCTGCCCTGCTCAATGTGAACATGGCAGCCTGGGGAGCCAGGCATGGCACGCCCGGCTTCCCAGGTCCATTTTGCCCTTTGGGCCGAGACCTGCAGCCGGAGCCTCATTCCCACCCACCCCCCACCTCCCTGCCCTGCAGAGAGGAGAGCTGCTCAGGGTCTCCTGTTTGTCCAAAAACAAGCACGGGTCTCAAGCGTTACCACAGCACGTCCAGGCCACGGTGGGTGGAGTCCGGCTCGCTCGGGTCCGCGATAGAAGCAGCCCCAGGCTCGGCTGCCGGCTCGGTTCAGTGCAGTTGAAAAGCGGTTTGCATTGCGCCTCCGGCGGGCATAGGAGGAGCCTGCGAGGAAGTGGCCCCCAGCCCATGTTCCCCAGCCCAGACGGGTGGCTCTCACAGCAGTGGCTCCCCCAGGCTGCCACTGTCCAGGGACCAGGGCAGAGAGGCCTCACCCCCCCCCTTTCTGGGCCTGGCACCTGCAAGGCAGGTGGGAGGGTGGGGGGTTTCCCCTTTGGGGGGAGGGCTTGGTTGGTGCTTCTGCTGCCTGCAGCTTCTCTCCAGCCCTGCACCTCTGGGTGGGGGCAGCCCAGGACCCTTGGCACCCTCTGCACTGCACCCCACACACGGCTCACTGCTCTGTCAGGTGCCTGGCCTGCACAGGGCTCTGGATTGCAGAGTTCTCACACACACACACACACACACACACACACACACACACACCAATATGAAGGGAGTCCAGTTGGCTAGCTTGCTTATATATATATTAGGCCATTCGCAGGCCATTCGAAGGGCCATTTCCCACGGCTCCCAATGCTGCAGGGTCCCTGTGTTGAGCCTCATCTAAACCCGGAGGGCTTGGTGGCTGGCAGGTCACCTGGGACGGTGGCCGGGTCCCTTTGGCAGCCTTCTGGCCTCCACTTAGCAACGGTGGCCAGCCAGGTCGTAAAAAGGGGGCACAGCGCCCTCCACAACTGTGGTCTTGCTCAGCCACAGAAATCTGGGGTCCAAGGCTGCTCATAAGTCCAGGATTGCCTGCATGGCACCCCAAAAGAAGCCCTACTCCCCCCCCCGTCTCTTCTCACCCAGGCAGGTTTACGGGCTCATTTCACACGCGGGGGGGAGGGGGAGGGGGAAGTAGCAACCTTGGATGGGCCCCACCCGGCAACCCCTTGTGTTGTGCCAGGGCAAGCCGGGGTGGGGACCCCACTCTGACCTGCCCCCCTCCTTCCTGGCAGCGGCTCAAGGCCAGGGGGACCCTGAGGACGATGACATCAAGGTCTCCGCCTTCCCTGCGGACCTGAAGGAGCTGCTCCCCAGCATCAAGGTCTGGTCGGATTGGATGCTCGGACACCCGGAGACCTGGAACCCCCCGCCCAGCGCCCTGGAGCTGCCCCCGACGTACGTTGCATGCCATGGGGGGGCTCCCTCACACACACACAGCCACCCCCTGCGTGTCCTGTGGGTGAAGGGGGGGGAGGCCGGAGAGTCCAGTGTGGAGGCGCCTCCGTTCAGCTGGACCAGCAAGGGGATTCTTGGTGCTGCCCCCCCACACCCCTTCCCCGGCGGGAGGAGGAGGAGGAGGAAGGTGGGCTGGCTGGCTTGCCCTGGGAGCGACCCCCTCCGGTCCAGCCTCTGGGGCAGTAGGGCCCCCCCATTCCTCCTGGCCCCGGGGGCTCCCCTGGGGGAAGGCTGGGGGGCTCCAGCGAGGAAGGGAGGTCCGTCTGTCCCCCTCCGGCTCCTGCCCCCTTTCCTCACTGCCCTCTTTCCCCTTTCTCTCTTCCCCCCCCCCCATCTCCTTTTGGCCGAGGAAATGGAGCGCTCACACAGGAAGTGCCGGCCCCCCTTTGGGGAGGGGGGGAGACGGGTCTGTTTTCTGTTGGCTGGCTGGGAAGGAGGCAGGGAGGGGAGGGGCTGCTGCCCTCCCCGAGAGCGGATGGAGGGCCCAGAGTGGGCAGAGGAGGACGGGGGCCCGGTGTGGCGGTGCCCACATGCTTTCCTGCTCCTCTTCGCAGGGGCCAGCACAGCCACCTCCCTCCCAGATCAGGGGGTGGCTCCTGAGAGCTGCTGAAGGGCCCCGAGATGCCTGGCTGCCCTCATAGCGCCCCCCTCCCGCCCCCCGGCCTCCCTTGCAGTGCCCTCCCTGATGGGTGGGTGGGTTCTGGTTCTGGAGTGGCAGGACCCAGGACCTCCTCCCTGGCTCTTCCTGGGCTGATGGAGCCAACCCCCACTGCTGCCCCCTGTCAGAGAAGGCCCAAGGTGGGGAGAGCTGGGGGGGCTCTTGGGCTAGGGGCAGGAGCTCCCCCACGGCCAGCACAGCACAGCCCCCCCCCCTCCCCCGGCTGGCAGTGGGTTCCCAGGGAGCCAGCAGGGCTCGGAGGCCACAAAAGGCGGCCCAGCTGTGGCAGTTGGTTTATTGCTTTCAGCTGGTACTTGAACCCGGGTCTCGCGCTCTGGAGCCCAGCCCAGGCTTAATCCCCGGAGCTCTCTCTGCAGCTGTATGACACTGCGCTGACCCTGCATGAGGATAGGAAAAGGGAGGCCGTGCCAAGCCAGCGTCTCTTTTTCATTGGGAGCCTGGCAGGCTGCCCGTGACCAGGGTTACATAATGGGAAACATAGCCGCTGCAGAGCCCCCCCCGCCCTGAAAGCCTCCCTAATTGGCCCTGGCCCGGAGATGGCTGCCTTCCGCTCCCCCCCCCCTCTGCGCCGGGAGGAAGGCAGGCAGGCGGTGGCACTGCTGGACGCCAGGTGTGGGGCACGCAGGAAGCAGGCACTTCCCAGGGCTGCTGCAGAGGGAAGCCCCTCTCTGGGCGGGGGAGCCAAAAGGCAGCCACTCCCCCTCCCCCCCCTTTGCACCCTCCGGGCGTCTCCTGGTGCTGGAGAGGAGCTGCATGTGCTGGCACAGAGCAGGGAAGGCGAGCTGCCCGATGGCCCTGCCCGCCCAGCTCAGGGCTGCCAGATGCTGCCCGCCCCCAGCAAAGAACCCGGGCTTCTCTGCTCCAGTGCCAGGGGGCACCGAGGCCTTGCCAGCCAGTGTCCAAGGCTTGCCCAGAAGGTCCAGGGGAGAGGGGAGAGCAGGGGGGGGGGCATGCTTGGCAAGGGCCCGCCCCTCCCCCATCCCCAGCCTTCTCAGGAGGGGCAGCCTCAGGGCAGGAGACACTTCATGCCCCCCCCTCCCCAGCTGCTGCTGCTCTGGCTGAGGAAGAGCGAGAGGAAAAGTGGTTGCCCAAGGCACTCAAGAGGGCACTCAAGACCTAATGGAATGGGGGGTCCATAGACCATCACCCCATCCACTTCCTGGCCCCTGAGGAGGGTCTTCGGCAGGAGCCCGGCCCGTGGTTTGCAAGGCCAGATGGGTCCTCCAGGAGGAGGCAGCCTGCGGGCTTTTGTGCCCGGCTGGTCCCATCAGCCCCCCCTCCCCCCCCAAGAAGGGTGTGTGGGAAGTTCACTCTCAGTTTAACCCTGGTGGTTTTGAGCCACGTGTCCCCCCTCCTCCTCCTCCTCCTCTGCCTTCCTCCCCACAGTCACCCCCGTTGGCCCAGCCGGCCAGCAGTTTGGGCAGGGGTCCCAGCCCCCCCCCCTTGGGTGTGCAGATGGAGTGTTAGGGTTTGATTTATGGCCGCCGACCCAGCCCCTCCCTCCCAGGGCCCTCGTGAAGCATGCAAGATGTTTCATTTCAGCCTGATGCTCCCCCCCAACACACACACACACACACACACACACACGCACAGACCCCTCCTGCAGGTTTATTCCATCCAAGAAATGAGTGCAGATTCTCCACCTGGAGCAGCTTGGGGGGGGGGGCCTGGCTGGAAGCCTGTCCCAAAAGAAGTCAGCCCCCTTTTCCTGCCCCCTCTTCAGCCCCTTCCCCCGCTTTCACTGGGGCTGCTGGAGGATTTGCCCCCCCCAAGTGTCCACCCCAGTGCCTTTCTCAGCCACGCACCAACTCCCTGCACCTGCCCCCAGCACCCCCCTCCCCCTCCCCCCATCCTGGTATTGGGGCAGCCCCAAGTTCAGCAACCTTGGGCAAGGGGCCCCGCACCCACCCCCGAAATACCCTACAGCGGTTTTGCTCCTTGGTTTCAGGGCCTTTCTCCATCCAGCCACTTCTGAGGTTGCCTCAGCCCCCCCCCTCAATTCCCCTCCCTGTCTGAAAAAGGGCCCTTTTCTGCCCCTGGCTTCCCACAGACGGGGGGGCGCCCCTCCCTGTGCCCAGGGCTTTGGCAGAGGGGAAGCTGCGGGCAGAGGGTCCTGCAAAGGCTCCATTGCAGCGCTGGAGGTGGGCAGAGAAGGAGGCAGGTCCCCTGGCGTCCTCTGCCCCCACATGCTGGTGTTTGGGCCGCATTCCTTGTGCACCAGTGGGTCCTCCCTCCCTGCCTCCCGCCCTCCCTCCCTCCGGGCCACCCCTTCCTTTGCAGTGCTGCCCCCCCCCACCCGCAGGACGGGAGGTGCCTTGTCCAGCTGCTGTCCGGAGTGAGTCAGAGGCCTTTGCTGTGCTGGAAGCCTCTCCCTCCGAGTCGGACCGTTCAGCCTGGCGATCCGTCTGCCGAACGGTTGATCAGTCAGTCGGCCTCCCAGGCACTCTTTTCCTTCTTTGCCCATAATTCGGCCTCGGAGCAGACCCAAAAAATGACGGAAGAACGCTGGTTCTCCCTCCCTCCCTCTCCCTCTCTCTCTGGGGCGATGAGGACTAGAGAGTTACCCTGTCAGGAGTTTGTTTGGGCTGAGCAGAGGGGGGGTAGCCCTGAGAGCGGGGTGGGGCGGGGGTCTGGCTCCCACCCCAGCCGCAGCTGAGCCCCCTCTTCCTTCCTTCCTCCCTGCCCCCTCCCCCAGGGCCTGGGTGGACGTGTGGGCGACCCTGGCCGACTTCTGCAACATCCTGACCACGGTGAACCAGTCGGAGGTGCCCCTCTACAAGGACCCCGACGAGGAGGACCTGGCCCAGCTGGGCCTGGAGGAGGACCGGCTGCTCTCGGGCTTCGTCCCACTGCTGGTCGCCCCCCAGGAGCCCTGCTACGTGGAGAAGGCCTCGGACAAGGTCAGGCCGGGGGCAGCGGGCCCCTCCCTCCCCTGCCCCCCCTCCGGGCTCCGCTTCTTGGGAAGCATTTTTGTGCGCGCGGAACACGATTAAGTCATGGTGAGGAGGCTGTTCAGGGAAAATGTCGACCTTTTAGCCGCTGACATCCAGCTCTGTGTCATGAAACCCCCCTCAACTTCCTCCTGCCGCTGCCGCTGCTGCTGCTGCTGCTGCTGCGTGTGCGAGGGAGGGGGGTTTAGAGAGCACAGCCTGCCTTGGCAGCCCTTCGCTCGTAAGCACATCACGCTCCCAGCAGCCTCCGCCCCCTCTCCCCTCCCCCACCCCTCCCAGAGGGGGGGCTGCAAGGAGGAGGCCTGGGGCCGGACCCACAGCACCCCGCTGGACTGGGCAGAGGAGGCTGCTGTCCCCCACCTCCCCCACCCCCCTTTCCCTCCCCCACCGTGCCTCCCAGGTGCCTCTGCTCCAACCGGGCAGCCGGAGCCATGTGGGCTGTGTGTGCAGCGGCTGGCGGGTCCCTTCCGTGCGGCCAACGGTCCTGGAATTCTGACCTGCAGTGAATTCGAAAGGGGGGGGCAGCGATGGAGAGAGAGAGAGAGCGCCCCTTTCCCAAGCGAGGGTCCTGGGTCCACCAGCCCCTTTCCGAACGCAGCCCTTGGGATGGGCAAGGGAGTCCAGCCCGCCGTCCCGTCGACCAGCAGGGGCACCTGTGGAATTCCCGCTGGGTCAGCACAAAGGGGGCTCCAGAGGGAGGGGGCTTGGAGCAGAGAGCAGGCGCAGCAAAGCAATCAATCCCAGTCCTCCCCCCCCCGAAGTCTGGTCGGGGCTGCTGGAGGGTTGGAGGGGGCTCTATGAAGAAGAGCAAAGCCCCTGTCGCCCCCCCTCCGCCGTGTAATTGATGTCCGTTGGGGCTGGGGCGCTGCCAGCTTGTCTTGGCCGGGCTCCAGCGTGCTGTAATTTGGGAGCCAGGTGTGAAGCGACGTCTGTTCCGTCTTGTTGCGAGGAGCCCCGAGAGAGCTGGGGGGGGGAGAGAAGCCGCCACTGGGGAGGGGGGGACGGAGGGGGGCCCTGAAGCCTCCAGGAAGGAAGCAGCTGCGCAGGTAGACAGGGAAGGAAGCCGCCCGGCAGCAACGGGGCCGCTCCTGGCTGGGGACGGGAAGCAGCGTCTCTCCTGCACAGGTGGGATGACAGCACAAGGAGCCTTCCTGCCAGGGGGCACCACAGCCGGGCCAGCACCTGCACCAGGAATGGGGGCGTCTTCTGCGCTGGGGGGGATAAGGGGGCCCTCGCCAGAGAAGGAGGGGCTCCAGGGAGGGCCCAGGTGCCTGACTCCCAGGTCTGAGGAGTCCCCGGCCCTCATGGGCCTCTGGTCAGGGGCCATTCCTCCTGCAAGCCCCCTTTGGAGGGAGGCTTCGAGGGAAGGAGCCCCAGGACCAAGACCCCCCCCCACTTCCCCCTCCTGGCTCAAGGGCCTGTCCTGGAGGAGGGAGGGGGCTCAAAGGCTCCTTTCGGTCGACCCTAAGAGGCTTTTGTGGAAGAGGCAGGCAGGCAGGGGGCCTTGGCGTGGGGAGGAAGGTGGCCCTGCCCCCTAGAGAAAAGGGCAGCCCAGCTCCAGCTCCTGCAGAGACCCCCGGAGTGGGCACCGTGTTTGCACAGGACACCCAGCCCCCCTGTGGCCCCCTTAATCTGGCCCTGGGGGGCCTCATCTCATCTCATCTGGAGGCAAGCGGGGAAAATTTAATTTAATTTAATTATGAGACTTATATGCCGCCCTATCTCCCTAAGGACTCAGGGCGGCTTACAAAGTGAAAACAATAATACAAAATTGCAAATATTAAAAAACAAACTCCAAGGTCTCATAACAATTCCGATTTAAAAGCTGTACTAAAACAATACTAAAAAACCCTCCCCCCCATCAGTCCGGGTAGGCTAGTTGGAACAGCCATGTCTTTAAGTCACGGTGGAAGGAGCGGAGGTCAGGGGCCACCCGGAGCTCTAGGGGGAGCTGGTTCCACAGGGTGGGAGCTACCCCCGAAAAGGCCCTACTCCTGGGAACCACCAGCCGACATTGCCTGGTCAACGGCACCTGGAGAAGGCCCTGTCGATGAGAGCGCACGGGACGTTGGGAAACTGTTAGTGGCAGCAGGGTCTCGCGCATATACCCTGGTCCACTGCCATGAAGGGCTTTATAGGTCAAGACCAGCACCTTGCATCTCACCCGGAGGGCAACCGGTAACCAGTGCAGCTCACGCAGGAGGAGTGTAACATGGGAGTATCGGGATCCTCCCATCACAACCTCTTCTGCATTCTGGACAAGTTGAAGCCTCCGGGTGGTCTTCAAGGGCAACCCCATGTAAAGAGCATTGCAGTAGTCCAGATGGGAGACAACGAGTGCTTGAGTGACCGTACATAGGGCATCTCAATCCAGGTAGGGGCGCAACTGGCGCACCAGGCAAACCTGAGCAAATGCCCCTGGCCCGGCCCCACCTGCTCCTCCAAACTGAGCCGTGCATCCAGGAGGACACCCAGGTTGCGAGCCCTATCTATGGGGGTAACACCTCTCCTCCCATAGCTAAAAGTGGAATCTCCTGGCTAACTCGAGATGCCGGTACATACAGCCACTCGGTCTTAGCGGGTTGAGCGAGCCTGTTCCTCCCCATCCAGACCCGCACCGCTTCCAGGCACCTGGACATCACGTCAAGGGCATCACTGGGTTGGTTTGGGGTAGAGAAAGCTGGGTATCATCAGCATACTGATGATACACTAAAACCACAGATGATCTGCCCAGCTTCCGTAGATGTTGAACAGGAGAGGGAGAGACCGACCCTGAGGCACCCCACAAAGGAGGGCCCTCGGGGCCGATCTCTGCCCCCGCACACCACCTGCGATCGACCGAGAGGTAGGAGAACCACCGTAAAATGGTGCCCCCCACTCCCAGCCCCTCGTAATGTAGGATACCATGGTCGATGGTATCAAAAGCCACTGAGAGATCTAACAGGACCAGGACAGAGGAGTGACCCCTGTCCCGAGCCCTCCAGAGATCATCCACCAGTGCGACCAACGCTGGCTCCGTGCTGTACCCGGGCCTGAAGCCCGATGATACGGGTCCAGGTAGAAAATCCTCCTCTAAGGAGACCAAGCTCTGGATGTGGACCGACGAAGGTCCCCCCTCAGGCCCCCCAGAAGCCTTCAGCCCAAAGGATGGACAACCTCAGGCAGAAAGCCCCCCTACCTCACCCCACCCCAGATGGAGTCCCTCCGTCCATTTTCTCTCTGGCCCCTTTGAATATCAGGGTCCTCCTGTCCCACCCACCCCAAGCCCCTCGTGAGACACACACACACACACACACACACACACACACACACACCCTTGTGGCGCTCTTTGGGGCAGGGGCGCCATGCCGTTTCAGTTCATCAAGCCACCCAGTGAAATATGTGGCCGCCCCCTGCCCCCCAAAACCAGGCAATGAAGAGGTCTGGGCCCCTCATGACAGACAGCCAAAGGGCTCTGTCCTGGGAGAGGCCTGCAGCGCCCCCTTTAAGGCTCAGGGTTGGAATGGGGAGCGGGCTTGGTGCTCTCTGAGCTTGTGGCTTTTCTTGCAGATGTTTTATTACCCAGCTAGGTGACGTCATCAGTGCTAGAAGGGAGCGAATGAGGTTTGTGAGGGGAGGAGGGGAAAGATTGCGGGGCCCTCGGCACTCTCTGAGCCTGGTGGTTTTCTTGCAGACGTCTCGTGACCCAGCTAGGTAACATCATCAGTGCCAACATCACACTGGAACTAAGGAACTTAGCTAGCTTGGCTCATGCAAGGTCTGCAAGAAAGCCACCAGGCTCAGAGACTATCCAGGAACCCAGGCTCCCCCTCCCCCTCCTCCTCTTTGCCAAGCCCCCTCCCTCCTGGCACTGATAAGGCTACCTAGTTGGGGAATGAAACGCTTGCAAGGAAAAGGCTCGGCCCAGAGAGCACCCAGGACCCCCCCCCATCCTCTTTTCCATTCCTGGGGTGCATTTTGATTCCTCAGCCCAGCAAAGCGTGTAAAGACCCGGGTGGGGTCCTCTTTCTGTGCACCAGGCATTGAAGGAGGAGGGGGCTGATGCTGTGGAGGGGAGCCTCCCCTCCCCTCCTTGGACCCCTTGCTGGGATTTGGCCTGCTGTGAAATGACCGGGAGGGGGGGGGAAGCTGGTGCAGCCTTGGCTCACCTGCCCCTTTGCTCCCCGGCCCTCCTTGGCCCCCTCCCTTGCGGTCAAGGTTGGCCACACCTGAGCGGACACTACAGAGGGGCCCCCTCCCCTCTCCCTCTCCGGGCAGAGTCCTGGGATGGGGGGACAGGGAGGGAGGGAGGGGTGGCCTCTCTGGGGCAGAGGAGGGTCCCAGGCCGCTTCTTTGCCACCTGGGCTGGGGGGGCAGCAGCAGGTAGCCCTGGGGAAGCCCCGGCCAGTGATGACCGTCCATCCTTGGGGTCCTGAGGAGTTCCCGGCTCCCCCCATCTCCCCACCCACCCGCCCCACTCCCCCTTGCGTCCCACCCCCTCGCTCTCTCGCTCTCGCTCGGCAGCGTCTGGGGAGGCTCTGGAGGGCGTCCAGGTGTCACGGCTGGCGGGGGTGCCCTGCCAGGGGAGGAGCCGCTGCAGGGGCTGGCCGCGATTCAAGTAAACCAGGCGTGACCCAGAGCCCCCCCTTCAAGTGGGGGACCAAAGCGCTCCATCCTCCGCTTGACAGCTTCGCTGGGCGGAATGAAATTTATCTCCCCTTAATTGCCTCCCATCCCGAGAGGCGGCTGCTGCTGCTGCTGCCTGCCGTCATTCCAAGGAGATAATTACCCCAAATTAAAAAAATATGTGGCTCCGTGTTGCACCTCCGAGGGGGAGGCGGGGCCAGAGGTTCCCCCCAAAAAAGTCAGCAGAGGGAGGGGCTCTTCCCATCTCAGGAAGGGGTCTCTGGCCCTCTTCAGGGGGGCAGGCTGGAGGGGGTGCCTGGGCCCTTGCACGTCCACCGGGCACAGAGGTGTGGAGGGGTTGATCCCTGCCCACTTGGGGGCTGCAGAGTCCCCCCCCCCAGGGATGGCAAAGACTCGGCCAGCCCTGGCAAGGCACCCCCGCCCCCTAAGCTGCCCGTCTGTCTCTGGGGCTGCCCGGCCTCCCCCCCAAGGCGCCTGGCAGCTCCCCTGGGAGCAGTGCTGGGAAGGCTCCGTGGGCGGAGACGGCCAGGAGGGGCCAGGGGCACAGGGGGCCTGGAGGGAGGAGGAGGAGGAGGAGGAGGCTCTGGGAGAGGCAGGCCAGGGCCCCAGCCACACAGGGTGACCCTGGAGCTGGAAGGGACCCTGGAGGTCCTCTAGCCCAGCCCCCTGCTCAACCTGTGGCCTGCTTGGGGAGCTGCAGGTCAGAGGAGGCCACGAGCCCTGGGCCACAGCCCACAGGGAGTCCTCCACTTACAGCCACAACTGAGCCCAGGATTTATGTGGCTCAGTGAGAAAGTCGCTAGGGGAGTTTGGCCCCATTTTACGACTCCTCTTGCCACGTTCGTGAAGTGAATCACCACAGTCACTAAATTGGTAGAACGGTCGTTAAGTGAACCCGGCTTCCCCATTGGTGGTGGGGGTGGCTTCTTCTGTGCCTGCCGCCTTCCCGCCTCCCTTGACTTTGGGGCCCTCGTCCCCACTTCCCCTGGGGGAGGGGCTGCTCCCAAGGGCTGCCCCCCATTGCCCCCCCCCCAAAGCCTCTTTGCTGCCCTGGTGTTGATTCCTGGCAGTTACCAGGGCAGTCCAGGCGGTCCTGCACTTACGACCGGTCGCTCGGTTGCCATTCCAAGTGGCAACGGCACGGAGGACAGGGCCGCTTTTCACACTTACGGCCGTCGCAGCATCCCCACGTGACCAACCTCCGGAGGCCTGGCAACCAAGCACTTCATCTTTATGACAGTTTCAGTGTCCTGAGGTCACGTGCTCCCCTTTAGCGACCTTCTGCCAATCCAAGAGGGAAGCCGGGCTCTCTCAACCGCCGTGCGACTCACACCACTGCAGCAATTCACTTAACGACGCTGGCAAGGCAGGTCATATAGTGGGGCAAAGCTCACTCAGCAACCGTCTCACTTAGCAGCACACATTTTGGGCTCAGTCGCAAGTCGAGGACTGCCTGCACAGCACACTAGGTAGCCTGTGTCAAGTGAGGCCTCCCTCTACCGGCCGCCCCGACCACTCTCCAGCCCCTTGGTGGCCCTTTGTCCAGGGCAGGGCGGGATGCCCTGGGTGGGTCACCCCCATCTGTCCATCCATCCGTCTGAATGGAGCTGGAAGGGACCCTGGAGGTCCTCCAGTCCAGCCCCCTGCTCAAGCAGGAGACCCCACACCATTCCAGAGCAACGGCTGTGCCGTCTCTTTTTAAAGACCTCCAGCAATGGAGCCCCCACAACCTCTGGTGGCAGCTTCTGCTCCACTGGTGAATCGTCCTGCCTGTCAGGAAATCCCCCCTTGATTCCAGCTTGCTTCTCTCTCCTTGGTGAGATTTCCATCCGTGGCGTCTTGTCCTGCCCTCAGGGGCTTTGGGGAACAGGTGGAAACCCCCCGCCCCGCCCCTCCTCTCGGGCAGCCCCTCAGAGGCCGGACGGCTGCAGTCCTTTGGGCGCTGCCTGGGCACCGTTGAGGCCTTCCCAGCTGGCTGGTGGCCTGGTTGATGTCTCCCTGGGGATGCAGGGGCCGGGGGGCCCACCCAGACACAGAGAAGAAGGAGGGGAGTGGAGCGTGGCCGAGGGGGGCTCTGGGCCTTCCCTGGGCTGGGGGCCAGGCAGAACCAGGGGCATCTGGGCCTGGTGGGGCTTCTGGGGGCCTCCCTCTGGCCTGGCCCAAGGCCTGGAGCCCTGAGCGCCAGGCATCAACCTCACAATTGTCTCTGTGGCCCCAACTGATGGCTGGGAGGGAGAGCTTGCCTTCGGGGGCCGTGGGGGCTCCCCCAGTGGAGGCCTTTAAGAAGGGGCCATGCGCAGCCCCCGGCCTGGAAGGGAACAGGGTCTCCTGCTGGAGCCGGGGGCTGGACTAGAAGACCTCCAGGGTCCCTTCTGGCTCCATTCTGACTGCAGCTCAGATCTTTGCCCTGAGCTCCTGGCCGCCATGGCAGAGGCTTACATTTGCAGGGAGGGGAGGGGAGGGGGGGGCGGGCGAGGAACAGAGTTGACGGAAAGCAGGGAAACTCTGCCTCTCCCGGGAAAGGGGGGGCGGCTGCAGAAAGGCCTCCCCCGCTGGCACTGAAGCAGCAGCCGGCAGGAGAAGCCTCGCCTGGAACGGGCTCCTGCCTGCTGGCCACGGGCAGCGGAATCAAATCCCCACCCTCACCCCCTGCATCTGGCCAGCTGCAGCCCATCCCCCCTCCTGCTCCTCCGCCTGGAAAGGCTGAGCTAATCCCGATCAGGAGCATAGATTTGGGGGCTCTTCTGCCGACGGACGAGCACTCTTTCCGCCTTGGCTTGCCCGGGGAGGGCGGCGCATGCGATGTGGGGTGGGCCTCTGGAGCAGAGGGAGCCCCTCAACCCCTTCCTGAACTCCCCCAGCGAAGCCGCTCCCCGGGCCCTCCCCCCCAGCCCCAGCCCCTGCACAGAGTCCACCTCCGATCCCGGCAGCCCCGGCGGCCAGAGCCGGTGCCTGTGCCAAGAGCCAGCTCATGCCCGGGGCCTTGGGCAGGGCGGGCTCTGGGCCTGCGGGAGAGCAAGAGGGGCCGCAAGGGCTGGATCAGGGCCCTCTTGGTCACACGCAGCTCTCCTCCTCCTGCTCCTCCTCCTCCTCTTTGTGGTCTTCTTCTCCTTCCTGGAAGAGACCCGCCTGAGGAGGGAGACACTAACTGGGCTGGCCTGGCACGGGGGGGGGCGGGGGCGGGTGGAAGGAGGTGCTGCCGATGTCCAGATTAGGAAATGCCCGTCAGGCCTTCGTGCCGGAGCTTCCTGGCAGGAAGCAGAAGAGGCTTCTCCCTCAGGCCCCCTTCTGCTCCTCTCTGCCCCCGGGAGCCTTCAGCCCCCTTGCTCTGCCCAGGGCGGAAGCTCCATCGTGGGGGGGGGGCGGGCAGAGGGGCTGCTTTCCCCTTTTAGGGCAGGACCTGGCCCCTGCACGCCTTTGTGGACGATGGGCGCCCTGGCATTCCTGGGTCAGGGCACGGCCTGGCATCCTCTGGGCACCACCAGCGTCCCTCTCTCAGAAGGGCCGGTGGCTACAGTGGCCAAGGGGCGTCCCCTGGCGGTAGCCCAGCCCCTCCTGCCAATCCCGTGCAGGATTGGGGTGTCAAGAGAGCTCGCCAAGGCTGGATGCCGGGCTCTCAGGGCAAGCCGTGGGAGTTCAGAAATGGGGGGTGGGCTGGTGGGGAAAAGGCAGACAGCCAGGCAGCCCCCATGCTTCAGCCAGGGCTGGCGCTGCAAACCCCTTGTGGATGGACGACGGACGGACGGGCAGGCAGGGGTCCAAGCGCCTCCCTAGAGGACCCTCCCGTGGGGGGTCTGGCCTGCCCTCCCACCCCCCACAAACACCCCTCCCCTGATGGAGGAGCGGTGGGGCTTTTCGTCTGAGAAGCTCTTCGGACTCTTGTGGGTCTCTGATTTCATCACACACACACACACACACACACACACACACGAGCAGCAGCAGCAGGAAACGTGCCGCGTAAAAATAGCTCCCGTGCGCCCAGCCTTGCGAGGCAGGCCAGCTCCTGCAGGAGGGGGAGGGGTGTTTGTGTGCACAAGTCACAGGCACAATGGCTGCCTCGTGGGGAGGGGGGAGCCTCCCTCGCTTCCTGCAGGGGCCAGGAGGGAGGGGCCGCCCAGGTCAGGGGTCTCCCACCTGGGCCACTTTAAGAGGTGGCGACTTCAACTCCCAGAATTCCTCAGGCAGCAAAACTGAGTTGAAGGGAATTGAAGTCCAGCAAAGCTGGCTGAGGAATTCTGGGAGTTGAAGTCCCCACGCCTTAAAGTGGCCCAGGCGGGAGACCCCTGACGTAGGTGACGGTGGGGTCAGCCCCCTCCCCTCCTTGCCACACACACCCCCGGCCTCTGGCCAGCTGGCAGGGTCAGAGCTCCACCCAGGCCTTCCCTGGCCGCCCCAGAGCAGAGCCTCCTGGCCCCTGGGACGGAGGGGCAGCCCCCAGGCGGACAGAAGGGGGCTCTGGGCCTCCCCCTTGGTTCCCACTGACCGGCAGGCTCTGCTGCTGCCCCTTGGCCTGGAGGGGCCCAGTCTCGCCTGCGGGGGAGTGGAAGGGGGGCAGGGGCCTGGGCCGTCTGGGGGCCGCCTGTGGGCTCTGTGAGTGGGGGGGCCCTTCCAGGATGGAGGCTGGCATCCCGGAGCCCAGCGTCCACTTGGGGACGGTCAGCAGCATCGGAGCCCTTCCTGGATGGATGTTTCAAAACAGACGGGGCGGCCAAGTACATCGGCTTACAATGATTTGTTTAGTGACCATTCGCTATCTCAGCAGCGGGGGAGGGGAAGCAACCTAGGCGTGTCGGCTGATGACCATGGCTACCTCCCCTGGCCACAGGACCCAACCCTGGGCCTCTTGGCAACTGGCTCGTCTTTATGACGGCCACATGGCCCCCTTTCACGACTCCCTCTCTGACAAGTGGGGGGATCCACACTCGCTTAATGACCGAGGGACTGACTGAAGAGCTGCAATGGCACGGAAGGCCTGAGGGGGTGGCTGCAGGGAAAGGGGTGGGGGCTCCCCTCTGCTCCGCGTTCGGGGGCTTCCTTCCGTGCTGCTTGGTGCCCCCCAGAACCAGAAGGTCCCAGAGAGGAAGGGACCGGGGGAGGCAGAGTCCAGCCATCCTCTTGGGGCTGAGCGGGAGGGTCTCGCTGTCCCCAGCAGGCTCCTGCTCCTGGGGGAGAATAGGTGGGACCCCTAGTGCTTCCCCCCCATAGAGAGCCCCTCCCTGCAGGGCAAGGATTATTGGGGTCCCTTGGGGGTCTCTGCGTTGTCATCCAAGCTTTGCAGGGTCTTTTGCCAGAAGGGGGGGGGCTCTTTCCCAGTCCCAGGGCTCCACTCTTGAAGGGGGGGGGGGCTCCCTGTCCTGCGGGGCACCTGCAGTTTTAGGGAGGAGGGGCCTTCCTGGGGCCTCTGGGCTGGCCAGGGAG
>CM019148.1:744641-893493 GCA_009733165.1 Naja naja | reverse complement strand
TTGTTCCTTTCTCCTCTCCTTCCTTCCTTCTCCTTCCTCCCCTCCTCTCCCTTGCCCTGCTGCCCCCTCCCTCCTCCTCCTCCGCAGGTCATTGCGGCCGACTGCAAGCGTGTGACGGTGCTGAAGTATTTCCTGGAAGCCCTCTGTGGCCAGGAGGAGCCCTTGCTGGCATTCAAGGGTGGAAAATACGTGTCCGTGGCCCCCGGCCCAGACGCCATGGGAAAGGAAGCGGCCGCCAGCCAGCAGGGAAAACAACTGGAGGATCAGGTAGTGGGCAGGAAGGGGGCGCACAGCAGGGGGGGGGGGGGAGGCTGGCCCGGCCTGCATTCCCCCCCCCACTCTTTGTAACGGGGGGAGGGGGCTCTGCGTGGCGTCCCCCGAGTGAGGGCTGGTGCCCTTTCCTGCCAGTCCCACCCAAACGCTCCTCTTGGGAGCTGCGATGAGTTCCAGATGCGCTCTGCAAATAGAGGTGGGGAGGGGAGAGTTTTAATAATGTGCAGCTCGGGCCCAGCGGGGGGGTGGGGGGAAGGGGGGGTTAGGGTTCAGGCTCAGGATCGAGTTCGGGGGGGGGCCTTGGAGCAGGGCTGCTGGCCACCTCCAGCACACGCACAGGAAGAGGGACAGGACGGTGGGGGGAGCTCGCCTCCCCCCCCCCAGATTCCCCCCCCCTCGCCTCCCTCACATCCTGATGTGATTAAGGAATCTCGCCTCTTGTTTTTCTGCCCCAGCTTGTTCCTGTAGCCGGGGGTTTTCGGCAGGCCGCGCGGGAGTGTGCAGGCGAGGAGGAGGAGGAGGAGGAGGAGGCTCTGCTCCCCCCCCACCTCCCTGCCAGCCAGCTGCACGCTGCTGCAAGGCCCGGCTGGCCTTTGGGGGGAGGGGGGATGGTGCAGGGGCCTGGGGTCCCGGCCCCCATCTCCGGTCTGGAGGCCCGAGGCCAGGGTCCCTGCCCTGTGGGACACCCCCCCATGGTTAAGGGCCCCCCTGCGCAACCCTCAGCCGGTGCCCCTCCCTCCCTTTGTGGGCAGTCTGGGCAGGCAATCCGTTTCCTGGTGTTGTGCTTGGTTGCCATGGCGCCCTTCCTTCATTCCCCCCCGCCTGCTGGAAGGAGGATGACGTCCAGGTGGAGGCCTTGCCGGACGACGACTCGGAGGAGGCCGAGGGCAGCGGTGACGAGCTGGACATCCGGGAGCTGCGGGCCAAGAAGCAGGTGCTGACCAGGAAGGTGGCCGAGCAGCAGCGCCGGCAGGACAAGATCCAGGTCGGTGCAGCCCCAGCGGCTCAGCTCACAGCCCCCCCCCTCAGGAACAGGGGGCAGACACCCCCCCCCAGTGCCATGTGCGGGGAGGCATTTCTGCCCCCAAGTCCAGGGCCCCTGGCCCCTGAACACACAGACACACCCCAGTGATGCCGGGACCCCAGTCGCTCCTGCCTCCTTCAAGGGCCGGAGAGGCAGGGCTTGTCCTGAGAGCCCCCTGCCCACGTGTGCCCCTCGGGTGGCACCCAAGGTGCTTCTGGCAAAGACCAGCCAGCCTGCAGTGACCCTCCTGCCCAGCCCGGGGCATCGCAGGGACGTGTCCTCCGGAGCATCTCTGGATGGGCTCCTGGCTGGCCCTTCATCCCAGTTCAGCTCAGTGAGGGATTCCTGGCAGCCGAGGGAGGGCGCCCCCTCCCCCTGCCCTCCCCCCTCCGCTGTGCCCAGGGCCCTCCTGCCTCCTGCCATAACTCTTCCTTTCCCAGCCTTGAACCCCAGCCAAACACATCTGTCTAGCCACATGCGCAAACTCTGCCGTCTGTGCCAAAGCGCTTGTACAACAGGGCCGCCAAAGGCCCGGCTGGGGGAGGCTGCACATGTGTACCCGCCGGCTGTTGGCTGCGGGCCCAGAAGCCCCCCCCCAGCTCCCCAGGCCCCCCGTTGCCTGCTGCCGCCGCCCAGCAGGACCCTGGGGCAAGTGGCAGGGGAGAGAGAGGGAAGGAGGCTGGAGTGGGGCCCGGGGCCCCTTCCCCAGCCTTCTTGCAGCAGCGGCCCCAATGCTGCGAGGCCCAGGGAGGCCGTGGCGCAAACACACACCCCCCTCCCTCCCGCTCCCCCCTTTGCCCACGCAGCTCCTCTGGGCTGGCAGGGAGGGGGCTCCTCTGGCCCTGGGCTGACCGGGCATCCTGGGGAGGGCAGTCAGTGGGACGCAGGGCCCCAGGCTGCCCGGGGGGGAGGACCCTGCAGCCCCCGGGCACTGCCCTGGTCCCAGCGGCTGCCTGCCTGGAGGTGAGGAGCCCAGGCCTCCCGTCCTCTCCCGCCCCGTTCTTTTCTGGGTAGCCAGCGGGGGCAGCTCCTCCCCAGGGAGCTCCAGCAGCAGCTGCAGCAGCGGGGGGGGGCGGGAGAGGCTGCCTGCTGGGGCTAAATTTAGCCCCGTCCGTCCGTCCATCCGCACTGGGAAACAATGAGCCAGCGCCCGCACACCTGCCAGCAGCGGAAGGGCACTCCGCCCAGCAGCTCTGCCACGCTGGAGGCAGGCGAGTCCTCCTGGGCAGGGGACACGGCGGCTGCCCCCCAGGGGAAGAGGAAGGCGTCAGCCCCCCCCCCTGCTTGCCCTGGGCTCTGGGCATGCCCCGCAGCTCCTGCCCCCTCGGGGGTCCGGGGAGGGGGCTCGTCCTGTCCTTGCACACACACACCCCGCCGGCCTCTGCCAAGGCATAGGGCCCCCTCCTGAGGCCGGCTTCCTTGCCGGGGGGGGGGGCGTCTTGGCCGAGGCCCACGGCTGCTGCTGCTGCTCCTCGCATCCTGTCGTCCTGTCTTTGGCCAGCCCAGGGGAGCCGATGGGACGTGACAGCCAGCACAGAGCGGCTTCTGCGCCTGGAGCCTGGCAGTCGGGCCAAGAGCCCGGAAGGGCATGGCAGTCACGACACCCATGTGGGGCGGAAGGGAGCCCTGAGGTCTTCCAGCCCACCCCCTTGGCCAGGGCAGAAATAGCCCAGAGGAGTGGCTGTCTAGCCTCAAGATCTCTGGCTTAATTGTGGCTTAATGTGCCATCTGGTTTAATGGTTCTATAGGCCACCTGATAATCGTTTGAGCAGGGGGGTCAGACTAGAAGACCTCCCCGGTCTCTTCCAGCTCTGTTCCTTTGTTGACTGCATTCTGCGATACGGCATCCTCGGCCATTGAATTAAACCTCTGGTTCAGTCATGCTTTAATGAGCCAGGTGGGAGCAGCCTGGGCCTTTCCTTGCACCCCGGGCCCACGGGGACGTCGGCACGCCCGGTATTTCGGGAGAGACGGGCCGTCTCAGGCAGCCCCTCCTCCACTGCCCACGTGGGGCTCTGAGCAGAGAGAGAGCTGGCCAGGCCATGAAGCAGCTGGCAGTCTGGTTTGCCCTCCACGCCATCCTGCTCTCCCAGCCCAACTCAGAGTGACGGTCTTGGTAGGAGGAGCCTTGAATCCTAAGGCTGGAAGGGACCTTGGAGGTCATCTAGTCCAATTCAAGAGGCCTTGTATCAGGCGTGTACAACCTTTTAAGATCCTACGCTGCCTGGGGGATTCTGGGAGCTGAAGTCCAAGATGAGGCAGCCCTGCCTTATATCATCCAGCACACCTCGTCCCCTGGCCTGTCCTTGAAGGCCTCCCGTGGTTTTAGGAGGGAGGGGGCAGGTGGGGATTCCCCTCCCATTCTGGAGCACCACAGCTCCCATGAGGCCCAGCCATTGCTGCTGCTGCCCCAGCCTCCTTGCCTGCTCCTCGGGTGGCTAACGTGCCCCTCTCTCCCCACCCCCCACCCCCGGGGCTCCTGCAGGCGGTGCTGAAGGACCAGGCCCAGGTGAGGCAGATGGAATTGGAGATCCGGCCCGTCTTCCTCGTCCCGGACACCAACGGCTTCATCGACCACCTGGGCAGCCTCACCAAGCTGCTGGAGTGCAGGCAGTTCATCCTGGTGGTGCCCCTGATTGGTGAGTTTGGGGGGGGGGACGGCCCCCGAGGGGTGGATGCCAAGAACCCCCACCCCACCCCCGTTTCCCACAGTCCTCCAGGCCAGAATCCCTGCCGGATGAGTGGGGGGTTCCTTTCCAAGGTTCTGGGGCACCTTCACCAACTTTCCACCCACCTTGCTGGACTTCTCCCCCTGGCAGAGCTGGATTTCCCCCAGCCGCCCTGAGTGCCCCCCTCAGCTGCAGCCTCCCCTGCCTCTCCTGGCCTCTGGCACGGAGGAAGGAAGAAAAGGGGGCAGAGGGGGGCGAAATTAGCCTGTGGAACTGGCTGCCAAGTGGCCCTGCGGCCTCCCTCCTGGCCCCCCCTGCACCCAGCATCATCCCCCCCGGGGGGTCCAGGGGCACAGCCGACAGAGGAGGCCGAGTGCAGCAGGGAACCGTCCAGCGGGAAGGCCCGAGCCAGGCGGGGCACCCACCCCCCAGTCCAGCCGCCGGCTTGGCTCTCCCTCCTCTCCTTATAAAGCTGCAGCGCAGCAGAGCTGGCTCCTGCCAGGGGTAAACACTCGGCGGGCAGCAGATAACAGCCGCTGGGTGGTCTGTGCGAGAGGGGGGCGTAGGACATTGGGCACCCTCCTCCTCCTCAGGAACTGGGCTCCGGCCATCCGCCCAGCCCCAGGCAGCTCTGTCTGTGGGGAGGCCTGGGGTGGGGGGAGGGGGCTCCTGACCCAGGCTCCCTCCTGTGGCAGCCCCTTGTGGGCCCCTCGCAGGGGGGAGGATCTGTGCTTTCTGCCCCAAACTGGGGGGGCCCTCTGCCCCGTTGGGTTGGGGCAACCAAGAGTTAAAGGCTGCTCCGGCCGCTGCTGCCCGCCCACCGGGGCTGGCTTCCCTGGCTCCTTCCCCACTCTCCCTCCCTCTCGCTCCTCCGCGTCCCCTGAACCCGACCCTGCTGGCTGGCTGGCTGGCTGGCTGGCGGAGGAGAAGCCGGGCTGGGCAGGAGCGCAAACAAGCCGCTCCTTTGAAGGCTGTTTGGCTTGGACGCAGCCGCGGGACGGATCTCGGGTGGCGCTGCAGCTCCTCCCGCCGTCCCTTCGGCCGGTCATCCGCAGGCCCTTTGATCTGCCCGGCACAAGCAGGCCCTGTGCCCCCCCTCCACCTGCAGGGAGCGCTGGATCTGGGCAGGGGGGGCACTTCGGCCCTTGCTTTGTCCCACGCTCCTGGGGGGTCCCAACACGCCCGCCTCCCTTCCCCAAATGCCAGCCTTGTCCTGTCTCCTCCTCGCTGCAGCAGGAAGCCAAGGCCAGCACCCCCCACTTCCCCCCCCCACCAGGACGGCCAGCTTTGCTGCGCCCCCCCCTCCCCCTCCCCCACCTTAGGCCAGGTGGGACTTGAGGCCCGAATGAGAATCCCGCCCCCCTCTCTTTCCTCCTGCCAGTCATCAACGAGCTGGACGGGCTGGCCAAGGGCCCCGAGTCGGAGCACCGGGCCGGGGGCTACAGCCGCCTGCTGCAGGACCGGGCCCGCAAGGCGGTGGACTTCCTGGAGTGCTGCTTCGAGAGGCGCGACAGCTACATCCGGGCCCTGACCAGCCGGGGCAACGAACTGGAGTCCGTCTCCTTCCGCAGCGAGGACATTTCCCGGCAGCAGGTACCCAGCCAGCGCAGAGTGCGGGGGGGCTGAGGAACCCTCCCCACACACAGACGCCTGCCTTGAGTTGTCCGGAGTGGAAGGGGGGGGACAGGGTGCGGGCTCGGGCTGAACCCCCAGGCCTGCACCGGCTGGAGGGGAGGGCTGTTCAATGCACAGGCAGCACTCTGTTTACATGATGGCAGGGACTTATGTCCATGTCTCACACTTACGACCGTTCCACTATCCCCATAATCACCTGCTGAACATTCGGAGGCTTGGCCACTGGCCTGTATTTACGAAGGTTGCAGTGACCTTCTGATGAGCAGAGTCCACGGGGAGGCCCGTTCCACTTAACGACCAGGTTACTCACTTAAGAATCGTGACAAGAAAGGTGGCAAAATGGGGCATGACTCACTTGAGGGCCGTGGTGGTGCAGTGGTTAGAGTGCCGTATTGCAGGCTGAATCTGCCCACTGCCAGCAGTTTGATCTTGACCGGCTGCAGGTGGACTCAGCCTTCCGTCCTTCTGAAGTCCATAAAATGAGGACCCAGATTGTTGGGGGGCCAGAGCCCTGTGAAGCGGCTTATAAGCCTTGGGGGCTTTTGCTGTTAACAGCTGTCTTGCTTAGCGAGAGAAATCTAGGGCTCCATTGTGGTCGTAAGGCAAGGACTCCTGTAACGTTAAATGTTTGACACGAAAGCAGGGGAATCATCACGTGTGCAGACAGCACCAAAGATGGAGGCTAGCAGGCTCCTCGGAGATTCGGGGGGCTTTTATTTTGAATGCAGAGGGGAGCAAGACAAGCACAGCGAATGGGGGCCCAAGGCGTGACGCTGCTGCAGAAACGGCCACTGCCATCCCGGGCTGCAGAGGGTCCTCCCTGAGGGGCTCAGGCCCCGCCCAGAACGGGGGAGCCTCGTCCTGGGAATCCCCAGCAGAAACGGGACGGGCCCCTGCAGAGGACCCAGAGGGAGGCGTGGGGACCCCTACCCTCATTCCCAGAGGCCAGGGGAAGGCCAGCGTCCCAGGGGCCCCAGAGCAGAATTCTCCCAAGTGGGCACAAGACCAGGACCGCCCAGTGAGAGTTTTGGCCCTTCTGGGCACTTCCCGTCTCCCGCAGGGCTCACACTTTCCCTGGGAGAAGGACTGGGGGGGCAGGGCTGGGCAGCTGGACTGGCCTTCTGGCCAGCAGGGGCAGCTTCGGCTTTTGAGGCCAGGAGCCGCCTCCCTCCAGCAGGCAGGTCGCAGGCCCCCTCGGCCCGCCTGCCGGGACAAGGCTCAGCTCCTCCTGTTCCTCTTCTTCCCAGGGAAACAACGATGACCTGATCCTGTCCTGCTGCCTTCACTACTGCAACGACAGGGCCAAGGACTTCATGCCAGCCAAGAAAGGTGAGTGGCTAGGAAGAGCTCGGGCGTCCATCCCCCGGAGCCCCCACAGGGTCATGCAGCCGGACCCACTTTGGAGGGAGACAAACATTGAGGAGAGGGAAGCCAGTGTGAGCAGGGGGCGGGTCCTGGGTGCCCCGATGCCCTCCGTCGCCCAGCTCTTTCCCGGGAGCCTGCAGGGTCCCTCCTGCCACCTCCTGGCTGCTCCGGAGCCGTTTCCAGGGGGGCAGTGGGGGCCGCAGCTGCTCAGCCCGGCCCCAGGCCCGTCGGGCCAAATCCTGAGCAGCTTAACTTGTCAGCTTGACGGAGAAGGCGTTTCGCAGTGTTTACGCCTGGCTGGGACGGGATCGGGGATCAGGGGATTATGGCGGATGGGGCCTGACAACCTGACAGCCTCTGGTTTCTAACAACCCGCCTCCCTCCCGGCTGGCCCAGGGGACGCTGACGGCTGAGCCCATGAAGGTTCGGGCGGGGGGGGGCGATCCTGGCCCAGGCCGGGTGAGGCCCAGGCGGAGCGGCCGCTGACCCATCCTCCTTTGCAGAGGACCCCATCCGCCTGCTCCGGGAGGTGGTGCTGCTGACGGACGACCGGAACCTGCGGGTGAAGGCCTTGACGCGCAACGTGCCCGTGAGGGACATCCCCACCTTCCTGCGGTGGGCCCAGGAGGGCTGAGCCTCGGGACGCCTCCCCCGGGAAGCCGTGCGTCTCGTTGCCAACATGGAGGGCGGCCTCAGGGCATGCCCTGTGCCCCGTGCCAGGGCTGATGTGCTGCCACCCCTGCCGCCCCCATCACCCTTCCAGGAGACACCCAGCACAATAAACGCAGCCTCTTCAACTCCACCTGGAATGGCCATGCTGTGGGTGCACGCACACGCGTGGAGGAGGAGGAGCCGCTGGGCAGGCGGCCCCTGTGGGGGAGGCGAGGAGGGGGGGTGGTCAGGGGGGCTCTAATGCCCCCTGGCTCAGGTGAAGTAGCCAAGCCAGGCTGGGTCCCTGTGGGGCAGGTGAGGAAGGGCAGCCAGGAGCCTTGGCTCAAGCTGCCACTTGGCCCCATCAGGAGCCCATTTCTATCTGCAGCCCCCGGTCTGTCTCAGGTTTTCAGCCCCCCCATCCTTGCCCCCTTCCGGTCCCCCCTCCCTTGTGCCACGGACTAAACCGGGCCCTGCCCAGTGCCCCTGCCAAGCCAGCTCTTGGTCTGAGGAGAGAAGCCAAGAGCCACGCCGGAGGTTGGGGGGTGAAGGTGGCCAGGAAAGCCACCCTGGAGCAGAGCCAAGGGGCCCGGGGTCCAGCGGGAGGGTCGGGGCCCCTTTGGGGGGTTGGGAGAGCTCCTCCCCCACCCAGAGCCCTTCCCCATGGGAAGACTTTCCTGCCGTTGGGGGGGCAGCAGAGTGCCCCCGTGGGGCTGTGGGGGGGGGGTGGCCGGCTGTGGGGAGCCCAACTGCCTTCCCTCTGGAGGGGATTTGCCCGCAGTGGGCTAGGAGTGCGTGCCCCTCCCTGGGCTCGGAGAGGGGGTCTCTTCCCCCCTGTGCAGCTTCTGCCTCTGCCTGAGTGGCGTGGACGGAGGGCCTGCGCCCACTTTTGTTCTGTTGTTTTCTTAATAAAGTTTTAGTAGAAATCTTACTCTCGGCTGCTTCCTTTGGGGCTGGAGGGGGGCCACAAGAGTGGAGGGGGGAGGCAATTCCAGGAGACTGTTGGGGGGGGCACAAGAGCCCCTCTGCAGCCAACTGCTGAGGGGGAAGCGAATGGCATAAGTTTGGGCCGTTCACCCAACCCGGAGAACCAGGAAACGCAATGGACCAGCCCTCGTTTCTGGGGCACCAGCAGCCAAGCCAGCCGGCCATCAGATCACATCAAGCAAGGAAGCCCTTCTGAGGTTGCCCTGCCCTGGGCAGCCATCGTGCTCAGGGCATGTGCAGGGGGCAGGAGCATGGCAGCCACTTGGGGGTGGACAGAGTAGCCGCTCAGCCGTTGCAGGTGGCCAAGGCCACATCTGAGCCTCCCAGGGAAGGGGGGGAATTTCCTCTGAGCAGCCAAGCGAGCGTGAGGGTCCGTGGGGAGAGCTGACCCTTCCCATTTCCTGCATCAGCTGTGCAAACAGGGCAAGGCACCTGCGCTGCCCCCCCAGCACTTTCTGGCATTGAAAAGGCAGCAGCCCCCCCACCCCAACCTCTGGCACCTGCTTTGCATCCGGCTTCACTTCTGTCAGGCCCCCCATGCAGAAGGAAGGGGGAGGGGACAGCGGGAGGGGGTCGCAGTGCCAGTGACCCCTCCTGCTTTACTCAGGCCCCTGTTTCTGGGCCTTGCTTCTCCATCCGTTCTGCAGTAGCACCCCAAAATTCGGGTTCCCCCCCCCCATCCACCACACCCTCCTGAAGGAAGCAGAGGCCTGGCTGGTGGCAGCAGTGTTAGAAAAAACTTTATTGCTTTGGTTCTGGGGTGCTTAAATGTTATTTGGTTTCGGTCTCGGATACAAAAAACAGGGAACCCCCATCCCTCCCCCAGGGCCACAGAAGGCGGGAAGGCTGCCCCTCTGGGTGCTTAGCTTCCTCGGGGTGGGGTCCCCCCTCCTGGGGAGGGACTCCCGCTGGGGCCTCTCAGGGCTGGGGGGAGAGGCAGCTGGCTCAGATGAAGACACAGCCCAGGGGGGGCAGGCAAGGGGGTGTGTGCAAAGACAGAGCAGTTTCACATTTTTCCGTGGTTGGGCGGGGGCCGGGGAGGCGGGCAGAGGGGCAGCTGGGGGGACTGGCCTAGAGCCCCCACACCCCCACGAGTGCAGCAGGGGCTGGGCGGCAGGTAGCTAGCACCAGAGAGGTCAGGCTCAGACCCTCAGGGCCCAGGGCATGGGGCAGGAAGCCCAGCCCCAGATAAAGCCCTCCCGTCCTCAAGGAAGCGGACAAATAGGTGGCCTTTTGTCTTTGTCAAAGGGGCTCCTGGGTGCCCCGTCCTGAAAGGAAGTGGGGGGGGTCTTCACGGGAGGGGGCGGGAGCTGCATTTGGAGCCCAGAGAAGGTGCTGCCCCCTTCAGGCCAGGGCGGAGAGGCTCCCTTCCACTTTGGTCCCTTTGACCCACAATCTGGGGAGGGGGCCGGAGGGAAGAGGGACACCCCCTCCTTTTCACATTGCAATACAAGGTTGAGGAAAAAGACTCCCCACCCCACGCAGAGGGCCTTGCCGGGGATGCGGGAGGCTCTCTCCGGCCCAGAAAGACAGGAAAGGCCACAAAGACGCCCCCGCCCCACCCTCGAAGCTTCGCCCCGGAGTTCTCGAGGGGTGTCTTTATTGCGAGTATTTTCTGCCTCCGGAGCGGGGAGGGGACACCTGTTCAGGAGCCGTTTTGTGACGGTCTCGCCAAGAGCCCGGCCTGTCACACCTCTCCATCCCTCCCCGAGGCAGAAGGGGGGCCTGTGATTCAGAAATCCCCCCCACAGAGGGCTGCAGGTTCCGAACCCCACCTAGGCAACCTGACAGCCGAAGTGGTGGGGCGGGGGCGACAGGCTTGTCCCTCGCCAGTTACCTATGCTGCTGGGTCCTCTCAAGGCTGGGGCGAGAGGCAGCTGGCTTAGTCCGAACTTCCCTGCCCCTGCAAACTGAGGCTCTTCTCCAGCGGGGGTGGGTCTCTGCTCGCACCGAGCCCCTTTGGCGGCCATTTGAGGTAGGGACGAGCTGGCTATGCTGGGTCCGGGGGAGGGTGTGAAGGGCAGCGCGAAAGCGCAGCGGAAGAGCCGGGCGCTCTGGTGCCGGTGACAGCCCCGAGGCGGCCCGGGGAGGAGAGCGAGTCGCTCCCCCGGTCAGAAAGGGCGCCTCCCGGGCCCGGGGAGAGGCGCGTCAGGGGGGCGAGAAGCGGCCAATGGTCCGAGCGTGGTGGTCGTTGTGCAGGTGGTGGGTGGCGGCCACCACGGCGCCCTGGGCCAAGACCTCGGCCGTCTTGTCGGGGCTGAGCCCGAGGTAGAGGCTCTCCAGGGCGGCCTTGGGGTCGCTGGCGGCAGCGGCAGCAGCGGCGGCTGCGGCCAAGAAGTGCGAGGTGTGCTGGAAGAGCTCCTTGTCCGGCGGCGGCTGCTGCGCCAACCGCGCCATGGCCAGCACCCCCTCGGGGAAGTCCAGCTTCAGCTTCCCGTCGGGGCCGGCGGCGGCGGCGGCTGCAGCGGCGGCGGCGTGCATCTTCATGTGGCTGAGCAGGTTGCGCTGCTGAGCGAATTTCCCGCCGCACACCTGGCACTCGTAGGGCTTCTCGCCCGAGTGTATGCGCATGTGCTCGGTCAGGCGGTACTGGCGGGTGAAGCGCATCCCGCAGGCGTCGCAGGCGAAGGGCTTCAGGCCCAGGTGGCTGCGCATGTGGCGGGTCATGGTGCCGCGCTGCGTGAACTTCTTCCCGCAGATGGAGCAGGGGTAGGGCCGCGTCAGCCAGTGCGTCTTCTCGTGCTGGCGCAGCGTGGCCGGGTCCTTGTAGGCCTTGTCGCAGGAGGCGCAGCGGTAGGGGCGCAGCAGGTCGCAGCCGGGCGGGCCCCCCGAGGGCGGTGGGGGCGGCGGGGGCGCGGGCATCGGGGGCGCCTTGTCCAGGTAGGGCGAGCCTTGGCCGGCCGCCGCCGCCGCCGCCGCCGCCTCAGCCGCCTCCTTGCGGTACAGCTCGTCCTCCTCGTTGTGGGCCTCCACGTGCGCGTTCAGTTGCTCGGAGGACGGGAAGCCCTTCCCGCAGGGGATGCAAACGTAGAGGTTGTCGCCCCCGAAGCTCTCGGGCTCGTAGCCCAGGTAGCGGTCCAGGCTGCCCCCCGCGGGAGAAGGGCCGCCGCTGCTGCAGCCCGTTTCCTCGCTGGTGCTCTTGTCGGGCTCCAGGTCCTCCGCCTCCCCGTCGGGCTCCGCGCTCTCCAAGTAGTGGCGCGGGGGCGGCTGCGGAGGCCCGGGAGGCGACGAGGCCTGGGGCTCCAGTTCTCGCTCGCCGCCGCTGCCCAGCTCCCGTCGGGCGCCGCCACAGTCGCCCTCGTCGTCGTCCTCCTCCTCTTCCTCCTCATCCAGGACGTAACCGGCCACCAGCGGCTCGTGCTTCATCCAGCGGTACAGGAATTCGGGCGCCACTTCGACGCGAGCGCTCGGCTCAGTCCCGGGGCTGCTGTCGCCGCTGCCGCGATGATGCAGGTGGGGGAAGGCGGCCTGGAGAGGGGCCGTGGAGCCCGGGTCCCCGAAGGGCGCGTGGGGAGGCAGCAAGGCCGGACTCTCGGGCCGGGGTGGCAGGACGCCCTCGCGGCTCTCCACCGCTGCTCGGAGGCGGCTCTCGGACGGGGGCTGCGGGGGCAGCTGTGGGGAGGGTCCGTTCGGGCTCTTCTTGGAGAGGTCGAGGCCGCAGAGCGGGGGGCACAGCACGTGTGGGTGGGCAGCGGCGGCGGCGTACAGCTCCCCGCAGTGGGTGCTGAGCGGATTGCTCGGTTCCACCGGCCGCGGCGGAGCCCCGAAGCAACTCTGGATAACCGGGGTGGCTGCGCGGAGGCCCCTGGCCAGCTTTCCGAAGGGCGCGGAGGCCGAATAGCTCCCACCGCCGCCACCACGCAGCTGGTAGTATTTGCCAGAGCGCTTCAGCTTCCTCTTGCACAGAGCCACCAGGTCCGGGATCTGCAGGTAGCTGGCGGCGGCCAGGATGGCCCCTAAGGCGGGCTCGGCGTTTGCGCCGCCAGCCGGCTCAGCCTCGCCCTCGGCGCCGGGGCCCAGGCGGCCGGTGTAGATGAAGTCGAGGACGGCGCGGAAGACGGCCGGGCTGACCATCTCCTGGTCCAGGTTGATGAGGTTGTCGTGCACCACCAGGGCCTTGAGGTAGGCGCTGCTGGCCGCCAACACGTTCTTGTGCGCGCGGAAGAGCGCGTTCTGCACCACCAGGATCACGTCGCAAAGGAAGCCCTTGGTGCGCTGCGCGTTGAGCTGGAGCAGCAGCTGCCGGGAGTGGCCCGTCGCCTCCGAGGCATCCAACATCGCTGCGCCTGCGGGGGTGGAGGAGAGAGAGCACAGCGGGCCTTAGCTGGGCTGGCCGCGCTTGCCCCCCACGCCCGGGAAGAGGGCGCCTCTCCTGCTCTCCTCCGCCTGGTCTTGCCCGCCGGCTCCCCTTATAGAGGGGCTTTCCCTCTTGGGCGGCGGAGGGAGGAGGCAGAGGAGGGGGCTCAGTCCCGGTGGGTCCCGGATCACAGCCTCGCACGCCCTCCTCCGGGTGGGGCTTCACACCTGGCGGGGCAGCCTCGGTACAATTTCCTCGCATCGCCTTCCCCGCCCCCCTCCTCCAGAGGGACAGATCTATGGGCGCGGACCCCCTGTGCTTCCGGGCCGTTTCTCTCCGGAGGCCAGGAAAGCCAGGCCGCTGTTAGCCTCCCGGGCCTTGATCTTACCACGAGTGGCCGGATTTGGGGAAGGGGGGAGGCGGCTTCAGGGCTGCAGGCCTGAGCGGAGAAGAACGGGGCAGCCGGTTGACCGGGTGACTCTGCGCCCGCAGGCCGCGGCTCGGCCTGCCTAGGGAACCGCCCTGTGGCCCGAGCCAGCGGTTGGGAGCCCCACTTCGTTCACCCGCTGCGGCCGCTCTTCTGCAGAGCCCCAGCCCCTGGTCTCTGGTCCGGCATGCCTAACCGACTCGTCTCCGACTTGCTCCTCCTGGCCGGCATCCCTGTCCAGCTGAGGGATCCCCGGCTAAGGGCGGCTGGGCTGGCAGGACAAGGCCGCCCAAACCCCAAAGCCACCCTGAAATCCGGCAGGAGCAGCCCCGCCGCCACCGCCTGTCAAAAGCTTCGCGGGGCAGGCAATGGGGGCTGAAGGACTCGGGTGTCGGCGCTGCTTCTGCCTTGGCCGGGCGAGGATGCCAAAGGCAGGGCGGGCGGATGAAGGAGGCACGGCCGCAGCAGGCCCTTCCCAGAGCAAAAGGGTGCCGGGCTCCACCGGGGCTCAGGCCAAGGGAGGAAGTCGGAGAGGGTCCCGCTGTGGCAGCCGCTTCCCAAAGGAGCCGCTCGGGGACTGGCCGGAGCCCCGAAGCCTCGGGCTGAGCGGCTCCTTTCCTTCTGCTGACTTCGGAATCCGCCCTGAGGAGCCCGGACGGACGGCCGCTTCCTGCCCGCCCGAGCCAGCTTGTGGAGCGGGCGAGAAACGCGATGTCAGGAGGCTCCGGGGTCTGCCCGCCCGCCCCGGTCCCGGCTTACCTGGAAGCCCCGTCGGATCGGCCAGGCAGGCGAGGTCCGCGTGGACACGCATGGCTCTCCCCGGCTGCCACGGCGGCGGCGGCAGCTCCTCTGCGCCCCTCGCAGCGCCTCAGGCCGCTTGCTGGAGGCTGCGCCGGCTGGTCCCCATGTGCCGGGAGCGCCGCGGCGGCGGAAAAGGTAAAGGCCAGGCCGCGAACTCCGCCTGACCCCGGGCTGAACTCGGGCGTGTTAAAGGAGCCGCCGCGGCTTCCTCCGCCTCCCAGCCAGCCAGCCAGCGAGCGCCGAGCTAGCAGTCGAGCGGGCGGGCAGGCAGCGGGGCTGGAAGTGAGCGGCGGGAGGAGGAGCCACCGGCGGGGTCCCGGAGGAGCAGCCCCGGGGAGGAGACCGCGCCGCGACCCCCTCCCGGCAAAGGGGGCAGGCAGGGGAAGGCTGGGCCCCCGAGAGCAGGGCGGGGCCAGCGCGGCGCGCCCATCGGAGCAGGACCAGCTGCGCTCTGCCGGGAGCCCAGACCGCCCCGTCCAGGGCACCGGCGCGCGGGAGAGCCGGCTGGGACGGCGCCGGAGGGAGCCGGGGGCGCGCGGCCGCTCGGCGACCAGGTGGGTCTCCGGGACAGGACGGGGCGGTCGGAGCGGGCTAAGCTGGCGCTGTGCGGGCCGTCTGCTTTTCCCTCAGGCCGGGCTTCCTCTGCCAGGGCTTTCCCTTCGGGCCCCGGTGGTCTTGACTTGTCCCGCGGCCTCCGTCCAAGAAATTCGCTCCCCGCCCACCCCCAGGGACCCCCCAATTCCTGCCGGTGCGGCGACCCCTGGCGGCCACCACGCGGCTCGGCGGCTCGGGCGGAAAATCTTGCTCCGGGACGCTTCGGAGGCCCCGCTGCAGCGCTCAGGCTCCGGGGCGGGCAGGTCGAGAGGGGGGAATAAAAGTGGGGGGAGGCATAATCCCCCCACCCTCATATGATGGTCTTGATTCGGAACTGTTTCCCCGTGGTCGGGCCGGGCGATTCCGATGTTCCCGGCCTTATCCGTGTCGTTGGAGAGAGCGCAGCGCAGGCCCGGAGCAGAAAAGGACCTTGGTGGCTCCCGAGTCGCGCCCCAGACCCACTGGGCAAACTGCCAGGCTCTTTGGGGCCCCTCTGACTCTGGCGACTTCGCACCCGGGCCCTCCGCCGCCCACACACCCTGGCCGAGGCAGGGCAGCCTGACAGGCGCGGCGCAGGCTCAAGGGGCTTCAGGCGCGGCCAGGGGGGACACAGGCTGCCCAAAGTGCCCCGCTGTGCCTTCCTGTCCCCCCGCTCCGGACGTTTTCAAAGAGCAAGACCGACGGAAAGGTGAAAACCGCTCTCGTCCGGCTTTTGTCCCACTTTAAGGGCCTCTTTTCGGACAGTTTACCTCTCTGTCCCAGCAGGCGGGCGAGGAACCCAAATTTCTGTTTTGTTTTGTTTTTTAATTACATTTATATGCCGCCCTTCTCCAGAGACTCAGGGCGGCTTACAATTTTGGAGCAACCCATCGCTCAGCCTTCCTTCCATTGTATATGCCTGCTTATTACTAGCGGCATTTTACAGTCAGCTAATTGCCCCCAACAATCTTGGGTCCTCACTTTACCTACCCCGAGAGGATGGAAGGCTGAGTCGACCTTGAGCCTGGTGGGATTCGAGCCTGCAATAATTGCAGGCAGCTGGAACTAAGTGCTAGGCGTTTAACAGCCTGCACCACCAAGGCCTTTTTATTTATTTTATTTATTTATATTGGGATTTCTATGCTGCCCTATCTCCAGAAGGACTCAGGGTGGCTCACAACAACAAAAAACATACAATACAAATTTTAAAAAGCCAATTAAACAACATCCCAATATAATAATTAACGTTAACAAACCAGCACTAAAAACCCAGGCAGGAACATTTGGGCAGAAAAATGTGCAGTTTTGCCTGGCCACATTTTGTAAATCTGGGGGGGGCAGGGGCTGCGGGGGCTCCTTCCAGCCCAAAAGCCTCACCCATGTCTGTAGGAAAGCCCCCCCTTCTCTGGGCCAAAGTCCCGGGGAAGGAGAAAGCGGCCCCTCTTGTTTTCAGGCTCAAAATATCCAAGTAGGCCCAGGAACGCGGGCGAAGCGCCCCTCGCTTTCACGCATTTGTGAGAACATCAAAAAGGAAAGAAAGAAAAAGAGAAACTTTTGGGCAAAACGGACGCGATTTCTCGGGAGGTAAAAGGCTGACTTCCCAGGGCTTCCGATGCCGCAGAGGGGGGGCTGCAGCCTGGATCTCGGGGTGTCGCGGAGGGAGGGCTGAAAGGGAAGGTTGCTTTCGCTTTCGCTTTCTCTGCGCTGGCAGGGCCGCCGCCTCCCACTCCCTCTTCCGGATCGTGCTCGCTAGTGAGGCCTTTAACCGGTAGAGCCGCTTCGGGTTCCCCCCCACGCCCCCCCACCCCCGAGAAGGCCTTTAGTGAGACTGAAAAGCGAATCTCCCGGCTGCGTTTTTCTTCGTTGAGAGGCACGAACATTTAAAAAAAATAAACAAACGTAACTCCTGATTTTCTGGTACTGAGATATTTGTTTCGCCATCACTTCAACCTGGAAAATCTTTTTCAAGATACCTACCAGCTGCGCTCACTAACAACAGAGAGGGAAAAATTAAAATCCGAAAAGTGGAATAGTCTGATTCAGCCGAGAACGAATCTCGTTCCGGGCTTCCTTGCTGGAAAACGGAGCAAAACCGTTTCGCGGCCTGTGTCGTTGATTCCCTTCCTTCGGGCCCTCCAAATATTTTCGAACATAGTTATCTTTTTAAAACGTATGAAGTTTAGGGACTTGTGTGTCTCGCCTTTAGATCCGATACAAACAAGCTAATTTGCAAGAGCTTTTAAGGGGTCGCCATATCAGTTCAACTCCAACTAGACAGTAAACAAGTTTTTAGAAGGAAATGAAGAATAGCAGATGCTCTTCTAAAATGTCTTCGGGTTCGGGGAGGGGGCGGCGGTTATAAAATAAACTTTCGGGGCTGGTTAGAGTCCTGCAATCCTCTGGCTGCCCCCTCTTTCAAATTTCTTGACAACTGAAAGGTTTACTACGACTCCAAAGGCGGCTCCGATCGCTTGTAAAGCGAATCGAACCCTTGTGGCGGTCCAGCCCTTCCCAGCCAGCCCCCCTTCAGACCCGCTGGACCAGAATTACACCCCCCACCCCCCCACACACACGCAAATACGCCTCAGCTCCACTCTCCCACAAGTAAATACTTCAAATAAATAAATAAATAAGGGGGCACGATCAGTTGTGGGGTGCCTGTTCGCCTGCTTTGCCCTGACGTCCGTTGTAGTTTAGGCGGGACTAAGAGAGCTCCCGCTCCGTTGGACAGGAATGTCCCCAGCGGAAGGGACCTGGCGTGGGCAACTGCCGTTTCTCGAAGAAGCTCCGGAGAGGCGCTTCGGTTCTCCCACGCTGGGCCAAGGAGGGCGAAAAGCGGGCCGGGGCTGAGGTTTTGGCTAGAGCCTTCCTCCAAGGGACTCGGTTATGAGGACCCGATGCCCAGAATATGGCCGTGGTTGGGAGAGCTTCCCCGCTTCTAACCTGCTCGGGACCCGCCCCACCGCTCCGGGCCTCTCCCTCGGGTGGGCTCTGCGGACAGCGCCCCCAAACTTCGTGGGGCGCAGAAGCTTCCACTCGGGGCCAGTGGAGGCTTCTGCGCCTCTCTTCGCTCCGCCCCACAGGAACCGGCAAGGGTGAGGGTTACTGGTGTCCCTCACCCCAGGGCTCCCTCCTTTGCAAGCGGGACCAGGCAGAGCCGCCTCCATTGGCGGATAGACTGCTGCAGGCTCTGGACGCTCTTTTTAGCCGGCTCCCAGAGCAGCCCTGGGAATCGACTCCACGGACTGAGCGAAGGGCGCTGCGAGGAGGAAACTGCGTTGGTCGCCCCCAGGCTCGGCCTCGGGTTACCTGGTCTCAGACCCGCTTTACTCCTCCCGCGGCCTCCCCGCCTCTACCTGGAAGGAGGGGTCCCCCCTTGAAACCTCCCGTCCTCCCCCCAGAACCGGTTTTTCTGGGGCCCGCGGGCCTCCCCGTCCCGGTGCGAAAGTAGGTGCTATGGGTGGGGAGGGCGGGAGGCTGAGGACGGGCAGAGGAAGCTGCGGTGCGTGGCAGGGGCTTAGCCCCGCGGTTCTCATTTCCCTTTTCCCACGGCTCCTTGCACGGACGCAGCAGCACTTGGGGACAGAAGGCCTCCGCTGCCCGCACCTATGCCAGGCAGCAAAGGGCACCGACCCCCGCCTTTCCCGGGGATGCAGCAGAGGAGCCACCTGGGAGGGCAGCCCTGCTTGTCTGAACTCTGCCAGCACCTTGATGTCGCCCCCCCCCAAGCAAAACCCAGGAAAGGAAGTTGGAGGGGGGGTTTAAGGCCCAAAGCTGGAAATGGGGAGAGCTGAGTTCTAGTCCCACCTGAGGCCCTGAATCCAGCTGGGGATGATGGGCCAATCTTTCTGTCCCAGCCCAGCAAGGCAAAGCACTCCCCACCAAACGCTGCCTAACAAACTGCAAGGAGGTGTCTAGGCACCCCCCCAACACACACACATACCAAAACAAGGCAACGGTTAAAGCCAAGCCACGGGGCTCTCTCAGCCTGGGGACCCCTCGAGGCAGCCACAGAGTCCAGCTCAGGCCTGCTATGGAGCCCGGGGCCACCCCAGTACAGGAAGCTCCACAGCAGCCTGGCTGAGCCAGAGGCCCCCTGGAGGCCCTTGGGGTCCCAATAGGCACAGGTGGGGGCTGGAGGGGGGAGGGCTCCAAGAGAAAGCCCCCACTCTGATGCTCCCTTGGGGTGCCTCTGCTCTTCTGGTGTCCTGGGGAGGGCGAGTCCCTCCTTCCCGCCCTGGCCCAGCGGCTGGGACACCCTGCCGGCCTTTCCAGGTGAGCTGCAACTGTCCCCCCCCCCATGGTCTCTCTGCATTGCTCCACCCTGCTTTCTTGAGCCCCCCCCACTTCACCAGACGGGAGACCAGCCCCGCCCTTCAGCTGCCTCCATGTGGAGTCCGGCTGGGCCATGCAGCCCTAAAGACACCTGTTTTCCTCTGAGCTGCCAGCAGCCCTTGGCTGTCCTGCCTCCCCTGGGTCCCTGGGGATGGCGGGTGGGTCTGGCTGGCCAAGAATCTGGGGCCGACTATGTCTCAGGTGGGGCACTGAGAACCAGAGGCTCTGGGGGAGAAGGACAACTTTGGGGGAGAGCCCCCCAGTTCCTCCCCCCAGGGTCGCCAGAGGTACAGCTCAGAAACCTTTCAAAGAGAGAGAAAAAATCTACTGGCTCATCCCTCACTGGCTGCCTTTACACTGGCAGTCCGCAACATGAAACCACAACTGAGCCCAGCATTTCTGTTGGCAACTGAGACAGTTGTTCCGTTCATTTTGCCCCATTTTATGACCTTTCTTGCCACTGTTGTTAAGTGAATCACTGCAGTTGTTAACTTAGTAACGCAGTTGTTAGGTGAATCTGGCTTCCCCACTGACTTTGCTGGCCAGGGAAGGCCACCAAAAGGGCCAGGTGGCCCCAGGCAACCACCATTAAGTATGAACCAGTTGCCAGGGGTCCGAATTTTGATCACTGACCTCTGAGACGCCGCAACAGTTGTGTGCAAAATGACCATCAATTGCTTTTTCAGTGCCCCTGTAACTCTGAATGGCCACTAAACCCAAGGACGGCCTGTAGCTCTTCTTCAGCCGGACAGCCCTGGTGACCCGGAGGGGATCCCAATGTTGGCCTGTTCCCTCAGTGGGAGAGGTGGGCGAATATGTGTGTGAGTTTGTATTTGAGCACCTATTCACAAGACTTGGAAGGAAAGGCTGGGATTTGTGATTTGGTTTTGTTTTTGCTTTTTTTTGCTTTTTAACTTTCCATCCAATTGATGCTTATTTTTCCCATCCTGAAAAAAAAGCAAAGGAAAAAGAGGGAGGAGGGGATGTGGGTCCCTGGTTTGTTTTGGGCAATGCGGGTTGTGGACTGTAAATATCATGTTGTCATCACTAAACACGTTATTGGAAGCGGAAGACCTCAAAGGGGCATTGGCTTCTGGGTCTCTGGATTCAGGGGACAAAAGGGGTCGGGGTGTCTTTCTTCCCTTTCCAGAGAGACCAAGGCTACCTCCCTCCACACTCCTCAGGATTCTTTCCAATCAGGGGTGTCCAACAGTGGCCCCTTTAAGACCTGTGGACTTCAACCCCAGAATTCCCCAGCCAGTTCTGGGCACTGAAGTCCCCAGGCCTTAAGAGTGGCCCAGGTTGATCTAAATGAAATGAAACATTGCAAAAGAGTCCCGATGATTGGGGGCCACATACAGAGGAAAACCTTTCACCCCAAGCGATCAAAGAACGCCTTCCTGATCAGCTACAGCCCCCTTGGTTGGTCATCCCGCTTCCTTATTGGAAGCTTAAACCAAGCTTCTTCCTTAGGAGCAGTCTACCTTGGAATACCAGCGCCTGCCTCTCAGCCTTGTCAACCCTGGTGGTGGGGAAACGGGGCCAGGTCTTACTGAATATTGCACAGGTTTCATTTCTCCCTGGCGAATGTCCCATTTAGAGGAAAGCCACCAGGAGCCTTCCCCCTCCCCCGCTGGAGTGCCTCAGTTTCCCCCGGAGAGCTGTTCCTTCTTGGACATAACAGCAGCTGGGGAGCACTGGGGGGGCTGCAGGGGGTCCTTTGCCTCAGAGAAACATGCAAGGGCCTCCTTGTAGGTTGGGGAGAGGGAATGGGGTGGGGTGAAGAAGCAGGACACAAGTGGTTCTCTTGACCGGAAGGCAAGACAGGAAGCAGCGGATGGAAACTCCTCAAGGAGAGAAGCAACCTGGAACTAAGGAGAAACTTCCTGACAGGGAGGACAATTAACCCGTGGAACAGCCTGCCACCAGAAGTCGTGGGTGCTCCAACAATGGAAGTTTTCAAGAAGAGACAGCCATTTGCCTGAAAGGGTCTGGGGCAGAGGCCTACACTCTTGGCCCCTTTAAGACTGCTGGACTTCAACTCCCAGAATTCTCCAGCCAGCAGAACTGGAGTCCACCAGTCTTGAAGACGCCAAGAGTGAGCAGGGGTTGGACTAGAAGATCTCCAGGTGCCTCCCAACTGTGGCTCTCATCAGGCAGAGGCCCAGAGAGAGTCTCTCTCCAACAGGAAAGATGATGGTTGCGTAGCCGAGGCGCTTGGGCACCAGGTACCCCCAAATCCAGAGTGGCCCCTCCCTCAGGCCCCTTGACCGAGAGAGGCAGCAGGCCAGTCATCTGGGGCAAAAGACAGGGAGGTGCCCCCCCCACCGGTGGCCATTTTAAAGGCAGCCAAGACATGGAGTGTTGGGGGGGGCAGCAGGGGCTTAGCCCCGCCCACCCTCCTTTGGAAATGGGTTCTGCCCTCCCTTCGCCTCCTCTTCGGCTAATTGTTGGAAACAATCCTTGGAAGGTCTGGCAGCGGCTGTTGTAAGGAATGGCTCCCCGAGGCCCCCGTGCAGGTAATTTATTGGCCTGGTATGTATAAATCACTCCCCCCCCAACCCTGCAACGTGGAGACAGCTGCCTCCCGGAGGCTCTGTGGAGCCCCCTGACTGACATCTCAGGTTGCCCTACTCGGGAAGGGAGGGAGAGGCGCCCCCAGCAGGTTTCCTGCCCACTGCCAGATGCCTTCCTGCGGGGGCGGGGGGCAGGCGGGGCACAGAGAAGCCCCAAGGCTGCAGTGTCAAGGGTCACTGGAGAAAAGTCCCATCCAGGGGGAAGGTTGGCTGGGCAGAGGCTGGCCTTGGCCGGGAGGGGCTGGTGGGGTGGAGCCCAGACCGGCCGACTGGTGATGCCATGGGCAGGTCACACTCCAGCCCTCCGGGCCCCCCGTTCGCCTCCTCCAAAGCCAGGCCTGGTGCACCCGGCGCGCCCCCCACCCCATAAAGCTCCTCCCCCCATCAGCATTCCCTTCCCCGGGCAAAGGGCGACTTCTGTGCAGCCCCTCCAAGGGGACCCCAGATTGCTGCAGAGTGTGGGCCCTTCCGCCCCCCGCTTTCCCAGCCGGCTCTGGGACATCCGTATCAGCACATGCGAAGGGGGGGGGAACTGAGCCTTTATGAGAGCGCTGAGCCAACGGCGTGCTAATAAATAAGGGGGCGGGGGGCGGGGGGTCTCGAGCGAAGCTTCGCCCCGGGAGTGAGGCTCGCTGTGGGAAGGGCACGGGGAGGGCACGGTTTCCGTGATGAGTTCAGCACATTGGAGCGCTTCGTGGTGGGGCGGTCTGGCTGGAGGGGCTTCTGCGCCCGTCCCCTCCCTCCCATTAATCACAGGCAAGCGAGGCCGGCCAGATGCTGGGAGCCTCTGCCGCTCCGCCAGCTGTGGCTTGGGCGCATGCTCCGACGCCGGCCCGGACAGCCTCCTTGGACAGGATACAAGCCCCGATTTCCGAACTTTCCCCCAAAGCCCCCCGCACCTGGCTTCCATTAAGAGGGCCTTGGCTGCCCGCACCGACCCGCTCTCCGCGCGCAGCCAGGCTGGAGCCCCCCCGCCCCCACCCGGGGCAAGGCGCTGCGGAGCTTCCTGCCGGCTGCCCTGCTGCCTCCCCCTGTGTGTGTGTGTGTGTGTGTGTGTGTGTCCCTTCGGGGGAGGGGGCAGCTTTTGCCTGGGAGACGCCAAAGGCTGCTGCCCGGAGGGAGGGGGCGGCCTCTCGCGCCAGTCCAGTCCGACGGCGGCTAGGAGAACTCTGCAGACCCCTGAGCCCCTCATTTTGGGGAGGGCGGGGTGGAGGAGGACGCCTGGCTTCCTGATGTGTGAACGTCTCCCCACTGCTCTCTCTATCACACCTCCAGATGCCTCCCTCCTTCCCACCCCCGCCTCACATAATCCTTGCACAGCTGGCCCTGGATCAGAAGGTGGCCCAGGAGGGTCTTTTGCAGGCCCCCAGAAGGTGACCCGCCCCCGAAGCCTTTCGCCTTATTTATCTATCTATCTATCTAGCCTGCTTGGGAGGCTCGGCCAGAGGGAGGCTCCACATGTGGGGAGGGGCGCATTCCCTGCCGCGGCGTCACAGGCTGATGTTCTCCAGGGAGAGGCCCATCTCCGCGCTTGGCTCGCACCCACCGCCCTGACAGGCCTTGGCAAGGGGGATCGGAACAGCCGTGCAGGAGGGGCCGGGCGCAGCCAGGCAGATGCATCCGGAGGTCAGAGGGACCTTGCAGGACAGGAGGGCCAGCCAGGGAAGCCAGGGCCACTGGCCGGGAGGAGCTCCCAGGGGAAGCCTCAGGGACTGGGGCAGCGTCCAGGCACATTCCAAGGCCACTGGCCTCCACGGCCCTGGGAACTGGCAGAGCAGGCAGGAAGGCAGGGAGGGAGGGAGGGAGGGCTTCCCAGCAGGTTTTCAGCCTTTTGTGTGCCTTCGTTCTCCCAGCCAGCAGCAGCGTTAAACCACCATTCATGGTCCTCTGTTGGCTTCTGGATTCAGCCAGGAGAGTCTGGGGGTCTCCTTGGCCCACAAAGAGCTTAGTGGACAGGCCAGTATGGAGGAGGGAATGATCTTAGTAGTAGGCTAGCCTGTCCCAGGGGGATCCCCCTTTCAGGCCAAATGACTTGCCCAAACAGAACCGGGCAGTGGGGGTTGACTAACTGGGTGGAAGGGGACAGGGTTTTCCCTGCCCCTCCGCTTGGTCAGATGTGACCCTTGGGCCTCCTGCAGTGGGATCCTAGCAGCCGAGGGTCTCGGGGAGCCTTTTCTGCTTTGGGCACTCAAAGCGAGGGACACAGTTTCTCCTTAGAATAACTTTATGGTCACTTCGAAGGTACACTAATTGGCATACATTAAAATGAAATTTCGTTGCATGCAGCTCCCAAAGGGTCACCACCTCCAATATACACTTCATGAACATGACAGAATAAATAAATACAAAATTATGCATAGACCACATATATGACACGGAGAAACTGATGGCCCAGGGAACAAAGTGGCTACAGAATCTGGAAGTCCTGCCAGAAACACTTTGAAACCTCCTCCCGGAGGGGAGCAACAGAAACAGGCAGTGAAGTGAGTGTGTAGGGTCTCTAACAAGGCTTCGAGCTCTGAGCACGTAACGCTTATAAGCGGTATCCTGAATGACAGGATGCGAGCTTCCTATAATCTTCTCCACTGTCCTCACCACTCTCTGTAGGGACTTTCTATCTGAGGCACTGCAGCCACCAAACCAAACTGGGATGCAGTCTGTTAAAATGGTCTGAATCGTGCCTCTGTAAGAAGTGGCCAGGACAAGAGGAGAAAGAGGTGCTCTCCTCCTGCAATGCAGGAAATGCAGGTGCTGGTTTGCATGCTTCCCTAAGGATAACGTGAGGGAGGACCAGTTCAGATTGTTAGGTATCTGCACCCCCAGATACTTCATATCGTCAGCCACAACTACGGCTACATTCTTGATACTGAGTGGAGTATACTAGCTCTTTCTAACACCTACAATGATTTCCTTTGTTTTATTAACATTTAGAATAGGTTACTTTTATTGCACTAGTCCACTAGACCCTTCCCTTCTTCCCTATAAACATCTTCATCCTGGTAATAGTTTTTTTTTTAAAATTCATATTTATATGCTGCCCTTCTCTGGAGACTCAGGGCGGCTTACAATCTTTGGAGCACAACCCAATGCTCTCAGCAATCGCCTTCATTCCATTGTATATGCCTGCTTATTACTAGGGCTTTTTGGCCTCCCCGCCAAGCGGCATTTTTACAAAGTCAGCTTATTGCCCCCAACAATCTTGGGTCCTCAGCTGAACACCAGTTCACATGTGGAAGAGAAGATTGGAAGCTCAGGTTGGATTGTGCCCTCTGAGCCTGGTGGTTTTCCTGCAGACATTTCATGACCCAGCTAGGTAACATAATCAGTGCTAGAAGGGAGGGGGGCTGCAGAGAGGAGGAGGACTGTGAGGTCCTTGGTGTTCTCTGAGCTTCGTTGTTTTCTTGTAGATGTTTCACTCCCCAACTAGGAACATCATCAATGCTAGAGTTATAATACTTAGCACTGATGATGTTACCTAGCTGGGTCATAAAACAACCAGAAACCATCAAGGACCCCACAATTGTTGTCCCCCCTCCTCCTCCTTGCAAACATCATTTCCTTGTAGCCCTGATGATGTTCCCTAGTTGGGTCATGAAACATCTGCAAGAAAACCACCCAGCTCAGAGAGCACCACGGACCCCATGAGGATACAAGTCAACACAAGACATTTGCAGGTGGCAGCCTTACTGAGTGCATGGGAAGAGAGAGAAGGAAGAAGAGGTTGGCCAAATGTAGGCACAGTCTTTCATGAGAAATGGGAAAATACTCTTTGTATGCTCAGGGGCAGCCTGCTATTCCTTTTCTTCTAGATTTCAAGCCAGGCTATCTAATAGTTAACTAAAAACTGATGGAAAACACAATGAAGCTCCTTTTTCTTTTTAACCAGACTGCCCCTGTGCTGTCCAGCCAGTTTAGAGTTAATGGGATTTGGGATAAGTAGTTAGGAATTGGGAGCTGTCCCCTTAAGGGAATGCATCATGGTAAATGTAGTTAAGGTATCCTGGGAAATGTAGTCCATGTCAGGTGGTCACATCTGTATCCCTGATTGGTCACTAAATTGACCCTTGTTGGGTCCGGGGAGGCTCCCTCACTCTAGCCTGAATCCTATACCATGCGGTCACTACAATCATCATCATGGTTATCATCATAGGGATGAGAGTTTAATATCTTTCTACACCACGATTCAGATATTTAAAGGATTGGACATTAAGAAGAACTTCGTCATAAATGTGAGTTGGCAGGATGCCTGATGAACCAATAAAAAAGACTTTGTTTAGATGCTTTGTGGAGTTGCTCTGTCTGCTTTATACCCATCTGGAGTGTAATAAGCAGAACAGCCCCACCCCCCAGCTCCTCCAGTGATGGTGCATCCTTTCAGGGCATCTATGGGGGACCAGAAGTGAGGCTACAAAAGGGGGCCAGGCAGGGGCTTGAAAGTGAGCCCTGCGCAGATATCTTGTCGTTTCTCCAATTTTTAGCAAATACAATTCTAGCAGCTGTTAATACATTAAGAATCAAATATTTCATCTCTTTGCTGAATGTCTCTGGCATAATTCCCAATCAAAATATCTCAGGTTTCAAGTCTATATGTTGTTGTGTCATTTTTTCCAACCACGTATGGATTTTAGTCCAATATCTTTTTGCATCAGCACAAGTCCACCACATATGGTAGTATGAGCCGCGTGTCTGGTGACATTTCCAACACTTATCCAATTTATCCTTGAACATTCTTGCAATCCTTCTCGGGGATAGGTGCCACCTGTAAAACAACTTATACAAATTTTCTTTATATGCAGTTGATATTGTCATTTTATAGTTCTGATCCCATAGTGTTTGCCATCTCTCTAAATTTATCCCATAACCAAAATTTCCCCCCCAGGCAATCACTGTTTCTTTAACCAGTTCTTCTTCCATTCTAAATTCTAGTAAGTGCCCATAAAGTTTTTAAATTACTTTTTCATTCATACCCATCAAAATTTTATCCAATTCAGTTGGCTTATTATAAATACCTTCAGCCTTAGAGTCCTCATCATATCTAGATTGTATTTGCAGATATGAAAACCAGTTCATTTTTATTCCTTGTTCCTGTAGTGTTTGCATCGATTTAAGTTCACCCTTTTCATTTAAAATCTCTCCATATCTAACTGTTTGTTCCTTTTTATATATTATTGGATATGAAAAAGCTTCAGTAGTAGATACCGATAGTGAAATTTGTATATAATATTGTTTCCTAATTTTTTTATTTATTTATTAAATTATTTATTTATTAAATTTATATCCTGCCTCTCTTCCCCCATCGGGGAACTTGAGGCCAATTTCCAATTTAAAAACAAAGCTTCTCGAATATAATGCCTTCTAAAATATCCTTGCGTTTTAGTTCCCTTATACCATAGGAAAGCATGCCACCCTAATAGCAAATCATGGCCTTCTAAAGTTAATAGTTATTATTCCTCAATGTTATCCATACCTTCACCCACATCAGACTTGCAGGAAGTGATTAAGAAAATTTTGGACTGTGCCGAAATTAGTAGATTAACATTTGAAATTAGAGCTCAAGAAGAAGAACAGTTTTTTAAGATATGGAGTATGTTTTATCAATGGTTAGATAAAAAAACTTGGTAATATGTGGATATGATAGAGATAAATATAATTGTTGAATGAGAATATAATATAGAGACTATAATATTGTAGAGAGTTAATAATAATCATATTGGATAATAGAGGAGATAATTTAGGTAATGTATGAACTAAATATATAAGTTTTTGAGTTCTTCAAATAGATAAGAGGCGGTTGTATTTTTTAAATTATTTCTTGTTTGTTCTGTATATTTCTTTTTCTTTTCTTCTGCAATGGAGAGTATTGATGGTAAGGGGATGGCACCGAGATTTGTGATCGACTGACACACTTGAAATTGATGCTGGTTTATGTTTTTTTATGTTATGTTTGTCTTGTTTGTCTTGGAAAAAAATAATAAAACTTAAAAAAAAAATGAGCCCTGAGCCAGCCGTGTGCGGCAGCAGCCAAAAAAGCCAATGCAATCCTAGGCTGCATCAGCAAAGGGATCGCACCGAGAGCGTGTGAAGTTTTAATACTGCTTTATAATGCTTTGGAAAACCACACTTAGCGTGATACAAGAAAAGACGCTGGGACTTTAGTAAGAGCACAGACAAGAGCACTCTGAAATGGTGGAGGCCCCCTTCAGGGGGATGGACTTGAAGACCTCCAAGGTCCCTTCTGACGGTTGGACTTTCTTTGTTTTTCTTTGAAGGAGTTTTGCTTCTCATGCAAGACGCTTGTTCAGCTCTGACTAGATGGTGGGGAAGGGGGGGATTTTGACTCCTGTATAAATCCTGTATTTATACTTCCCTTCCCTGCCACCCAGTCAGAGCTGAAGAAGCGTCTTGCATGAGAAGCGAAATGCCTTCAGAGAAAAACAAAGAGAAAAACACCTTTGGGCCAAGCAGGACCTGGAGGATGGAGAAACTCCACAGGCGTCTCTGCCAACACTATGGAAGAGGCTAGAAGTCCAGCTTCCAGACTGCGGATAGGAAAGTTCGGACAGCCACCAGATGGGAGCAGAATGAGCCAGAAGGCTCCCACTTTGCTGCCTTCGCGGGACGGTGCCGATGTTTGTCCCCACTTTTTGGTCTGTAAAAGGCCAAGGAAGAAAAGAGGCGGACGGGGAGGGACGAGCGAGGTCTCGCCTCTCCGCCCGCAATGCCCGTTGCTGCCACCGGGGGGCAGCACAGGCCGCCGATGCAGCCCTGCGCCCGCGGGGCCCCTTCCCCGCCTCGCGCGACCAGGACCAGCCGCGGCGTTTCGGGTCCAGCGCCCGGAGGGCTTCTGGGCAGCCTCGCGGGTCCGGGACGGAGCGCGGTGGCGGCGGCTGTGCCGGAGGGAGGGGAGGCGAGGCAGCGCTACCTCCTCTGCGTTGCCTTTGGCAAAAGCGGCGGGGAAGGCATGCCAGGTGCGGGGGTTTTATTCAGAGTTTGGCTGCCAGCTGCGCCACCGCGGCCCGCACGCCCGGACCTTCTTCCCGGCGAGTTAGGGACCTCCAAGGCTCCTGAGTGTCTAGGCCAAGCTGTTGCCCACCCCAGTCAGGGGGGCTCGGGGGAGTCCTGGGCAGGAGAAGCTGCCCGAGGCCTCTCCAGAACCAGAGCTCCGCTCTTTGCGGAGGGGGCTTCCCTGAAGGCTAATTCCGGGCAAAGAGGCCCTGCGGAATCCAAACACTGAGACTTATTTTACCTCCGGGCCGGGGTGGGTGGGGGGTTCGGTGGAAATGAAAAGCACCTAAAATGAGCATGGCCAGCTGGGGAATTCTGGGAGTTGAAGTGCCCAGGTGTTCAAATCGCCAAGGTTGAACACTCCTGGTTTAACAAGAGCAATAGCCTTGGTGGTGCAGGCTGTTAAATGCCTAGCACTTAAGTTCCAGCTGCCTGCAATTAGTGCAGGCTCCAATCCCACCAGGCTCAAGGTCGACTCAGCCTTCCATCCTCTCGTGGGAGGTAAATGGAGGACCCAAGATTGTTGGGGGCAATTAGTTGACTTTGTAAAAATGCCGCTTAGTAATAAGCAGGCAGATACAATGGAAGGAAGGCTATTGCTGAGCGCATTGGGTTGTATCCCAAAAATTGTAAGCCGCCCTGAGTCTTCGGAGAAGGGCGGCATATAAATGTAATTTTTAAAAAGCATTCGAACTTATATTCTGCCCCAGGGTGTTTTTGCAGCCCTCTCTCTAAGCACTTTACCGAGTCACAGCCTCTTGACCCCCAACAATCTGGGCCCTCAATTTACTGACCTGGGAAGGATGGAAGGCTGAGTCAACCTTGAGCTGGTCAGGATCGAACCCCTGGCTGTGGGCAGAATTAGCTTGCAAGACTGCATTTTAATCACTGCACCACCATTAAAACATCGCCACCTAATATTTCAGGTACATGTAAGCATAATAGTGCCACCCATTGCCCAGGCCCAAAGGCCCCCTGAAATAGCCAGGTCTTTCTGGGATCATTCCTCCTTGCCTCAGGAGGTGTGATTCCCACAGAAGGGCAGCGTGGCCCCCTGGTCCTCCTACCCTCAAACCTCCAGGCTGGCCGGTGCCATTTCTGCTTTATTCAAGGAGAGCCCCAGTCTAGAAGTAAGGAGGCATTTCCTGACAGTGGGAACTATCCATTAGGGAAGAGCTTTGCCTCCAGAGGTTGTGGAGGTTTTCAAGACCAGGCTGCCATTTAATTGCATGGAATGAGGTCTCCTGCCTTGGGGGGGGGTGGACTAGAAGACCTCAAAGGCCCCTTCCAACTCTGTTACTCTCTATCGTGTTTTCTGGCAGGGCAGGAATCCAGTGCACAAGCTCACCTGGGAGCCAATTTCACACTTAAGTGCATGGGCCATTAGGTGGAGACAGAGCAGGTGGCCAGCAAAGGTAGGCTGACTGGCGAAGGAGTGTCTAGGTGGTTGAGGAGAGACAAGGGATGAAGACTGAACTGCAAGACCAACATCGGAAAGCAGAGCGAATGGGTGGAGGAGAAGAGGAAGGCAGAGAAAGCTGCGGTCTGGTGGCGGCTGATCAGAGCCCCAGACACACACACACACACACACACACACACAGATGGCAGTTCAAGGGGACAAGAGCAGAGGTGCATACAGGTGGAAGCGAGGAGAGCACCATTCACTGAGGAATAATGGTGCAGGCCAGGGGCCTCCAACCTTGGCCACTTTAAGACTTGGGGACTTCAATTCCCAAAGCTGGCTGAGGAATTCTGGGGCCAAGGCTGGAGAACCCTGGTCTGCTGGCTGAGGAACTCTGGGAGTTGGAGTCCACAAGTCTCAAAGGGGCCAAGGTTGGACTGTTGAACTGAGGTGATGCACAAATTTCAAAAACAAAAATTCCCCTCGTTTCATCACACAGCGTCTCAAGCACCCCCCTCTCTAAGACTCCAGCTTAGCAGTCTCTCTGTTTCCCCTCTCCCCCCCACCCCGTGGGCAGACTTGCCACAGACGTGCCTGTCTTTTCCCGCAGACCTTCCTTCCTTCTACCTTCCATGCTTGCTTTGACATCCTCCATCCATTCCCCTCCGGGGAGGCCCAGCCATTGTACGGCTCTCTTTCTGTAGACCTTAGGATGCCTCCATGGCCCAGACCTCAATTCCTTGTCCTTGGCAGAGCCAATCTCTCAGTGGCATCACTCAACGGCTTCCACCTTTTCTGCAAACCAGTCAGATTCTCTGCCCGTGACGTGGCCTCGCCCTCCCCTCCCACCACCAAGAGAATTTCCTGGATGTTTGTGGGTAAGCGCCTGTCTTCCATTGAAGATGGGTGTATTGCAAAACACCTGCAGACCCCTCACCTCCGGGCCACAAACTCTTTCAACGCCTCCCCCAGGATGGGGCTCGAGGGCATTGCCTGCCAAAACAATGAGACACGAAGAGACTTTTTCTCTCTGCTGCCCTCCTTCTCTTGAGCAGCTGAGTCTCACAGTGCTGCCTAATGTCTACGCATGCTAACCCTTGTAGTGTGGCTGCAGTCGTCTTACCTATCCTTCTTATTATCTTCTTTACTCCCTCCTCTTATTGGTATTATTATTATTATTATTATTATTATCATTATCATCATTCTGTTGCTTTGCATATACACCGAGTGTTTGTGTACCGGAGACAAATTCCTTGTGAGTATAATCGCACTTGGCCCAAATAAACCCTTCTGTTCTGTCCTATATTCTGATCTGTTTCTATTTCTTTTCTGCTCTCCTCTCTTCTTTCTCTTCTATATTCTGTCCTGTCCTGTTCAACATACGTTAAGCAACCATGGAGACCATCAGACTCTCGTCTAGCTCAGCATTGAACCATTCCATATTCTCACACAATGATTTATAATTCACAACAATATCAACAGGCAGCTTTCAATGCCATCACACAAAACACTCCTTAATCTAAGCCTATTCATGTGATGGAACTCATTCTCCAACTCAAGGCATGCACAGTAAATGTCAACGTTCACCCATTTCCTCTCACCTGCTGAAGGTTCCCCCAGCTTGTCTCCTCTCTTTCCTGCGAAGGGGGAAGGGAAACAAGCTGACCCTGCTTCCAGGTTGCTCCCCTTCCGGTCTTCCTGTGGAGGGGAAGGGCCCGGTTCCCTGTTCTCAGCCCAAAGGCCAGTGGGGCTCCTGGGTGCTCTCTGAGCTGGGCAGCTTCCTGGCAGACATTTCATTACACAACTAAGTAACATTATCAGTGCAAGGGAAGATGGGGTTTGCTCCCTGTTTATGCAGGGCACTACTACTGGAAGAGAGTGGGCGCATATCCCACCCTCTTCCAGCACTGATGATGTTCCCTAGCTGGGTCATGAAACATTTGTAAGAAAACAACCAACCTCAGAGTACACTCCACAGGTCTCCTCCTCTTCCTCCTCCTCCTCTTCCTCCTCTGTTTCAACTCCTTCCTTCAAAACGACGCTATAGAGCCCTGCATACCAGAACAACTATCACTATTAATCTTCTCATCACTCCTTATCACCCACCCCCTCCCACTTGTGACTGTATGACTGTAACTTTGTCGCTTGTATCCTTACAATTTATATTGACTGTTTCCTAGTATGATTTGATGGCTTATTGTACTCTATGACTATCATTAAGCCAAATCAGTGATGCCCTCTCCATGATGTCCCGTTGTCTGGATGCGGTACAGATCTGGATGGGCAGGAACAGCTCAATCTGGCCAAGACCGAGTGGTTGTGAGTACAGGCATCTCGGACCAGTCAACAGATTCCACCTTTGGTCATAGGGGGAGAGGTGTTGCCCCCTGTGGACAGGGCTTGGAACCTGGGAGTCCTCCTGGACTCACGGCTCAGTTTGGAGAAGCAGGTGGGGGCCGTGACCAGGGGCGCTTTTGCCCAGGTCCAACTGGTTCACCAGTTGCCCATATCTGGACTGAGATGCCTTCGCGATCACTCATGCACTTGTCACGTCCCGACTCGACTACTGCAACGCTCTCTATTTAGGACTGCCCTTGCATACCATCTGGAGGCTTCAGCTGGTGCAGAATGCGGCTGCGTGGGTTGTGATGGGAGTTTCCCAGTACTCCCATGTTCGCCTCCTCTGCTGAGCTGCATTGGTTGCCGGTTGCCCTCTGAGTGAGATTCAAGGTGTTGGCATTAACATTCAAAGTCCTTCACGGCGTGGGTCCAGGGTACTTACGGGAGCATCTCCTGCCAATATTGAATACCGATCACCCTGTGTGTGCGCACAGACGGGGACTCCTCAGGGTGCTGTCCGTGAGACAGTGTCGGCTGGCAGTGCCTTGGGGAAGGGCCTACTCTGTTGCAGTCCCTGCTTTGTGGAACCAACTACCTCTGGAGCTCTGTTTGGCTCCTGATCCCCACTCTTTCTGCCGTGATTTGAAAACCTGGCTGTTTGAACAGGCCAGGCTGGACTGACCTCTTGGGGGGGGGTTAAATTAGTTTTAAATTAATTTTAGTTATTGGGCTTGTTTAAGTTTAATTCTTTTTAAAATATTTATTGTTGTATTTTAATTGTGAGCAGCCGAGTCCTTTAGGAGAGGAGGCGCATACAAGAATAAATAAATAAATAAATAAATAAATAAATAAATAAGTGTTGCACATTATGATTCTTGACTCTTGATGAATGTATCTTTTCTCTTATGTACACTTGAGAGTTTATGTACTAAAGACAAATTCCTTGTGTGTCCAACCACACTTGGCCAATAAAGAATTCTATCTATTCTATTCTAAAAAGGTAAATGCTCCCCTGGTACATGCCTGCTCATCATTTCTGATTCTAGGGGCAGTGCTCACCTCCGTTGCAAAGCCGAAGAGCCAGCGCTGTCCGAAGACGTCTCCGTGGTCGTGTGGCTGGCATGACTAAATGCAGAAGGCACACAGAATGCTATTCCCTTCCCACCAAAGGGGTCCCTATTTTTTACATGCTTTCAAACTGCTAGGTTGGCAGAAGCTGGGACAAGGAACGGGAGCTCAATCCGTGACACGGCGCTAGGGATTCGAACTGCCAAACTGCCAACCTTTCTGATCGATATGCTCAGCATCTCAGCCGCTGAGCCACCGCGTCCTTTTCATACCCAGTTCCTGCAACCTTTCTTCAGATGTTTTAGCCTCCTCCTCCTCCTCCTCCTCCTCCTCCTCCTCCTCCTCCTCCTCCTCATCATCATCATCATCATCTTTGTGGCTCTTCTCTGCCCCCTTGATGGCAAGGCTGCATTAACAGAGTCTTGCGAATCTGAGAGGACAAAGGCCCAGCCTCCACTTTTCATTGCTGATCCGTCAGGGTTCCTAGGTCTCTTCCTCTGACCGTTGACTGCCTGGGGCTCCTGCCCCTCTTCCCGGGTGGTTTCCTAGGCAGCCACATCTCTCCTTCCCTTCCCTCAAGGCCAAGCATGCATTGCATGGGAGGCTGTCGGGGGCCACGGAGAAGAGACCCGCTGCCTCTCTGTGCCATCATTCCTCTGAAGTTTGGTGACTCCTCTCTGCCTCCCCTCGGCCGCCTCGTCTGCAAATTGTTTGTCACAGAAGGCAGCAGAAATGAAGCTTTATTGACACAACTGCTGTGTTCCAGCCCACGAAGCCAGGAGGGCTGAGGAGAGGAGAGAGGCAAGAGTCTGACCGAAGAGCAGGAACTTCTACTGCTCTGATTTGCTTGCAGGATCTTGGGATTCTACAGGCAAAACTGGAGAACTCTGGCTAAGGACAGCTGGGTTATTGTTAAGGAAAACCACATTTTCCAGCAGCACTGAAAATAGCCTGATGTCAAGTTAGAGTAACAGAGCTGGAAGGGACCTTGGAGGTCATCTAGTCCAACCCACTGCTCATGCAGGAGATCCTAGACCATTCCAGACCAATGGCTGTCCAGTCTCTTCTGGAAAGCCTCCCGTGACAGAGCAGCCACAACTTCTGGTGGCAAAGCTGCTCCACTGGTTCATGGTTCTCCCCTTCAGGAGATGGTTGGAGAAACACTGATCTGACCCAACAACTGGAACTAGCTCATCCCAATGGGGGTCAGCCCACCCCACTTATCCTGGCAGAAGGGGCAGCTCTGGGTCCTATCAGCCAGGCTGGTGAGGTCCAGGCAAAGGGCCTGTTTTGCCCTGGCTCTCATCCTTTGGAATATCATACCCCTCAAGGTGAAAGCTAGCCTCGGCTCTCAGCCTTCTGAAAGAGCCTCAAAACCTGGCTTTGCCAATTGGCCAGGGGCCCCAATGGGGCCCCTCATCTTGGAGGTGGCTAGTAGACTAATACAAGGTCTTACCTCCACCTCATCTATGCCTTGTCCCTCATTCTCTCTTCTCGAGAGAGCTGCGCCTTTGCATTCAGGGTCCAAAGTATGACTAGAGTCTGGTCATTTCAGAGGGACTTTTTTCTATCTGATTCTTAGGCATCTTAGAGAATTGTTTACATAATTACAGAACAGAACAGAGATGGAGGGGACCTTGGAGGTCTTCTAGTCAGGCCCCTGCTCAAGGAGGAGACTCCAGACCATCCCAGACCAATGGCTGCCCGGTCTCTTCTTAAAAGCCTCCAGTGTTAAAGCATCCACAACTTTTGGTAACAACTTATAAAGCCCTGTATGGCTTGAGTCCGGAGTACTTGCAAGAACGTCTCCTTCCGCTGACAAATACCAATCGCCTGTGCTCTCCCCAGGCGGGCCTCCTGGGGATACGGTCAGCTAAACAGTGTAGGCTGGCGGCCCCTAGGGGGAGGGCCTTCTCTGTGGGGGCTCCCACCCTCTGGAACCAGCTACCCCTTGAGTTGCACTTGGCCCCTGATCTCCGCTCCTTCCGCCGCGACCTCAAAACTGGCTATTTTTGCAATCTGGCCTGGACTGACAGGGGATCGGGGTTTTTAATTTGATTGTTTATTTGGCATAATTTAATATCTTTTTAATTTCTTTTAACTTTTGTACTTTCTGTTTTTTATGTATGCGCTGAGTCCTTCGGGAAAGAGGGAGGCTTATAAGTCCAAATAAAACAAAACAAACAAACAAAACAACTTCTGTAGTCTAATTTGCCCGTTGGCAAGTCAATGTCGCCTGGTGGTGCCCCGGGGTCGAGCCTACTCTGTGGTGGTTCCCGCCCTGTGGAACCAACTACCCCTGGGGCTCCGTCTGGTCCCTGACCTCCGCACCTTCCGCCATGACTTGAAGACCTGGTTATTTGAACAGGCTGAGCTGTGCTGACCTCCTGGGGGGGGGGGGTTAAATTTAATTTTAATTGAATGTTATAATTATTGGGCTTGCGTCTATTTAATTCTTTTTTAATTATTTATTGTTACTGTCTGGTTTTAGTTGTGAGCCGCCCTGAGTCTTCGGAGATGGGGCGGCATACAAGTCCAATAAATAAATAAATAAATAAAGCGAGCTGCATTGGTTACCGGTTGCCCTCCAGGTGCGATTCAAGGTTTTGACATTAACATTCATTAACCTTCATGGCATGGGTCCGGGTACTAGGGACGTCTCCTGCCAATATCAAATACCGGTCGCCCTGTGCGAGCACATAGGTTGGGACTCCTCGGGTTGCTGTCCACACAACAATGTCGGCTTGCGGTGACCCGGGGAAGGGCCTATTCTGCATCGGCCCCCGCCTTATGGAACCAGCTACCCATTGAGCTCTGGCTGGCTGCCGATCTCTCCTCTTTCCGGCGCAATCTAAAAACCTGGTTGTTTTTACAGGCTGGGCTGGTCTGATCTCCTAGGGGAGAGGGTGGGTTTTAAATTCGATTTTAATTTGGTTTTATACTTGTATTTTGGCTTGTTTAGTTTAATTTCTTTTTAACTAATTTATTGTTCTGTGTTTTTATCTGTGAGCCGCCCCGAGTCCTTTCTGGAGAGTGGCGGCATACAAGTCAAGACAAAATAAATAAATAAATAAATAAATAAATAAATAAATAAATAAATAAATAATTTTTCCACAGGTCCTCACAGCAAGGAAATTGCTCCTTAGTTCCCGGTTGCTTCTCTCCTTGATCAGTTTCCACCTGTTGCTTCTTGTCCTGCCTTCAGGGGCTTTGGGGAATAGCTTGAGCCCCCCACTCTTCTTTGGGGCAGCCTGTCAAATATTGGAAGGCTGCTATCATGTCTCCCCTGGTCCTTCTCTTCACTAGACTAGACTGCAACTGTTCTCTGTATCTTTTAGCCTCCAGTCCCCTAATCATCTCTGTTGCTGTTTGCAAAAGAACCAGTACTGAAGTATCCTGACCCCAAACAACCCTTCATCATTCAAGCAGACACCAGTGATGTGGCAGTGGGAGCAGTGTTACTCCAAAGAAACAACCAAGGAAGCATACAGCCCTGCGCCTACATCTCCTGCAAGCTCATGGACACAGAGAGACGATGGGCTGCATGGGAAAAAGAGGCTTTTTCAGTGAGATGGGCACTGCAAACCTGGTGCCACCTGCTGGAAGGGGGGCAGAGACCATTCAAAGTCTGGACCGACCATGAAAACCTGGAAGCCCTTAGGGCCCCATGAAAACTATCACCCAAACAAGTCTGATGGGCTCAATACTTCAACCGATTCGACTTCGTGCTAAAACACATCCGGGGGGGAGGAACTTTCTGGCTGACGCCCTCTCCCACATGCCCCAGTACAAATGTGAAAGGGAGGAGGTTGTATACGCCATCACCCCCCCCAACAAATAGCTGCCCAAGTAACCACCAGACAACAACGCCATGATCAGCAAGACCAACCCGCAGATGAGCTAACTATGAAACTCTAAACCAAACTGCTAGCAGATCCCTGGGTTCGGGACAATCAACACACCTTGAGAAAAAGAGATAACCTGGTGTGGAAGTGGACAAAACTCTATGTCCCAGAATCCCTATGCACCCTAGTTCTTCAGAGGATCCATGATGCCAAACCCGCAGGCCACTTTGGGTTCTTAAAGACTTTACACTTGGCAGTTCTGGTGGCCTGGAAAGACATGGACAGTTATGTGAAAAGTTGCACCATCTGTGCTGCGATGAAAAAATGACCAGGAAAACCCCCTGGACTGCTACAAATGATAGCGGAGCCGATGAGGCCGTGGGAGGAGATTGCAATGGACTTCCTAGTGGAGTTGCCAAAAAGTGGGGGAAACATGGTGATCTGGACTGTAATAGACTTATTTTCCAAACAGGCACATTTCATACCTTGCAGCAGACCACCCTCAGCCCGCCAGTTAGCCAAACTGTTCCTGAAGCACATCTACCACCGGCATGGAGTGCCATGGAGAATTATCTCAGACAGAGGGGTCCAATTCACAGCCAAATTTTGGAGGGAGTTCCTGCAGTCTATTGGGTCATCCCAGCGCCTTAGCTCGGCCTTTCATCCAAGCACCAATGGGGGGCAGAGAAATTGAACACCATGGTAGAGCAGTATCTGAGGTGCTATGTGAATTATCAGCAGTCCAATTGGGCAGACCTCCTGCCTTTCGCAGAGGTCGCGTACAATAATGCTGTTCACAGTAGCACGAGACTAATCCCCTTCAAGGTAGTGAGCGGTGTGGACTTCGTCCCAATGCCTGAGTATCCAAGGGACCCCCTCCTCAGTCAGCCTGACCGATTGGATGTCAACGCTGAAAGCAACTTGGGAGAATGTCAAAAAAGCACTGGCAAAAGCGGCAGACCTATAAGAGACAGGCAGACAAACACCAGGCCCCACAATGACCATTCCAGTTGGGGGAGAAGGCCTATCTCTCCACCAAATATCTGAGGTTAAGACTCTCTAGCAAGAAATTGGGCCAAAGTTCATGGGACCATTCCCCATAGTAAAGATCATCAACCCAGTCATGGTGCAATTGAGGTTGCCCCGATTGTTAGGGAAAATACACCTGGTATTCCATAATAGCCTATTAAAACCTGTGGTCGGATCCACGCTGAGGCCCCTACCTTGTGAGCCCCCAGATCCTGTGGTCATAGGAAGCCAAACCCATTATGACGTGCAGCAAGTCCTCGATTCGAGGTGGCACAGGAGACAACTCCAATATTTAATCAAGTGGAAGGGCTACCCCTTATCAGAGGCGTCATGGGTAAAGAGTAGGAACATCCAAGCCGATTGCCTTGTAGCAAGGTTCTATGCAGAAAATCCAACCAAGCCTGGTGGAGGGAGGGGGTCGTGAGCATAAGCTTCCATATCTGCAATCAAATTGATTTTGTGTGTGTTGTACAGGTCACCTTCAAGAAGTGAGGGGAGCCGAATGTCAACTCATAAAACATTTTGTATACACATTTTATAATTGACAATAGAAAGAAGGGGGAGGAGTTTCAAAGAGCAGACGGCAGTGTGGAATCGAAAGTGCATCCCATTCATATCTCCTTCAAAGACTGATTAGATGACTGAAGCTTCTGCCCTTCAAAAATCGAATTGGAGAGCATGATTGATGACTCTTGACTACGGATGTTTTTTGTTGAATGAGACACCCAGAGGGGTGGGGGAAAAAGCAGGATCAAGGGTGACAGTGAATTATGTATCTCAGAGTTGGCTACGCCCAAGTTAATGCCGGACGTAGAATGTTAACTTCAAATAAATCCTCTTTAGTTTTGGGAGTGTGGCTCGAGGCTCATGATTTAATTGGAGTAACTGCCAGAATCCTGACAACCGCTATCATGTCTCCCCTGGTCCTTCTCTTTACTAGACTAGACTGCTACCGTTCTCCATATCTTTTAGCCTCCAGTCCCCTAATCATCTCTGTTGTTCTTCTCTGCACTCTTTCTAGAGTCTCGATTGATATTGTGGTAACTATATTAGGGCAGACTGATATGTGGGCAGCTGATTCACACTGTAGGACCATCATTCTTCTTTGTGGTCCCCCCGGTTCTGGCTTGCAGCCAAAGGCTACTTCTTGCAGGTCTTTGCAATGCGCTGTTGCTGCTACCTTGTTGTGTTGTTGCTTGTAGCCAGTTATTTACCCAGGGGCCCCCACTCCACCTCCAGCTTCTTTGCAGAGGCAGCATTGCCTGCCTGTTGCTGCCTTCTCAAGTCATTGCGTTGCATGCATTTCCTCGGAAGGCCAGCCAGGCGTGGTCCTGTGCAGCCAGAATGAGCCCGTCTGCCTCTTTCTCCAGCTTTCCTGCCCTTCCCCATTGGCAGGTTTTGCTGCTTTGTTTGCTAGCCTTCCCCCGCATATACTGGTCATGTAATACTTTGCCTGTCTAGGGTTGGACTAGAACTCTGTTAATCTGTTAATCTGAGAAGCCTCTTTCGGTCTTTTGTTGATCTGGTCTTTCTTATAGGCCACTTTGGTCTCTCTGGGCTTCAGCAAACCTTCATGGCGGAGCAGCTCCAGTGCCTCTTCTTCGCTGTCCTTCATCTATTCTTCCACTGCCCCCCCCTTTTTTTTTGCCTTTTTTCAGCTGCTGTGATGGTTCCATTCCACACCCACCTGTTTTCCTAGGTAGATACGGGCTGCCAATGTCGTTGTGAGGATGAAGGGTATGACTCACTGTCATTATTTTTCTGCTGTTTTAGTTCTGCTTCAGTCCAGTCCACTGCTCCATCTGTGCAGCTAATAACTGGAATTGCCCAGCGTTAATTGCCGTGATGGCATTTCAGAGTAACAGAATAACAGAGTTGGAAGGGACCTTGGAGGTCTTCTAGTCCAGCCCCCTGCTTAGCCAGGAAACCCTAGAGCACTTCAGACAAATGGCTGTCCAGTCTCTTCTTGAGAACTTCCAGTGTTGGAGCATTTACAACTTCTGGAGGCAAGTCCTTCCACTGGTTAATGGTTCTGTCTAGAAACGTCTCCTTAGTTCCAGGTTGCTTCTATGCTGGATGAGTTCCATCCGTTGCTTCTAGTCCTGCCTTCTGGGGCTTTGGAGAATAGCTGGACCCCCTCTTCTTTGGGGCAGCCCCTCAGATACTGGAAGATGGCTCTCATGTCACCCCCCCGGTCCTTCTTTTCCTCAGACTAGACATTCCCAATTCCAGCAACCGTTCTTCATCTGTTTTTAGCCTCCAGTCCCCCAATCCTCTTCGTTGCTCTTCTCTGCACTCTTTCCAGTGTCTCAACCTCTTTGTGGTCTATCTTGGTGACCAAGACTGGATGCAACAAGAGGCAAGGATGGTTTTGGAGAAGGTGAGTGAACCACACAGCGTCTAGAGGCAGAGTTTCCTCCGCTGGGTTCGGATTTTCAGATCTTCTCCACTCTTATTGTGCCTTCCCTTCTAACCTCCTTCTTGGCATCCGGGTGCTGGAGGGATGCCCAGGGCTTTGGCCCTCGTCAGCCAGGCCCTGGATAGGATTTCCAGGAGGCCTCTGGATTCCTTCCGTTTTTCACCCTGGGATGGTGAAGGCAGCACATTCGTCCAGACTCAATCCCCTTGCAACGTGTCGGCTGTATGCACAGTAAGTGGGCAGGGCTTAGCAGCTGCTCTGCTTCAGGGGCTGTTTTTCCATATGCAGGTATTCCTCGACTTACAACAGTTCAGTGACCGTTCAGGGTTATGACATCACTGACTTATGACCATTTTTCACACTTACAACTATTGCAACCTCCCCATGGTCACATGATCAACATTTGGATGCTGAGCAACTGGTTCATATTTATGACGGTCGCTGTATCCGGGGTCACTCAATCCCTTTATATGACCTTCTGATCAGCAGAGTCAATGGGTAAGCCGGATCCACTTAACAACACGTAACTCTCTCAGATTCGGGTTTTCCCAGAGATGCCAGGATGACTGCCTTAATACATGCTCACCTGGATTCCTTCTTACCTTGCTTCTGAGGGTTGAATGAAATGGGGAGTTGCATTGGGACACTGATACCTGTTACGTATTTAACAACTGCAGTCACTCACTTAACAGTCATGGCAAGAAAGGTCATAAAATGGGGCAAAATTCACTTAACAACTGTTTCACTTAGCAACAGATATGTTGGGCTCAGTTGTGGTCCTAAGTTGGCAATTGCCTGTCCATCCCAATGGCCCCTGTAAAGGAGGCAGATAGCCTGGGAGGGGTTTTGGGTGTTTGATGGCTGTGGCCTGACTCGTCCGGCATTGTGGGGAGCAGAATCGGTGGGATAAGGAGCAGTGGGGGAGGGAGTTCCTCAGGCAACCCCCAAGCCATGACGAAGGGCTTTAAAGGTGGCAGCAGCACCTGGAATGGCACCTGGAAGCTCCTAGTGACCAGTGCAGCTCACGAAGGGCGATGCTACATGGACTGAATAGTCGGCACCATTTACTCTCCGTGCAGCCACCAAATGCTCTTCAAGGGCAATCCCATGCAGAGCACATGGCAGTAGTCCAGACAGGAGGTCAGAAGGTCACAGGTAACAGTGAGCAGGGCCTCCCAGTCCAGGAACGGATGCAACTGGTGCACACACCTGAAGGTGCCAAGGCCCTCCCAGCCAGAGCTGCCACCTGGAGCCAGGAGTCCAGGAGGAACCCCTCCCCCAGATGGCCCCCTGGGTCTATGGGAGGCCCCCCTCCAAGAGCAATGATGGGAGGTCCCAGCACTCAAAGCCCATCAATCCTGCTTGGGCTGAGCCAAAGTTGTTGTGCCCCACCCAGGCCCCCCACAGCCTCCAGACGCTGGGAAGGGAGGTCTAGGGCATCACTTGGGAAGCCATGAGGACTGGAGGCTGAAACATACGAAGAGGAAGAACGGTTGCAGGAATTGGGAGTGCCTAGCTACATGAAAAGAAGGACAGGGGGACGGACAGCCATGGAAGCAGTCATCCAGGCCTCAGGGGTTGCCACGAGGAAGAAGGGGGGGGGTGTCACACCCCTGAAGGCAGGACAAGAAGCCATGGATGGAAACTAATCAAGGAAAGAAACAACCCAGAACTGAGGGGAAATTTCAGAGAGAACAATGAGCCAGTGGAACAGAAGCTGCCTCCAGAAGCCGTGGGGGCTCCATCCCTGGAGGTTTTCAAGAAGAGACTGGACATCCATTTGCCTGGAATGGTCTGGGGTCTCCTGCTTGAGTAGGGGGCTGGACTAGAGGACCTCCAGGGTCTCTCACAGCTCTGTTATTCTGCTAAGCCTGGGCTGGAGAGGAAAAGCTGGGCCTCATCAGCCTCCTGGTGACCCCTGCCCCCTCCTCAGTGTCCTCATGTAGGAAAGAGCCCCAGAGGAAGGGGAAGCACAGCACAGCTTGTGCTGCCCACCCCCAACACCCCCAACGCCCAGGGCTGGCCAGAAGGATGGCTGGCATCTCACTCACTGCCCAAGTCCCTTTGGGTTATTTCTGCTCTGCGCTTTTCACATCTCAGCATAACAGAATTGGAAGGGACCTTGGAGGTCTTCTATTCCAACCCTCTGCTCAAGCAGGAGATCCCAGACCAGGGTTGTCCAGCCTTGGAACTTTAAGACTTGTGGACTTCAACTCTCAGAGTTCCCCAGCCAGCTAAGCTCTGCAGACTGGGGAATTCTGGGAGTTGAAGTCCACAAAAAGTCCCCAAGGTTGGACACCAGATGAATGGCTGTCCAATCTCTTCTTGAGGCACTCCAGGGAAGGAGCTCCCTCAGCTTTTGGAGGGAAGTCTTCATGTCTTCTGGAACACAGAGGGAGCTATAATACCTGCCTCTTTGCCTTTTGCTTCACCATTGTTTTCGTCTCAAGAGTGAGCTCACCGTTTCTGTCTCTCTCTCTCTCTCTTTTTGCTGTTTTCATATGTGAAGAAGCTTTTCTTGCCAAATTTTCCCTCTTATTATTCTAGCCCTGCTTCATTTTCAGCCTTTGCCTTCCTTCTTTTACTAATGGCAGCAGATGGCAAAAAGCAGACAGGCAGCAAGGAGAAAGCAGAACTGCTTAATTCCTTGCCCCAAAGGTGCTTTTTTCAAGAGGCAACTGGACTTTCTTCTTTCTTTCTTTCTTTCTTTCTTTCTTTCTTTCTTTCTTTCTTTCTTTCTTTCTTTCTTTCTTTCTTTTAATTCCTTCTGCTTCTACGCAAAAGGAAGAAACAGCCCAACCTATCAAAAGCAGCATCGAGGGGGATAGAACAGGTATAAGAGTCAAAATATGTAAGGAATTAGTAAGAAAATATCTATCCCCTTTGGAGGAGTACGATTCATCTACTCCAGATGGTTTGCATCTCAGGGTTGTGAAGGAGCCAGCAGACGTAATCTCAGAGCCACTGAATTAATCTTCAAAGCTCCTGTAACATGGGGAAATTACCAGAGGACTGTAAAAGAGCTGATGTGGTAACAATCTAGAAATGGGGGTGGGGGGTGGGGGTGGAAATGGATCCAAGAAATTATAGGACAATCAGGTTGACATCAATACCTGGGAAAATCCTGGAAAAGATTATCAAATGGAGGATTTGTGAGCACTGAGAAATAAACAAGGTGCTTACTAGAAGCCAGCATAGGTTGTTAAGAACAGATCACGTCAGACAAATGTTATTTCATTCTTTGATAAAGTGACTAAATTAGGGGACCAGTGAAATGCTGTGGACAAAATTTTCCATAAGGCATTCGACAAAGTAGACTACAACCTACTTATTGCTAAGGTAGAAAGCTGTGGGGTTCGCAACTGGCTGACCAACCACACTGATCATGTAGTCTTCCATGGAGCTACATCTATATGGAGGGAAGCACACAGTGGGGTATCCCAAGGTTCTGTCTTGGACCCAAAACTCTTCAACTTCTTCATAAACTATTTGGATGAGAGGATAGAAGAAGAATTCATCAAATTTACAGATGACACTAAGCTGGGGGGAATTGCTAACATTTTGGAAGATAGGCACAACATCCAGAACTTTGGGAGTTGAAGTCCACCAGCCTTAAAGTGGCCAAGGTTGGAGACCCCTGCACCAGATCATCCTGGAGCAGGAACTGGAGTCCCAAGCAGGAGCTGTTTCTTCTGGGTTCCCTCAGAGAGACTTTGCACTCCAGCCATTGATGGCCCAACTGCCTCCACGGAGCCGCTGTTCCCCTTGCCCTGCCAATTGCTGTGGGGAGGAGGGGAGATGTTTGGGGCTTGCTATTAAGGAGCAGCTTTCCCTCTCCCACCCACCCACCCTGGTCCCCCTACAAGACAGAGCAAACATACCCCAAAATATCCCCAGAGCCCTGAATGACGTTCAATGTAGAACAGTAGCCAGAACTATTGGTGTGTGTGTGCTATATTGCCTGGAAGGGAGGAATCCTGCCACGCGATCTTTTCAACGCAGTTGATTTACCTTAACTGATATTTATCTTAACTCTCTTTTAAAGTTGAAATCTTCCTGCCCAGAGTCTCCTCAAGGCTGGCATTCAACCAGGTTGGTTCTTTAAATTATTTATTTATTTGATTTCTATAGCCACCCATCTCAGCAAACAGCTCTGGGCAGCTCACAATATTATAATTAAAATCTTAAGAACATTTTAATTCAATAGCCCAGAGCTTCACAGCCCCCTCTAAGCGGTTTACAGAGTCAGCCTCTTCCCCCTCCCCCGCAACTATCTGGGTCCTCATTTTACCGACATCGGAAGGATGGAAGGCTGAGTCAACCTGGAGCCGGTCAGGATGGAACTGCTGGCAGTGGGCAGAGTCAGCCTGTGACACTGCATTGGAACAACTGTGCCACTATAGCTTCCTTCATTTTCCTTCCTTCCTTCCTTCCTTCCTTCCTTCCTTCCTTCCTTCCTTCCTTCCTCCCTCCCTCCCTCCCTTCTTTCCTTCCTTCCCAAGCAATAGTACTTAGACTTATATACCTCTTCACAGCCCTCTCTAAGTGGTTTACAGAGTCAGCCTCTGGCCCTGAACAATCTGGGTCCTCATTTTATGCACTTCGAAAGGACGGAAGGCTGAGTCAACCTGGAGCCTGGTGAGATTCGAACTGCTGGCTGTGGGAAGAGACAGCCTGCAATACTGCATTCTGACCACTGCATCAATATGGCTCTTAAAAATAAACCAGTAAAAACCATTAAAACAATAAAAATATTAAAATGTCTAATATCCTTGTTTATTGTGTATGTTAAATAAATAATAATAAAATTAACAAAAGAATGGAGACTGTGTGCCCAAAGGTGGTTGTGGCTGCCATGGTGTGATAACAACACTGCCTGCTATTTATCTTGACTTGTTTTTGCCATAAAACCTATGGATCACCTGCATTTGCCTCAACAGTAGAATGGGCAGCATAACAATTTAACATTTCCCCCTTACTTTCCGTAAGAAAATGACATTATTTAATTGGTCAATCAATCAATCAAGCAATCAATCAAGTAGTGAGGGGAGCCAAATGTCAACTCATAAAACATTTTCTATACACATTTTATAGTTGGCAACAGAAAGAAGGGGGGGGAGTTTCAAAGAGCAGGCAGCAGTGTGGAATCGAAAGTACATTCCATTCATATTTTCTTCAGAGACTGATTAGATGGCTGAAGCTTCTGCCCCGCCAAAATCTAATTGGAGAGCATGATTGACTCTTGGCTATGGAGGTGTTTCATTGGAGAATATGAATTATGATACACCCAGAGTGGGGGAGAAACAGGGTCAAGGGTGACAATGAATGATGTGCCTCAGAGTCAGCTACGCCCAGATCATGCCGACATGTTGACTTCCAATAAATGGAAGTTTTGGAAGTGTGGCTCAAGACTCATGATTTATTTGGGGTAACTGCTGGAATCCTGACATAGTATAGAGTCGGAAGGGAGCTTGAGGTCTTCTAGTCCATCTCCTTGTTCAAGCAGGAGACCCCTCTACCATTTCAGACAATGGCTGTTCAGTCTCTTCTCGAAAACCTCCAGTGTTGGAGCATCCACAACATCTGGTGGCAAAGCTGTTCCACTGGTTCATTGTCCTCCCTGTTAGGACGTTTCTCCTCAATTCCAGCTTGCTTCTCTCCTTGGTCAGTTTCCATCCATTGCTGCTTCTCCTGCCTTCAGGGGCTTTGGAGAATAGGTGGACCCCTCCCCTTCTTTGGGGCAGCCCCTCAGATGCTGAACTGCTGCTATCCCAGCCCTTCTTTTCATTATAGACCTGCCCAATTCCTCCACTGAAACAGGCGAGGCCCATTTCAACCATTTCTTGGGGGGGCTCTGGGCCTTTGGCTCATAGCAGAGAGACTTTCGCACTCGCCTCTGATTCCATGACACCAAACAGCAGGAGGAGGGCATCGCTTTTAAGGGACTTCAGCCTCCAATCCAAATGCAGCAGGGCTCCCCAAACTTGGCCACTTTAAGGCTGGTGGACTGCAACAGCAGAGCTGGCTGGAGAATTCTGGGAGCTGAAGTCCACCAGCCTTAGAATGGCCCAGTTTGGGGACCTCTGAAATCCAGCAATGAGAAAGAAAGAGGAGAGTTGGGTCTGAAGGCACATGTGCAGGGGGAGATCTGGCAGAGGAAGACGGGCTATGATCCATTGTCCAAGATTAAACCCCAAGATTCCATTTTGTGGGATGGCTACATTGCACTTTTGGGGGGGGGCAGCAGATTATTCTGCCTCCTTTTGGTCTAAGAGGGGGACTTTTATTCCATCACCAGGCGCTGCAGGAAGAGGGCTGTGGGGAGAGCAGCAGCCCCCAGCCCCTCTGTATCGGCCGTGGGGCCTTTAAGACTTGTGGACTTCAACTCCCAGAATTCCTCAGCCAGCCGTGCTTCAGCCAAGAAGCCACGTTGACTGAGGCATTCTGGGAGTTGAAGTCCACAAGTCTTAAAGTTCCCTCCTTTGGAGCCCCCCTGCTCTAAATAACCAGGGCAGATCCACCTTTCTCCTTGGGCCAAGGAAGGGGAGGGCCCTAACGACGGTCCACCCCTCTGCCTGGGGGCCGGTGTGGGCCTGTGTTCTCTCTCCAGCCCAAGAACAGCCTGTGCGTGCGGTGTGCCCGGAGGCCCTGTGCCTCGGAGGTCTTCCCCGCTGCACCAGCGGAAGCCAAGGGAAACGGCCCATCTTGCTCGAAGCCTCGCCAGCCTTCCTCTTTGGGGGGCAGGAATAAAATTCAGCCCAGCAGCCAGAGGAGAAGCCCCTCTGACTTGGGAGTGCCCCCACACCCGTTCCTCGAGTTGCAGCTGCAAAACTTCTGGAAGGGACGCACTGGGGAGGGGGCCAGAGCGCCTAAACTGGGGTCCTTAGGGGTTGGGGGGAGGGGGAGGCCAGAAAAGCCCCCAGATGGCAGAGGTCGGTAACTCCGTGAGTAGGGAGGGAAGGTCCACGTGGGGGAGGCTCTGACTCTTTTTGCAAGAAATGCATTCTGCCCATGCTCCGGAAACCCTGTCTCCCCGCCGCCCTGAGCGCGCTTAAAATCGAAGCCGCTTTCAATAATGCGGGGCGAAGGGAAGCATCCGGGGGCGCGCGTGGGCAGGACGGGGGGGGGCAGCAAAGCGGATTCCCCCCACCGCCTTTTCCTCCTTCCCCTGCCCCCTCCCGGCAGTTCCGCCGCAGGGAAAGGCGGATTCCGGGGGGCTCGGGGGGGAACTGGCATCACCCGCCCGGGAGGGGCCGGCAGCGACGCTCCGCAGACTCCTGGCGCAACCGCCTCCATCCGCGGTTACCATGGCGACAGTGCGGATGCTTTTCCAGGGCAGCGAGTGAGGTCAGGGGGAGGGGGGCAGCCTCCAACGCAAACAAGCTGGGGGGCGAGGCCAAGCGCGCCTTCCAGGTCCCTCTCTAAGCGGGCGCGGAGGGGACTCGCTCCCGTCCTCCCATCCTCCGTCCGCGGCTCGAGGAGTTTCGTGGGAAAGTCATTTCCCCGCCTCCCCCCGAGAGAGGAAAGCGGAGCTCTTGGGCGCTTCTCAAGGGCGCCACAACCCGAGTGGAGCAGCCGAGCGGGGGCCCCGGGCCCTGCGGTCTCTCCTGCCCCGCCGGGGGCTCCGTCCCAGCCAGGAGCGGCGCAGCCAGGAAGCCCAAAGGCCATTCCAGAACCTCCCCGTTATGGGGGGGGCGTAATTAGGCGAGAACAACCCCCGGCCTGCAAACCCCTCCAAGAAGTGGAGGCGGGCCGTTCCCTGGGACGGGCTCTGATGGCTCGGATCCCCCCGACCGCCTCTCCGTGAACAGAATCCGGCCCAGGTCCAAGCGGGGGGTGGGGCGCCGCTTCTCCGGGCTGGCGAGTCCAGCACCGTTTGGCTACCGCAGCGCCGGCTTGCCAGTCATTGCGGCAGAAGCGGTGGGGAGGGGGAGGCGCAGGAGCGCGGGCAGCCGGAAGAAAAGGCTCCCGCAACTACCGCCGGTCTCTGGGCCGCCGGCGGATATTCCCCCCTCGTCCCCGTCCCCTCCTTCGCCCTCCTCCCGCGGTGGGGCAGGCTGGGCTTACAGGGGAGTAGGGAGAGTGGCAGGAGGAGGGCACAGGCCGGGCAGCCACGGGGCTTAGGAGGAGAGTCCCCCCGCACCCTTGACGCCTGCAGAAGCCCGACAGGTAGGACTGGCTCGTCAAAGGCCAGTCGGGGCGGAAGGCGCTTCTGAGGCCATCTAGTCCGACCCGCCGAAGTCCCTAAACCCTAGAAGTCCTGCAGGAAGCCCGGACATCCTTCCCCCAACCCTGTTTCTGCTTGTGCTGGATGGAGGATTGGTTTGACCCCGCCGGAGGCAGAAACTGCGCGGGGGGGGGCGGAGAAGGGAGGGCTCGGCTGTCGGTTCCGGTGCATTTGCGTAACTGCCGAACGCGGTACAGGCTTTCTCCTACTGAATATAATTAGCGATGAAGCGCTGGGGGTTGTTGGGGGGAACAAGGCGGGCGGGGAGCGGGGCGAACTGACGCCTCAGACCCGTTTGTCTTCCTTCGGCATTCCGCAAAAGGAGCGGTAGAGCGGGGAAGGAGAGCTCGCGGCTCACAGGCCCCAGCGAAGCTCCTGCGATCAGCCCCGCTCGCCCCAAACGCGCCCAGGAGCTGTCCCGCTCCGATCCTAGCGGTATGGCCTGAGGCGCGGGACGGTAGCCGCTGGGACTCCCGGGGGCCATCTAGTCCGACCCGCAGAGGCGAGCCTAGAGGGACTGGCGTGGCTTCAGGCGCGCAGGAAGATCGCTCCCCTCCTGCCTCCCGGACAAGACTGTCCAGCCGTTTAAGCAAGCTCTGCATCTGCCCGCCTCACCCCACCTCCCCCCGCCACCTGAACAAGAGGCGCTCGGTCTCCCCTTTCCCTCCGCACTTGCCCGGAGCGCTCCCCTCGCTCGCTCGCTTTTCTCTGCGGAATAATGGACTCTCCAGCCGCCCACACTGCGCGCCTGTCGAAGCACTTCACGTCCCCGCAGGAAAAGAGATCCCGCCGCACTGCAGTGCAGGAACTCGGGCTGCCCCAGAGCTCGCTCGCTCGCAGGCATGGGAGGTGGACGCTCGACTATTGTCCGGACGGAAGGCGGCCGCCAGGCCCCCGGGGGCTTGGCCGAGAAAACGCTCGGGCGAAGTTGGAAGGCTAGGGGCGCCCCTGGAGGCTGCAGTAGGGTCTGGGGGGCGACCCCCTGCCGCCGGCGCTCGGTCCTTGGGAAATTTCGGAAGAGGGTGGGCTGTACAGCGCTTGCCGAAAGTTGGCAGCCCCAAGAAGCAAAGAGGGGGATCGCTGCATCGGCCGATAGCAGGAGCGCAGAACAGTCGGTTCCGTTTCGGCTTAACGTTGCTGTGTAAACCGGCCAGTTCCAAACCGACCTAACGAAACCGAGACTCGGCCGGATGGATAAACCCGGGTCACCTGATTGTACACTCTAACATGGGGTCGTTTCCTGCAACGAGGCCTGTCGGGTGGGCTTCGACCCCGTTTGATTTCACTTGCACGTTTTCCTGCTTTCAGGCCAAGTCGCAATAAAACATCACATCATTGATACATAAATGCACATAACACATTTGTTGGTCTGGATTTGGTCTGTTATAAAACGCCACATTTTAGCTAAGGTGGAATATAAGTCTATCGGTTAACATAAACACAGGTAAATAAACCCAGTCCGGTAAATGTCACACCGCGACACCTGCTTAAATGGGGGACTGGAGACGGCAGGGAGAGCGAGGAGGGGCCGACGCTGCCCACCGAAGGAGGCTGAAATGGGATGGGGGGGGCAGAACTGCGTCGGGCAGGGCTCTGAGTTGCAGGGCTGGAGGGCGGTGGGCAACGACTACCCAGCAGAGAGGCAAGATACCACTGTGCCCGTTGCCCAGGGCCTCTTGGGCACAAGATCTGGGATGAGCGGCAGGACTTGGTGTCCTGCTATACAGCAGTGGCCTCTCTGGGCCACACAGCCTGGTTGTTGGCCTTAGCAACGTTCAGCCCCTGGGAGGCTTTAGCTGATGCCCAAGGAGGTGAAGCCCCCTCAGGTTGTCCCCAGAGCCCGCTCATGTGCCCGAATATATATAGAGAGGGGGGGGAGGAAGGGAGGGAGGGAGAGAATGTCACAGGGAATGGGGACGGAGGAGCTTTAATTCCACACAGCAGGGAATGGCCTGTTTTCTAGTGAACTGCTCACTCCCAACCCTGCCCGATAGCCTCTCAGCCGGTTTCCAGGTGGTTCATCAGGTACCAGAAGGTCCTTAGTTTGGCCCAGACAGGAGCATCCGAGGTTACTGTCCCCTCGCTGGAAGGAGGGAGTTGATTCAGATGGAATTTTCCACAGTGCTTCAAAGGAGAGACCGGCAGCTGGTTTCCCAAATAGAGGATGCTCCCTGCACTCTCTCCCTCTCCTTCTCTCTCTCCCTCCCTCCCTCTCCCCCCTCTCCCTCCCCCCCTCTCTTCCTCATTAATTTAAATTCTAGTTGCCGGTTTCCAGCAGGGGGGAACTTACTAAAATCTGGAATTATTAGAATTGTTAGCAGGGTCAGCATATTTTGGGGGGTTGCCCTTCCTTGAGTTTCACTTCTTTGGGATAACAGTTCCTGGGCAAACTTCTCAGCCATGAGATGACTGGAGCAAAACCCCTTTTTTTGTACTGGATATGCATATTTACTGCAATTTGTAAATCAATGACAAGGTTAGTCCTGAAGTAGCCACCAGTAGGCTGGTGACACCAGATTTTTGCAAGCAAGTGCCAAACCAGGCACACCAGACAATCAACAACACCCCCTGCCCCCCTCCATCTGAATGACTGAAAGAGTCGCTGATCCGAAGGGCAACTCTGGGGGAGTCGGGCCACGAGGGGTGGAGGCAGCCAAGGTGGAGCCAGTTAGAAGAGGAGCCAGAACTGGAGCTGCCGTGGGAGCTGCACTCCGTCTGGAGGGAGAGGAAGGGGGGTGTCCTGGCGGAGGGTGCCCTGGAGAGCTGGGGCCTAAGAGGGGCAAAGGTGAAGTTATGAAGGGGGAGCCGGAAGGAGCTGATGGGGTCTGTCTGTCGTGGGGCAGGCTCGCCTCTTTCATGCCACTCAGACCTGCATCCAGTAGGAAACTCAGCAGTGGGGGGCGGCGACCGAAGGGCCGAGGAGGGGTGCCTGGGAGGGTCTCCAACTGCCAGCTGCCTCCTCGGAAGGTGGAAGGGAGAAGAGGGGCGAGTGAAGGCTAGCGGCTGGACCTCTCTCCTTCTCCCTTCTCCCTCTTCTTCCCTTCCCTTCCCTCCTTTCCTCCCCCTCCTTCCCCACTTGGTTGCTTAATGCAGACACTCCATCTGTGCATGTGCGACTGATGCCCTCCCAAGGGTGAGCCTGAAGGTGGAGTCAGCCGAGGACCCCAGGGGAGGGGGCTGCTGCTGTCAGCAAGAGGGAGGCACCTGCACAGGTGGCTAGAGGCCAGCAGGTAAAGAAGGGGAACGAAGAGGGAATGGGGGCACATGGGGGGAGCTGTCCACCTAAGGAAGTGCTGATGCCCTCCGGCCAGGCTGGGTTCTCCTTCCGCTCCCCCCCCTCGCGGCTGGTTGTGCGACCCTCTCTGGGAATCAGCCAAGCACCTCAGGACTCACTTTGGAGGGGGGAGGAGCTCTGTAGTAGCAGCAGCAACACACCGCAAGTTGTTTTACTCTTCCTAATAGGAAAAAAATACTTAAAGTGTTCGTGACTGGCTAAACTTGGGCAGAGGAAGCAGCAACGGTGCCTTTGCCCTGCCATCCGCCCAGCCCCGCGTCTAGAAGCGTCCGAGGCATCCCGAATGCCCTGCCCACCTCCCCTGGTTTGCAGGTGACTTGACTGACAGGTGTCACCTGGAGAAAGTCCCAAGGAAAGCCATGTTGAGCTGAGCAGTGGACGTTGCCTGGCCTCCTTCGAGAGATGGGGGGCCGGTCTGGTCTCACCCTCTGCTGCCAAAAACGGCCCCTCCCCCAAGGCATATTTGAGAAATGAGAACAGACTTTGGAAAGGAGAATCAAGTTGAAGCTGCCCCTCCCCCTCCTATAGCAGGAGCCGTTTCTCTTTAGGGTCCCCAGGGCTGATTCCCCCTCCCCCACAAGCGGCCAGGAAAGGAGGAGCGGTAGAGGGAAACTATGTTGGCACAAGTAGGCATCACTTCCTCTCCATCCTTTGCTGGACTTGGCTGAATCCCAGCCAAGAATGTCCGGTGCCTCCAAAGTGGCCAGGGAGGCATGGCGGAGCTCTCCCATGCGGGACCCCCATCCCGCAGCCCCTTCCAGTGCTCCCCCCCCGCCCGCTGGTTGCTTCGTTAGCCGACCGGCTGGCCGGCCACCCCCCACAATACTCCCTCTCGCTCCCCCTCCCGTCCGCCGGTTATAAATAGCTGCCTCTGCCCGTTCCCTAAATTTCCCGCTGACGTCGCGCCCACGTCATTGCGTAGGCTGATGCTTTTCTGTGAATGAGCCGCGAGATCCCCGTTACTACGAGCCGGGCTCTATAAAAACCTCGACGGCGCCAGAAGCAGCTCCGCAGCCCAGCCGCGGCCGAAGGACGGCGCCGCTCCTCTGTCGGGAAGGGCGCGCTGCCCGCGGGACGACCGGAGGGAGAGACGCCGGCGAGGAGCGCAGCCCGAAGTCCGGCGGGGGGCGACCGCCGTCGGGACAGGTAAGAACTGCGCTGGGGCCCCCAAACCCCTGGGCCGCATGGACCCTCGCCTTCTGGTCCCTTGGCAGCAGGGCCCGCTCTCTTGCCCCCAGCTCCGCGCCGTCTGCCTTCCGACGGAGCGCCATCTCCGAGCCCTCCGGCTCGCGGTCCTAGGCGGAGTGGGGCCCGTAGCCCCTCTCGGCGCAGCGGGAGCCAACCTGGACTCCATTGGCTGCCAGGGCGAGCACGTGGGCCCGGAGAGCAGCCCGCCAGACGCGGGGCAGCGGGTCCGGCTCCCCTTCCCCCGAAGAGTCCCGCGCGTGGGGTTGATCGCCGAGCAGGGTGAGAACCTTTGGGGGCTCAAACAGGCAGACGGGGGCCGGAGTGGGGAAGGGCGGCGCTTTCCCCGCGGTCAAAAGCCTATTGGAGTCTGGTAGCAACAAACAGGCGAGGGGGGTGGACTTCCTTTAGACATGGTCACGCCTCCCTAACCCAGAGAGAGACCAGTGGGGGGGCACTGGGAGATCATCCTTCTTGGCGCCCCTCCTCCCTCCTGCGGATCCGCCCCTCTGCTACCTGTTGCCGGGCGTCCACCGGCCGTCCCTGCCTCTTTCAGTGCCGCGGGGGGGGGACTCCTCTTTCTCCGCCCTCAACCTACCTGAGAGGCGGCGGTGGCGGCACAGCAGCGTTTGCTACGGAGACGCTCGAATCACCTTGAGCCGAAGAACGAGAGGCTGCCGGAAGCCGGGGACTGGGGGCGCCAGCCGCCCGACAGTCCTGCCCCCTCCCTGGGCCCGCGAGGCCAAGCTTTCGCCTCTGTCTCCGCCCAGGGTGGGCGGGCAGTGCCCCCAAATGCAGGGCTGCCAGGACGGAGAGAGGAAAAGGCCAGATACTCCCCCCGCCCCACCCGTTCGGGGAGGGATGTGCGTGGGAGGGGGCTTAAATTCTAGGGAAGGGGCTCGCTCTCTTGCCGCCTTCAGTAGCGCGCCCAGACCGTCCTCCCCTCCGGAAGTGACACTCGGATTGTGGTCGTGAATCGGGGTTTTTAAAGGGTGGAGCAGAAGCCGCGGAGCTCCTCCCCTCCAAACACCCCCGGACCCTCGAGGCTGGGCGTCCAGCTGTGGAGGGCCCCGTGGACAGGCGAGCGGCCGGCGGGATCCGGAGGGCTTCGACTCTAGGCGCGGAACAAGCCAGGAGCGAGGATTAGCCGCGATCCTGAGAAGTAGAAACAAGCGTGTTTACGTTGAACGGCGCGACAGCCGCGGAGACCGGGCGGGGCGGTGATTGGGGTCTTTGCCCAGGAAGTAATACCGCGCCCCTTGCTCCACCTGGGCGGGAAAGGAACGTGGGCCCGGGGGGCTCAGTCCGAAGACACCCGAAGCGCCCCCGGCCAGCTCGTCAGGACCTTGGCTCTAGACTGCTTACTGCTACAGGTGTGAGAGGCACAGTAACAGTCTACAGTCATGGCCACTGACGTCTGGCAGCGGCAACGGGGCTTCTCCAGCAGCCGTTTGGGGGGTGGAGGAACAGCGCTCCCCACCGCCGCAAGGAAGCGCCGAGGCTGTGGTCAAGTCACGTGACTCTGCCTCGGTATTCCTGGCTGACAAATGGAACTTCGTTGCTTTCCCAAGTTTCCTCAGCCCCGCAGTTCATTTGTTCATTAAACTCCCCATCTCCCTCCCCAGCTAACCTCGACCTTGTAGGGCTGGTGTAGACCTTGATTTGTCAGCCTCAGTGTTCCTCACCTTTAAAATGGGAGGATAAGTGGACGGCGGCGTTTCCTTGCTCGGAGCCTCCTGCAGCTCGTGCTTTCTCTGCTGTTTGTATCTGGCAGCTTTAAACGCTCCTGCTGGCGAAGGCTGCTGAGCTCCGGAAGTGGTGGGGCTCCATCCCTGGAGGTTTCAAGAACAGTTTGGACAGCCTGAGCAGGGGGTTGGACTAGAAGACCTCCAAGGTCCCTTCCAACTCTCTGATTCTGTTAAGAAAGCCAAGCAGGGCCTCTCAGCTCCCTGACGGTGCTTCTGTTTGGCCACGAGTGAAACGAGTTCATTTTAAAGTAAGACTGGGGAGGGGGGGAGGGGGAGGCCATTGGCAAGGGGGGCAGGAGGATCAAGGTCTCTGCCTGGGGCTAGGAGAGGACTTGCCTGCGGTCCTGGCAGGAAATTGCTGCCTTGTCTCCCCTTTGATGGGGGAGGTCAGGGCACTGGGGGGGGGGTAGTGGGGGGACATGGGGAGGGGGGACATGTGGCCCTGCAGCGTTGGAGGTCTGCTCTTTTGGGAGGGCAGTCACAGGGAGCCTTATCAATCCATGAGCAAGATGGCCACCGATGGCCCCCAGAAGGCAGCCCAGAGGCTCTGTGGTCGTCCCAGAAAGGAAATGGAGGCCAGGAGGAGAACCCCCAAAGGGGCTGAGGGGTCCTGGAAGGAGGGAGATCCAAGGGAGAAGACCCCCGGGCGCCCCAAACATCCCGTAGCCCTTGGGAAGGAAAGAGGGGCTTCCTCTAGTCGTCTTGAAGAGAAAGGAAGAAAAACAACAGAGGCCAGCTCTTCACTGCAGAAGGCAAAATCTAAAGGTAACGCAGGCAGAGGCACCCCCACTTTTGTTATTTTGGGAGGACACAAGCAGTGTGTGTCCCCTCAGGAGACCCAAAAGCAAGGTGTGGGGCAGAGATTGTGAAAAACCGGATCTGGGAGAATCTCTCGGTATCCAGAATGAGATTAGCAGGTCTCCAGGATCAGCTGAGCTCTGCATCCTATGGAGGGACTAAATCAATAAACATTCTTCAGTTTTTTAAACTGTCCAATTTTTTTAAACGTTTCTAATACAGGGAGTCCTTAACTTATGACCATTCATTTAGTGACCATTCAAACTTACAGTGGCACTGAAAAAGGCGACATGGCTGGTTTTCACACTTATGACCGTTGTGGCATCCCTGTGGTCATGTGATCCAAATTCGGACTCTGGCTCATATTTATGATGGTCCCGTGATCCCCTTTTGTGACCCCTTGACAAGCGGAGTCAATGGGGAAGCCAGGTTCACTTAACGACCTTTGGGATTGACTTAACAATGGTAGGGATTCACATAACGACTGGGGAAAGAAAGGTCGTAAAATCAGACAAAACCCACTTAACAACTATCTTGCTTAGCAACAGAAGTTTTGGGCTCCATTGTGGTTGTGAGTTGAGGGCAACCTGTATTGTCCATCCCCCTCAGTGACAATGGACACAACGGATGGGGCTGTGCATCAACCAGAGGCCTTCAGTGGTTTGCAAGAATCTAAAACAGAGGTCCCCAAACTTGGCCACTTTAAGACTTGTGGACTTCAACTCCCAGAATTCCTCAGCCAGCTATTCTATGCTGCCAGCTCTGCTGGCTGAGGAATTCTGGGAGTTGAAGTCCACAAGTCTTAAAGTGGCCAAGTTTGGGGACCCCTGCTCTAGAAGGTCCCTGAGGCGGAAGTGTTGGAGGCTCTTGGAGTCCCAGGAAACAGAAGAGGCTGCTCAGCCCACCTGGGCCATCTCTGACTGATAAGCCTGGGCAACGTGTGGGGAGCGAGGGGTGACTGGAGAGGAGCAACAGTTGTCCTGGTCTTCAGAGAGGGAGGAAAGGATGGTCTCTGGAGGCCCTCAATCTCATGTCCCACAGGTGCTTCTTCCAAAAGACAACTGGACTTTCTTGGTGTTTTCTATGAAAACATTTCACTTCTAAGACCTGAAGAAACTTCTGGGATGAGAAATAAAATGTTTTCAAGGAAAAAAAGCCAAGAGAATCCAGTTGCCTTTTTTTGCGGGGTGGGGAAATCCCCTTTGGGACAACTATGACTTGGAGGGTTGAGTCTCTCCATAGCGATCAATCTGGTGGATATCAAGGAAGACTCCATAGCAGTAGAAAACAAAGATTAAAGAGCCATCAATGTGGAAGCACCATTGAAGGAAGGCAGTGATTCCTAGTGTGGATTTGACAAGAAGGAGGTTTGCCAGATTATCCTTCATCTCATGTTTGTCTGCATTCTCTGGTAATAACCAGGATTGCAATCCAAGAAATATAGGAATCTAATTATTTAGAAAGATTTATTAGGAAAACATTAAGGTGGCAATGCTGGCATACTTATAAACATTTTCCTTTTCAAACCTCTACAGAGGGGGAAATCAAAGCATTTGCAGACTTGTTCTTTTTCTTGTACTGTTTGAATTCTTGTATTGTTTGATGCCTGGATCTCTGGAAGATTTTTTTTTATTACATTTATATGCCGCCCTTCTCCGGAGACTCAGGGCGGCTTACAATTTTGGGGATACAACCCAGTGTGCTCAGCAATAGCCTTCATTCCATTGTATATGCCTGCTTATTACTAAGCAGCATTTTTACAAAGTCAGCTTATTGCCCCCAACAATCTTGGGTCCTCAATTTACCTACCCCGAGAGGATGGAAGGCTGAGTCAACCTTGAGCCTGGTGGGATTCGAGCCTACAGCAGTTGTAGGCAGCTGGAACTTAAGTACAGGCAATTAACAGCCTGAGCCACCAAGGCCCAAGATGAACCAGCCTGGACTTGTAGATAATTTGGAAATGATTACTAACCAATTTATTAACCAGCTCACAAAGTATTTTTGATCGGCCAGTTTCCTCAGTAGACAGTGGGGGTGCAAAGCTTAGTTTCAAATTACAATTAGCAATCTAACAGAATAATAGAATAACAGAGTTGGAAGGGACCTTGGAGGTCTTCTAGTCTAACCTCCTTCCAAGGTTGGTTTGGATGGTTGAGATTCACGAGATTCGAGATTCGTACTGGGTTTGCCTTGCAAAGACCTTCAGAATTGCTCGTCCATGATTCCTGCTCAAAATGGAGAGAGCTGTCTCAAGGTTCAGTCACGCTGGGTTCTCCTGTTTCAACATCATTAATCGTGTGGATTAAAAGATGAGGGAAGACTTTTCAGATTTTCAAATAACGTGGCATTGTCTGGGATAAATCGTATGCTAGAAGGAAGGATTAGGATTACAAACAATCTTGATACATTAAGCCTGAAATTTAATGCATGATTCTCTATTTAGGAAATAGAAATCAAATGAAGGTACCCAGATTGCTAATAAATAGTAATAACAATGCAGGATCCAGTGTGGTTGGTCACCAGGACCGGAAGTTTTGTCTTCCGAGCTTTCTGACTGGTGCTGGAGCCCATCCTCCTGAGGTGATTTCTGTGACAGACTCTGCTGGACAGAAGTTCCCTCAGGCCGATGGGCTCCAGCATTGAGCCAGGAAGCTCGGAAGACAAAACTTCTGGTCCAGGTGACCGACCCACATTGGATCCTGCAACATTGTCCTGGGAGACGTAGATTTGCCTTAATTCGTGAGTAGTAAAAACCATTATAAATGAAAATAGATTGGGGCATAAGCTAACTACAAATGAATTGTAAGCCAGGAGGCCAATATGGCTATAAAAAAGCTAAATTTAAGCTTAGCCTACACCTGCAGAAGTACAATTTTAAACCACAGGTGAGACGTTCCACTTTATTTTGCTTTGGCCAGGCCCACCAAGCCCTGTATCTCATGTTGGCCACCTCCCTTTATGGCCACAGAGAATTCGGAACTGCTTCAGAGGAGGGGAATGAGATAATTAGAGGACCAGAAATGAAACTCTCTGAGACAGCTGGGAACGTTTAGACGCTTGTGGCAAGTCAGCCAGGGATCCAGGCCTCCCACCCTGCAGGGGGCAAGATGGAGGGAATCATGGATTTGAGTTATGGGACAGCAGATCTGTAGAGGGAAACAGTTCTGAGAACTGAGTCAAGCACCCAGAGAGTGGCAGAGGGGCTTCCTTCGATAGAGAGGTTCAAATGGAGGTTGGAATCCCCTTTGCTGGGATGCTTTTCATGCACTGAGAAGAGAGTTCGACTTGATGACCTCAAGGGAACCTCCCAACTCAAGGATTCCAGAGTAGAATTTCCTCCTAAAACAAGGAAAAGGAAGATTAATCTTAGGCCCCCAACAGCGAAACAATGAAGGCAGATTCCCAGGAATGTCATTTATTTATTTATTTAATGAGGTTTCTATGCTGCCCTATCTCCTGAAGGATTCAGGGCGGTTTACAATAATAAAAGAATATAATACAAAAATTAAAAAGCAATTAAATACGAAATCTCACTAAGCAGTTAAAATTCATAAAACTATTACTAAAATTCCATCCCCTCCATCAGTCCAGGTCAGCAAGTTGGAACAACCAGGTTTTTAGGCCACGACGGAAGGATTGGGGTCCAGGGGCAGCTGATTCCATAGGGTGGGAGCTCCCACAGAGAAGGCCTTACCCCTAGGGGTCGCCGGGCGACATTGTCTGACGGACTGCACCCCAAGGAGGCCCTGCCTATGGGAGTGCATGGGACGTAGGGAGGTCGTTTAATGGATTTAAAGCCAGGAGACAAGATACAGAATCTCGGGAACCAAATTCAGGCAGTCCTCAACTTATAACAGTTCATTTAGTGACCATTTAAACTTACAACCCACTGAAAAGAATGATTTATGGTCATTTTTCACACTTATGGCCATTGCGGCCTCCCTGTGGTTACCTGATCAAAATTCAGGCACTTGGCAACTGGCCTCTACTTATGACGGTTGCAATGTCCCAGGGTCATGTGATCCCCTTTTGCAACCTTCTGATCAGCAAACTCAGCAGGAAAGGCAGATTCACTTAACGGCCATGTTACTAACTTAACAACTTATCAACTGCAGTGATTCACTTAACAACGGTGGCAAGAAAAGTCATAAAATGGGGCAAAACTCACTTAACAAATGTCTTGCTTAGCCACAGAAATGTGTGGTGGTGTCAAAACTCTGCCTGTAAGCGAAACTCCTTTAATATGCTCCTCATTAAACCCTCTGAACCTGCTCCCTACTTGCTGAACTGAAGGGCTCACAGCTGCTTCACAAAATAAGATTGAAATGTCCATCTGCTTTTGGCTTGCTGAGCTTTTAAATACTCCCTTTTCTCTCTCGGCCTCTGAGAACTCCTTGTGGTAGTTCGACAGTAGGAGGTTGTGCATCTTAGGGTGGAGAAAGCACTCGTCATCCAGAATCAAAAAGGAAATGACAAGAAGACAGGCCTAAAAAGCCAGGCTCTCTGGGGAGGCCCCTTCTCTTATTATCCCCTTCTCTTTTGAATGGCCAAAGACACTCAAAGGTTTTAGGTAAGCAGGACTGCCTGGATGATCCTCCAAGGGACTTTGAGTCCTTCAGAGACTGAGAGATGTGGTCTGAAACAATATAAAGTTCCCTGCTTCAGCAGGGGGTTGGACTAGAACAGGGGTCTCCAACGTTGGCTACTTTAAGCTGGGAGGACTTCAACTCCCAGAATTCCCCAGCCAGCTGGCTGGGGAATTCTGGGAGTTGAAGTCCTCCCGGCTTAAAGTGGCCAACATTGGAGACCCCTGGACTAGAAGACCTCCAAGGCCCCTTCCAACTCTGTCATTCTGTTAGGATCCGCATTTCCACTGGCCAGGTGCCCGGTTGCTGGGGCCTGCTGTCCGTGGTGCTGAACTCCAGCCTCGAACGTTTGCGGTAGCCCAACATCCAATCTCTCGCATTGCTGGACTTCTCTTAAGATAGGAGTGTCCAACCTTGGCTAACCTATGGACTTCAACTACCAGAATCCCCCAGTCTGAGGAATGAAAGTTACCAAGGTTGGACACCCCTGCCTTGGAGCTCCCTTCCTAAATACACCCCTGTAGAACCAGGCACTTCCGAGTGACGCAATAGAAAAGTTGCTTGCTTTCTGTTCCCAGAAGTCCAGCCAGGAGCCATGTTGTGAAATCGTGATGCGTTGTGATGTTCTTTGCTCAGAGGACTTCCTGAGTTTGCTTTCTTGGTGACAATGTGGCTGGGATTGACCGAAGCAGCCCAGTTATAAAATAAGGCAGGCAGGAGGTAGCTGGGATAGGTGTCCATGTCTAGGCTATTAGCACAATTAGCCAAAGGTGGGGAACATTTGTTGCATGGGAGGGGAGGCCCAGGAGGAAAGGATCCCTTTCAGGAAGGAGAAACTGGACTCTTTCACCAGACCACCTTCCAGTGATCTCTTCCTGGTTCCCACTCCAAGCCAAGGGGCCCTGGCTGACCCACAGAAGTGAGTGTCCTAAATGGGATGCCAAGGAAAGGGGGGGGGAAGCAAAGCACGGCGAAAGAGGGAGAAGGACTTCATTACTTATTAAATTTATATGCCACCCATCTCAACAATAAGAGGACTCTGCCCCCATTTTCACCTTTGCCTGATTTTCTGGATCCGCCTGGATGAAATGATTCGGTGGCTCTGGAAACAGAACGGGGAGGTTGCCAGGATCCTGTCCAAAGGATGGGACATTTCCCATTGGGGAACTCACACAATCTTTTTTTGTGGGGGGGAGCTGGGAAGAGCCTTGTGGGGGGGAGACCAGACAAAAGATCCGGGGTCCTTGGATTCCCAGCCGGGCTGGTCTCCCTGTTCTTCGCTCGTAGCAAGCAAGGGCTGAGTTTTCAGGATGCCGCTCACCACCATGCCAGCTCATCCTGCGTCTCCAGGGCAACCGTGGCTTTAGATTGTTACTGTGTGGATGTGGGCTGGTAACAGTCTACAGCCATGGTTGCCCGGAGTGGACGCCACAGCATCGGCGAAGGTGGAGAGCAGGAGAATGTGTGGGGCTGCCCGGAAAGGGGCTGAGGCGACTCCCACATAAGTCCCCTGAGCATTCCCCGGTGCTGCGCCTGCGAAGTGCCTCAGGCGCGCCTGTTAGAAGGGAGGGGGCACTCGTCCCTCCCTCACTTCCCCAGGGGGAGATGGAGCCAAGGGGGGCCGGGGAGCCGTTGCATTGCTTCGCCCTCCGAGTGGGAGGACCGCCTACCTCAAAAGGCAGCTGAAGCGCTTCAGAGTCAGACTGGCGGCTGCAACCCTCCTCGCTCAAGTCTTTGTGTGCTTTGTGGTCTTTAGGGTTGTGCAGCATTCAGAAAACCTTATTTGCTCATTGGGCGCCAAACAGGCCTGCGGGTTCATTGAACTCTCCACCGAGGGCTGGTGAAAGAGGTGCGGGCGAATTGCTGAGTACCAGGAAGCAAGAAGACGGGCACCGCGCTTCCATTCCTGGCATGGGGCGGATGGGGAAAGGAGCGATTCACCATTCAGGCAAATGCCAAGCCAACCCTATGCACGAATAAGGACCCGGGTTTGCCCCACAACTCCTCTGGTTAAAGAGGCCTCTCCCTGCCTGAGTAGAAAAGGGCACATCTGTGTGTGTGTGTGTGTGCCTGTGCCTCCCTCCCTCCCTCTTACACACACACACACACACACACTGCTCTGCCTTCACAGCCATTCCCCTCCACTTACAGGGGCGGAGGGGCAGCAGAACCACAGGGACCCTCTGAATGGGGCTGCAGCGCCGCTTCTGGAATAGAGGCTCCCCCACACCAGTGATGATGAGCTCTCTCACAGGTTCTCGTTCCTGCCAGCAAGTCCCACGGCTCTGCAGTCATCTGGCGCAACAAGTCCCTGCGCCCAGCAGCCTCCCGCAGCTGCAAAGAGGGCAGGAGAGGGAGTTTCCCATCCCAGGATGGGCTCAGCACAGCTTCAACTCCTCCAGTAGCTCTTCCGGAAAAGAAGCCTTCCAGGCAACCCTCCCTTCCTCTGAGGCCTCGGGATCTCCTGCATTGGGCTACAGCTCCGCCTGCAGCCCCCACTTCTCCTCCTCAATCTGCCAGAACGATTTCCAAGTGGATGGTCAGAAGGGATCCCAGCTGCTCCCTCAGAGCAAAAAAGCCCTTTAAACTGAGCCCGAATTCTAACTTCTCCACGGTCCCCACTCTTCTCCCCCCCCCGCAAACCTTCCTTTGGACTTTAAGTAATCCCGCCCACCATCTCTGCTGGTTGGATACGATGCACCACGAAACCTGCCACTTTTCAAGGGCAGCGGGGGTGGGTCAAGTGCCCCCGATGAAAACTGGCGCTCAGTCGATAACTCATCTCGAGAGATGCTGGGAGTTGCTAGAAGGATCCTGACCCCAATAAAGGGTGGGGGGGTCTGTTGGGACAGGCAGCCTCTGGGCCTATTCCCTCCAGTTGGGTCTGCCAGGCCTCAGGGCAGGGGGGAGCTAAGCAACAAAGGTGACCTTGTAATGCAAAGGCACAAGAGGCTGCCCTTGTCCCGGAGCCTTTAGCTGCTTGGGAAAACATCTCTGCTGACACACTCAGGGGGCCTTCTCTCTCTCTCTCTCTCTCTCTCTCACACACACACACACACACACAGAGAAAGCAGTAGAGGGGGACCAGGACTGGGTCGGCTGAGAAGGGAAGGAAATAACAGCAGTGCTGTCTCCATCCAGTTTTAAGGCCTCCCTTCCTTCCAGGTGCAACAGGTAATGAAAGTAAGGTGGGGTGAGGTATCCAAGACCACCAGGGCTCCAAAAGTGTCACGTGCCACACTTCTTGCTCACCCAGCCTGGGGCAATAGGAGCTGGCACTCTGGCACTGTGGAATGCCACAGGCGAGCAGGAAGGCTTCCTTCAGGGCAGGGAAGGGCTGGGATGCCAGTGGTGGGAAAAGTTTAGTTTAGTTTACTTTATTGTCACTGCACTTCGTACAATGAAATCAAACACCATCTTCAGTGCACATTATGACCATGAAAATAAACACAAACACACACCCTTCATATTCCACACATTGAACCCAAAACCCCCAACACTGCACTATACAGTAGAATTCAAAAGAGCTACTGTCCTCGGATAGAAGCTGCTTTTCAGCCCGTTTGTCCTTGTTTTTATTCTCCTGTACCGTCTGCCAGATGGTAATAGTTCAAAAAAAGGGTTCCCATGATGAGATGGATCTTTGAGGATGTTTTGAACTTTCTTAAGGCAGCGGGAGCTATGAAGCTCTTCCAAAGAGGGGAGAGGGCAACCCATGATCCTCTGGGCAATGATGTTCACCCTCTGGAGCTCCTTGGTCTTATTGGTGTTGAGGACCAAGTTATTGTCTCCACACCACAAAAGCAACCGTTGGTCCACCTCATCTCGGTAGGCAGACTCATCCCGCCCCCAAGACGAGTCCCACCACTGTTGTATCATGTGCAAATTTAGCAATAATATTACTTGCGTGAGTGGGAATGCAGTCATGCACATAAATATAGAGTAAGGGACTCAACTGGCAACCCTGTGGTGTACCAGTGTTGAGAATAGGGCTGAAGAGGTATGATTACCTAATCTGACCCCCTGTGAGCGGCCAGACAGGAAATCCATAATCCAAAGGCAGATTGAATGAGAAAGTCCAAGGTCCAGAAGTTTAGACAGTCGTTTAGGTAGAAGAATTGTGTTAAACGCAGAACTAAAATCCACAAAAAGCACAAAGGGGGTCAGGCTGGGCGAGTGCGGGGTGCTTTTGGGACCCCCACCCCCCATCACCGCCTCACAAACATGGTTGTGCACACAAGCCTCCATGACGGATTTCGCGCTCTGAGCTCTGCAGTGTGGCCCTCCGCGGGGCTGCCTGGAAGCAGGACGTCCCGTTCCCCGGGCAGGAAGAGCCTCAGCAGTCAGAAGCCGCCCAGGTGAGCCTGCAGCCTCGGAGACCCGCCCCTCATCTCCTGGCCGCTCGCCCTGAACAACCCAGCCGAGGTTGACAGAGCTGACCCCGCCTCCGCCTCTACCTGCGCGCTCCAAGGCTCCAGGTGTGGCTGGGAGGCCCTTCGTTGGCCCCTCTGGCAGCCGCTGCACTTCAGGGAGGGAACGGGAACCGGGAGTGGGCCGCCTAGCAGCAGCCCCCGGGGGCGGCCAAGCGGGGAGAAAGCGCCCGTTGGGGAAGGTACATCCCTGCGCATCTCCTTTCCCTTGTCTGGGGGAGGGGGGCGAAGTCGCAGGCTGCCGTCCTGTAGCGGCCGCTTTTGGCTGGACTCGTTGGGGTCCTTTGCCTTCGGCCACGCGCTGAGAGCGGGCGCCGGGGTTGCATCGCTCGGGAAGAGGCCGTGAGCCGCAGCCCCGCCGCTTGTACCTCGGCCGAACGTCGGGTTCGTTCGCTGTCCCATCCCCGCCGCTCTGCGGATATCCGCCCCCGCCCCGGTGTCTCCCCAGCCTTTCGGCCGCATGAGCAGAGCAGCCCAGCCCGGGGATCCAGCCGCACCCGTCGCGTTAGCCGGAAAGGAGCTCCGAAGCAGAGCGAGTGCTGCGCTCAGAGGAGCCGAGCGCCCTGTCGGGAAGCTGCTCCTCCTCACCGGCCCCCAGAACCCCAGGCAGGCGCCCTTTTCACTCGCAGCTCCAGCGATAGGGCCAAACGAGGCCCCGCTTCGGCCCGCTGCTCCCTCTGCTCAGAAGCGGGAAGACTCGGCTCTGGACCGCTTTGACTGACAAGGGGGCCTGGACTCCTCGGGGGCAGCGGTGCGTTGCGGGCAACTGACCAGGGAAGCCACTTTTCTCAGGCACCCTATAGGGCAGGGCAGGGGCCTCCGATGCTATGGCAGCTGCTCCAACACAGCAGGGCCCGGGACTGATCCGTCTGTGGGGCAGGAACAGGGAGTTCATTGGGTGCCCAAAGTCAGACAAGAGCTGCAGGAGAGCCTGGAGCCCTGAGGACGACCGGCATGGCCTGGCAGGCTCCCAAGGCTCCTGGCATTTTCTACCGAACAGCCCAGATTGGTGGGCCCTTCTTGGGTGCTTGAACAGAGCCCCTCTGGCTCTGGCAGGCCAAAGTTCTCCCCACCAACCCACAGGCCCCCCACAGGCCTGGGGGGGTTGGGAAACCAGAGTAGCGGTCTCCAACCTTGGGCACTTTAAGACATGTGGACTTCAACTCCCAGCATTCCTCAGGCAGCCATGCTGCTAAGGTGTTCTGGGAGGCAAATTGCTGCTGCTATTACTGAGCAGGTCCAGGAAGGAGGTGCCATCCAGCCTACCCACCTTGCCCCTCAGGGGACATCCAAAGCCCAGGTCTTGGCTGTGCACAGCCCCTTCCACCTCTGAAGGTCCCCTACCTCAGAGAAAGGAGATGGTTGAGAGGACCAAAACCCATCCTCCACCATTGCTTCTCTAAGCCTGTCCTACAGGTGGAATACAGAAATGGGTAGCAGCACTGCCCTCTTGTGGTTGAAGAAAGTTTACACGTGCTCACTTCCAGGAGGATTCGTTGCCTTTTGCTTCAACATCTACAGTTCGTTTCCACAACTGCACAAGCCCAGGCAGGGGTTGAGCCTGCAGAGTGACCGATCAGGAGACGCCATATCCACTCCAGGAATTCTCTGGATTTGCACCCTCAGGCCGGCCAGCCTTTCTGCCTCCGCAAAAGAGCTTTGGAGTATTTTTGCTGCTAATCCCCTCCCTCGCCTTAAATCCAGGGGACAGGAGCCCCACAGTCTGGCCTGGTAGACCCCAAAAAAGCAAGAGTTCTAAAAATGCAGCAACCTCTCCAATGTTGCCTTCTGGTGTGAGCTGGCTATATGTGGGATGGAAACATTTGCCTCCTTCCATCAGGAGTGGCATGTAGCAGGCACAAATGACAAATTACATTTTATTTAAAAGCTTTAAGGAAAAGACCAGCCCAGAATCTCAGGCAGTATCTTTCAAAATAATCTCCCCTAAATTTTACAAAAAAATGAGACTGAGAGGCAGGCTGTGCGAAGAAATATACCTTGTTTTGGTTGGAGGTACCAAGAGGGAAGGGGTTCTCGACTCTTGACAGATGTATCTTTTCTTTTTATGTCCACTGAGAGCATTTGCACCAAGACAAATTCCTTGTGTGTCCAATCACACTTGGCCAATAAAGAATTCTATTCTATTCTATTCTATTCTATTCTATTCTATTCTATTCTATTCTATTTTCTTCATTCCAATATCTATTCTATTCTATATCCCATCCCATCCCATTTAAATTCTATTCCTATACCCTTCTATTCTATTATGTTGTACCCTACGACTATATTCTATATACTATATAACCTATGACTATATCACCCTATGACTATTATTAAGTGTTGTACCTGATGATTCTTGACTCTTGATGAATGTATCTTTTATTTTATGTCCACTGAGAGTATTTGCACCAAGACAAATTCCTTGTGTGTCCAACCACACTTGGCCAATAAAAGAACTCTATTCTATTCAAAGAGGCAGGAAAAGAGGGCCTCACCAAATGGAGCATGTGCCAGGAACATTAAATGAGTCAACACACAGGTACAAAATCTTCATTTAATTATCCCTATTCAACTTTATTAAAATAAAGCTCAAAATTCTAATCAATCAATCAATTAGAATAGACCTAGAAGGCACCTTGGAGGTCTTCTATTCCAGCCCCCTGCTCAAGCAGGAGACCCCATACCATTCCAGACAAATGTTGTCCAGTCTCTTCTTCTAAACATCCAGTGATGGAGCCCCCACAATGTCTGACCTCAAAAGCTGCAACAGCAATTCCTGGAACCAAATTCACTGTCACTTTGACTTGATTTTAGCTTTGGGGGGAGGGAAAACCCCACCTGGACTCCAGATCCCCCCTGCCTTCCTCCTTCCTCTCTCAGGATCGGACCTGAGCAAGGAGGACCAAAGGAAGGTCCTTCAGGGCCCTGATTCAGATGGCAGGAGAGCCGGCCATCCTCTCCTCTTGCAGCCTGTGGGGGGGGGGCTGCCTCTTCTTCCTCCAAAGAGAGGGACAAGCGGCAGGTTCCACATCCCAGGACAGGAGTCTCTGTTTTAAGTGCCCCCTTCAGTCCGAGCCTGGACTCTGTCCCTGAGCTGAGATGGAAAGCGGATCTGCAACCTGGGTGCCTGGCAAGTCCCGACATTGTTACCAGCCCCGCCTGGCAGGATCTGGCTGAAACACGGAGTGGCTTCCGGGCCTCCCAACTTCAGCGGCTCCGACGTTCTTCTACCCCCGAAAGCTCCTTAATCGTAGCACCGCAACCTCCAGGCAGCGACCGTCATGAAGCGCTTGGGGGAGAGCCCCGGTCGGTGTCTTGCGGGTCTCCCGGATGGGCCTTTCCTCCTCCTGCAGCCGTCGCCTGACCTGAGGCTGGATTTTCGCCGCAGCCCTGCAGGGAAGCCGCCGAGCGCGAGTCCGAGGCGCGGGGGGCAGCCGGTGGCGATTGGGGCGGGCCGAGCTCGTCCTCCGCGGGGCCCTCGAAGCGGCGCAGGAAGCCCAGGTAGGCGGCCCTCTGCGTGGCGGCGGCGGGGATGAAGTGGCCGCCGGCGTGGGCCAGCAGGGCGGGGTGTGCGAAACGCTCGGCCAGCGCCCGGCTCTCCGCCGCCGGGATGACGCGGTCGGCCTCGCCGAAGACATGCAGGCTGGGCACCCGTAGCGCCCCCGCCGCCGCCTCCGCCGCCTCGGCCACGAGGAAGCCGGCCACCAGCAGGGCGAAGCGGAAGGGGAAGCGCCCGTCCCCGCGCTCCCGCAGCGCGCACAGCAGCCCGGCCAGCGCCGCGCCCTGGCTGAAGCCCAGCAGGCCGTCCACGGGGCCCAGCTCCGCCAGCGCCGCCGCCACCGCCCGCAGCGTCACCCCCAGCTCCGGCCGTGCCGCCGACTCCGGCCACCACCCACGCGGCCCGGCGCCGCCCTCGCGCTCCGGCTCCCCCTCGGCTGGCGGCAGGCGGTGCGGCGCGTCCAGGTAGAGCAGCTGGGCGCTGCCTCGCAGGGCCTTCCGCAGGGCGCCGGTCCGGCCGCGGAACCGCTCAGCGTTCTGCCCGTAGCCGTGGAGACAGAGCAGCCGCAGCTCCTGCCCGCGCGGCGGAGGCGCCGCCGCCATCTCCTTCCGGGTCGTGCGACGGAAGTCCGCAGCGACCTTCCGCCCGGCTGCTCGGCCAATCGGAGGGTGGGAGCGTCTCCCCAGCAACCGCGCAAGGAGACGTGCAGCCAATCCGAGTCTCTTCTCTGGAGGGACGTCGGTGCCGGAGGGCACGCATGCGCGACTCGCCCAACCAGCTCAGCTGCATGTCCCTTCTGCAACCTGACGTCCCCAGTCCCGTATTGCAGCCCTACTCTGGTTCCCGATAGGCGGGGCCAGCTGAGGATGATGGGCATGGAGGTCGTCGTTGGGGAAGGCCCTGCGGTGGTGCGCGAGACCCCACAGGGCGATGCTTAGTGGGAGGGGGCAGCCCGCCCGATTCCCTCCCTCCCAGCTCTGCAAATGCGCCAGGGCCGCCCAGCGCCTCGCCCTGCACCTGACCCCTGAAGCCCGCCAGCCGGAAGAATGCACGTGTGACCCCCAAGGGCAAAATAGAAGAGACCACACACTCCCCGCCCGCCCCTTATCCCCTGCAAGAGGAAGGAGACTGCAGCGAACAGCACCACCCCCCGCCCTCCTTCGCAAGCCACCTTCATGCAGCCGCGAGTCCCGAGTGCCGACCCCCTCCAATTGCAGCCAGCCAGTGTTTGGAGGCAATGCAATCAGGGCCCAAGGAAGGCGTCGCGGACCTCTCCTGTCCCCCCCCAGCAGGAGCAGGCCTTACAGTTACTCATGCTGTTACCTCCTGTATAGACTACTGCAATGCTCTCTACATGGGGCTGCCCTTGAGGACCACTCGGCGGCTTCAACTGGTACAGAATGCAACCATGCGGGTTGTGATGGGAGGATCCCGATACTCCCGTTATTACACCCCTCCTGCATGAGCTGCATTGGTTGCCCTCTGGGTGAGATTCAAGGTGCTGGTAATTACCTATAAAGCCCTACATGGTTTAGGGCCGGGGTATTTGCGGGAGCACCTGCTGCCAGCAACAACTGCCCATCGCCCCGTGCGTTCCCACAGACAGGGCCTCCTCAGGGTGCCGTCTGCCAGACAGTGTCCACTGGCAACCCCCAGGGGGAAAGCCTTCTCTGTGGGTGCACCCACCCTTTGGAATCAGCTGCCCCTGGAGCTTCGGATGGCTCCTGACCTTCGATCCTTCCGTCGTGACCTGAAAACATGGCTTTTTTCAACTAGCCGACCTGGACTAATGGGTTTTTTTTAATCTGTTTGTTTGTTAGTTTTAATTAGGTTATTGGGATGTCCATTTAATACTTTTTTAAATTTTGTATTGTGTTTTTATTGTTATGAGCTGCCCTGAGTCCTTTGGGAGATAGGGCGGCATAGAAATCCCAATAATAAATAAATAATAAAGGGGGGAGAGGCTGCAGTCTGCTGTCCCCGCACTGCAACTGGGCTTGGTGGAGCTGGCTTCGTTGTGGTGGTTCCGCTTTGGTGCCTCTGTTGGCTCCTGGGGGTGGCCTGGACGGGTCCCTGCAGCTCTCTTGGCAAGGTTTCCAAAACTGGCTGGCCATTGCCTCCTTCCTAGGGCTGAAAGGAAGTGACTGGCCTAAGGTCACTCAGAGGGCTATAGGCTGAGAATCTTCAGCTGGCTGGAGAGGAACTCCTTAGCCCTCACCTCAACAGCGAAACTGGATTAACTCGGGCATGTTGGGATCAAAGTGGAGTGAGCCCTTTTGTGGCCTTCCCACAGCCCCAGCCCCCGCCCCCAGTCTAGTTAATGGGAAAGAGATTATGTAGGCACAACAAAACATAACTCCTCCAGTCTGCCATGTCTCAAACTCTCCCTGGATTGCAAAGGGAGCTTCTCTCTGAGAAAAACAAGGGCCTGGGACACTGGAGAAGGGAAACCTCCCTCAGCTTTTGTGCTTTAAAAAGTTAGGTTTTTTGCTCCAGAAAGCAGCCTTGGCAAACAGCATCTGCTACTGGCTCAGAGTTCGTTCCCTGCTGAGGCCAGGGGACTAAAACCGAGAAGTTCCCAGGTTACCTTTTAAGTCCCTAACAACGCATTGCCAGAGTTTTGATTCGATAGCAATGACAACAAGTCTTATTCAGGCATGTCAAGAACAGCGATAATATTTTGGCTTAGGTGCCACTTCACAGTGCTTTACAGCCCACTCTGAGCAGCTTACAATGTCAGCATTATCTGCACGGTGCCCCCAACAATCTGAGTCCTCATTTTACTGACCTTGGAAGGCTGAGTCCACCTTCAGCCCATCCGGATTGAAGTCCTGGCTGTGGGCAGAGTTGGCCTGCAATGCTGCCTTCTAACCACTCCGAGCCATAAAACCGCAGAGCAGAAGGCAGGAATGTTCTGACCCAAGGATGCCTCTCAACTGGCATCGACAGATATAAGGACTTCTTGCACTCCCAGGTACCATCTGACTGTGGGGCCCTTCTCTCCCCCACCCCCAAGACATGCCTGCCCTCTTTCTGCTGATTGTTGCTAGCCCTTCCTCGCCCCATAGCTTCAGGTGCCTGTGCTTAGTCAATAGTGCTATTAGCCGAAATATTCAGTTTCAGTGTCTCTGGCAAAGCCCCAGTTTTCTTCAATAATTACTCCAGCAAAGGCACTTCTGATTCTCCAGCTGCTGAACCCCAAAAGTCAGTGGTTGCAGGAAGGCCTGAAGGCAAAACCAGGCCTCCCAAAGAGCTGGCACTAGAACACAGCACCCTCCTCTCTGGAGTTTGAGAATGGTGCTTCTTCCCACTGGAGGGTGGGGTGGGATGGGGGAAATCACCCCAAAGTGTCTGTGCCCCAAAGTTGGCCCTATTGCTGTTGCTGCTCCTCCACACACTGCCCGGGACCAGTCGGAGTTCCCGACTCCGGTCCCAGGCTTGATGGTGCCTCCTCCTCCGTCTCCTGCTGGCAGGAGCAGTTCTTCGGGGCTTCTTTCCCAGGTGGGAGCACGGACCTGGCCAGGTTCACCTGGAAAGCAGGAAACCACAAGATGAGGGTGGATTAATGCCGGCACTGGCACAACACCCCATCATCACCAGAGGGGGGCTTCCAAGAGCTTTTGTGACTGATCAATCTGGGCCAGAGGTTTGGCAGCCCCTCTGCGTACCAGGCCAGAGGTGCTCAGGCAAACAAGCCAGGGGCCCAGCCAGTAAGATCCACTGCCCGTTCTCCAGGTAACCAGTGCCAAGGGGCCTGGGGGCACACTAGGGAAAGCCTCCTGCCCCCCATCCCCACTGGCTAAACCAACAGCCCCAGATGGTGGCCGCAATCTCTCTCTCCATTCTTTCCTTCCGTTCTCAGCAGAATGGCTGTGGCCATAACCCAGGGCCAGATCAAGGCAAAGCCGCCTCTGCTGGGCATGCCAGCCCATGTTCCAGGCAAGGAGCCCCCTCTCGAAGGCCGCCTTAAGCAAGGTCCCCGGGCAGGGAGGAGGGGTACAGCTAAACTGCCCTGAGCAAAGGAAGAGGCCTTCCTGATTTGGGGCAGAATAACCCAGGGGATTCTGAATTGGGAGAAAATTTCGTGTGGTATAAACTCAAGGCTCACCTGCCCAGACAGCTGGCAGGTGAGGCAATTCAACAGGAGTGCCAGGCAGATGACCCAGCTGCATTTCCCCTCCCACCCAGCCTCAATGGAGAAAACAGCTGCCACTCAAGGCCATTAGCAGACTGGCCTATTGCAGAAGCTCTCCCTAGACACCATCTGAACAAACTCTTTCAAAACGCGCCTCAGTCACCTGGAAGAGACACTGAAAGTGCCCAGCATCACCCAGGGAGAAGCACGCTAGGCAGGCCTGTCCAAGCAGCCCTACAGGGAGGCTGCAGGGTCAGCAAGGGGGTTGCAAGAACCTTAGCAATCCCCCCCCTTGCTGTAGCCCACTCCCACCCCATGGCTACAGTCCCCTGGCAGGCAAAACTCAGTGCCCAACAACACCCAACTGAAGTGTGCCCTGAGCTGAAAGAGACTGGCAGTATCTGCCAATCTTGCCCCAGCTCTCTAATGGCAAAATGAGAGGGGGGGGGGTATGTCAACCTTGGCAACTTTAAGACCTGTGGACTTCACCTCCCAGAATTCCCCAGCCAGCCCTGCTTTCTTTCTTTTCTTTCTTCTTTTTCCTTCCTTCCTTTCTTTATTTTCTGCTTCTATGGTTTCTTTTATAGATAACATGGTCACATAGATAAATGGAGCACTTTCTTCACCGTAAATCCTATGGAAGTTCTCTTATTCAATTAAAAATATTTGCCTTATTTCCCCTTAGCCCCCACATTTCTTCTGGGCAAAGCTAGATAATTTCCCACCCACTGTCAAAACCACACAATCATCATCAGCAACATCATCCCAAATTGAGTATGATACGCTGTTTAAGGGGCATCACCTCACGTGCTTTTGCATGTAACATATATGTCAGTGGACCATTCAGAAACTGATCAATAATTTCCCCCCAAAACTCCTCTGCTGGCTGGGGAATTCTAGGAGTTGGAGTCCACAAGTCTTAAAGTTGCCAAGGCTGGGTGTCCCTGGGCTAAATTCTGGAACAGCTTCAGCAAATGCCATGGCCGGCAGCAGCCAGAAGTAGCCGGTGGAATACAGAAAGTGCCATCACGGTAGGCGGAATGGGAACTGCCCCAAAGATTACAACCCATAGAAAATACGGCCTGGTGAGCCTCCATATTGTGATGCACACATCTGGGACAACCGAGTGGCAGAAGCTGCTTCTCTCCTCTTGAAGCCCCAGTCCTCCTGGTGTTGCCCCAGAAGGGCACCAAGCAGGGCACACAGAGAGAGCCCGTCCAAGGTTCACCACTGAAGATGCCCTCCAGAGGCTGGGTACCTGGGCTCTCTGGAGCCAAAAGGGCCATGCAGGCCCGGCCAGTGATGGAGGGAGCAGGGCTGTGCCAAGGGGTTGTTGCAGGCAGGATTTGGGCTGGAAGAGAACGCGGCTGTTGAACTGAGCAGCTCCATGGGGATTAAAGGCTAGGTCATGAGGGCTGGGCCTCTACAACAGTGTTTCTCAATTCCAGCAACTTTTAAGATGTGTGGACTTCAATTCCCAGGATTCCTTGGGCCACATGGCAGCTAAGGAATGCTAGGAATTGAAGTCCACACAACTTACAGCTGCTACAGGAATCGGGGGGGGGGGGAATGGTTGAGACAGATAGTTGAGACATACGGCTTTAGTGAGCCAGTGAGGCACCTCAGTCATGAGGACTAGACTCAGCACTTCCACCTGCATTTAGGAGACAAGGAGCCCTCTTTTGAAGACAGCAAAGTCCACATTCTGGACAGAGAGGACCGCTGGTTTGAAAGAGGGGCTCAAAGAGGCCATCTGTGTCCAAACTGAACACCTGAAGAGGGGGAGGGAGGGATACAACCTCATCTACAGTATACAACACAATCCTTTCAACAGAAGCTTCTTGGCTGAGAAGCGAAATGTCTTCAAAGAAAAACCAGGAAGTCCAGTTGCCTCTGGAAAAAGCACCTTTGGGACAACCCTGACCAGGAGGACTGAGGATACTATGGACACTCCTTCCAGCAGCTCCGAGAAGGCTCTGCCCCATTTGCACCACTCAGGTGGCCCTGAGGACACAGATAAACCTCCAGGGGGCCTCAAGGACCCTCTAAAAAGGATGCAAATGACCAGCTGTCTGCAAGGGGTATCAATCCTTCCCCACCCTCCAGTCAGAGCTGAAGAAGCTTCTTGGGTGAGAAGCGAAACGTCTTCTAAGAAACCAGAAAGTCCAGCTGTCTCTAGGAAAAAAAACACCTTTGGGACAATCTCAGCCGTGAGATTAGCAGGACATGGGGGTCGACCCTCAGTCTCCCACTGAGGGAGCTGGTGCCCATCGAAGGAGCCGCCATCTAGTTGCCATTAGGTAATTAATGCACTTGGGGCAGCCACAGCTCAGCCCACCTTGTGAGGTGACTGCCTGGACTGATCAATTATTTTCTGAAATATTTTCCCTCTGTACGTGAAATAAAGGTAGACATGTCCAAAATATAACACCTGGTTCAGACAGTGATGTCTCATACTTTGGTCAAGAGATTTTAAAAAATTACCTCTCTTGAGTGTCATTTTAAAAGTTTAGAAGCCAGCAGCTCTGGCTTCAAAATAACTGCATTATTATTGTTTTTCATTTCTTTTTTCCATGCACCCAAACAGAATTGGGCAAAGGAAGGTAGTGGGCATGTTATGGTCATTCAATTATGGGATGAAAAGTGCAGTGGAAGTTAAATCCCCCCATCCCTTAATGCATACATTTTGGATGGTGGAAGCCCCTCCCCTTTGGAGCAGGACGTGGGTGCCCTTACTGACCCCAAGGTAATCTTCAGCCTGCTAAAAAGGCCAATGCTATCCCTGGGGGGCATAAATGGGACCAGGTCCATAGGAAGCCAGTGTCCCCCTGAACCAGATCTTATTGGGCGGGGGGCAGTTCTGGGCTCCCCAATTCAGAACAGACAGTGATAAACTGGAGCAGACGGAGAGCGCAGAGAATCTGGGAAGCAAGCCTTCCAGGGAAGAGTTACAGGATCTGGCTATGTTCAGTCTGCAGAAGGGATTTGGGGGGGCGGGTTTCCTGACCCAGAGGTCAAGAGGCACATCCGGCTGACAAGACGTTAGCCCATGGAACAGCCTGCCACAAGACAGGGATGAGATGGTCCTTCCTCACTGAGCAGCAGGGAGGTTCAAGGCCCTGTGACCCTTTGAACTCCAGGATGTGTCTGTGTGCCCAGGTTGGCCATGCCCCATTCTCCAAAGGGGTGCCAGACAGGGGCTTACCTCTTTGGTCCTGCCCCCCTTCTGGGGCCGGTGGCTGGGGTGGTTCACGGTCCACGGACCCAGAGACTGACCGGCATAGAAGTCCATGGGGTAGATCTCCTGCCACTTGATCTGCTGCAGAGCCACCGCAGCCTGGGGGTGGGGGGGGGGATAAGAGGGCAGGTTGGAGCAGTCAGGACCCTGTCCTCAGCCTCCCCCACCTGGGGGCCAGAAGAGGCTGGTTGTCTGTCCCCCTTCCCCCACATAAAGAGCACCTGGCCACCAGCACCCAGCCCTTGGGTGGGAGGGGTCCCTTTCTGATTCCCCCCTCCAGCCCCCCCTTACCTCATAGGGCGTCAGCAGTGGCTTCTCAAAGGCCTCCCCCCAGTCGATGGAGAGGCGGGGGCATGCCACCTGCACCCAGCTGGGTGGAGAAAGAAAATGGGGAGGGATGCACAGCTCATTCTTTCACCTGCAGCACACACCTGGTCCAGTCCCCCCCTCCCCCCCAGTGCAGGAGGGCCAGGGCAGGATGGAAGTGGTGGCGGTATCAGGGAAAGACATCGGGAACCAAAGCAATCTCACTGGGTTTAAGAAAATAAAGCCAGGTAAAAATTGTGAAAATGGATATAAGATATGGAATACAATACATAAGATGTATATGTAACTGACTTTATGTCTGTATGGAGAAGTGGCAACCCGGGAGCTCACTGTCCACACAAAAAGATGTTTTATGTTCTTTATGTATTTGTTTTTCTATGTCTGTTTTCAAAAAGATTCAAGGTGCTGCTGTTAACCTATAAAGCCCTGCATGGCTCGGGTCCGGGGTACTTGCAGGAGCGCCTCCTACCAGCATCGAGGTCCAATCGCCCGGTACGCTCCCACAGGCAGGCCCTCCTGGGGTGCCATCGGCCAGACAGTGTCAGTTGGCCGTCCCCCGGGGGAGGGCCTTCTCTGTGGGGGCGCCCACCCTGTGGAACCAGCTACCCCTGGAGCTACGTCTGGCCCCTGACCTGCGCTCCTTCCATCGTGATCTCAAGACTTGGCTGTTTTCACAGGCCGGCCTGGATTGAGCGGGGTTGGGGATTTTAACATTGGGATATTTTAAATTTTTATAACTATTTGGATGGGTAAATTTCAGAATAATTTTATATATTGTATATATATTTTTGTGTAAGCCACCCCGAGTCCCCCCGGAGATGGGGTGGCATATAAATCCAAATAAAAAATAAAAAAATATTTTAAAAAATTATTTAAAAAAAAAGAAAATAAAGCCAGGGCCCTGCAGCCCCTCCCAACACCCCCCACCTCCACCCCAGTGCAGCCAGAAGGCAACGGGGTCCAAGGACCAGCATGCTGGGGAAGGGCCTTCCAGTACTCACGCCTCAACATCTGGAAACAGCTGGAGTTTGCTGGGGAAGATCTCCGAGAGGAGGAGCCGGGTGTAGGGACGCCCTGCCGCCTGCAGGCTCCACTCCAGGTGCTGCTGCCCAAAAGGGGAGGGGGCTCACGCTGGCTCCACTCGCCAGCTCCTCCCAAGCAGGAGGTGGGAGAGCAGGAGGGGGCATGGACCTCCCTCCTTTCCCTCCATTTCAACCCCCCCCCCCGGCTCACCCGGAGCAGCGCTTCCTGCACGGAGCTCCCCAGGGTCTCCCCAAAGCCCAAAGTGCGCTGGCAGCCTCTCAGGGGTCTTCCAGGGCAGGAGCCTGAATTGGGGTGCCTCCCTCCCAGCCCCCCCACCCCCCATGCAGAGCACAGGCAGCGGCCAAGCTGAGGGCCTCCTCACTTCTGCCTGGTCCCCCGGCTTGTGGGCTGCGAGGCACGGCCAGAGGAAGGACCCACCTGCAGGATGGCCGGAGACCCCTGCCGCCCCAGGGTGCCCAGGATGAGGCCCCACTTGCGGGCACCGGCCGCTTGGCGGATGGCTGCCTTGCGCGACTCCTGCATGCGCTGGTGGGCGTAGAGCTCCCGGGAGAAGGCCTTGCTGTACGGGTCGTACCTGAGGGGGGAGGAGCACCAGGAGGGGCCCTGAGGATCCCCCTTGGCAGGCGGGGTCACCCGATCCCCTTGGGCCACCTTCTGATGAGCCAGGGGAAGCCAGATTCACTTAACAACGTGTTGATAACAACTGCAGTGATTCGCTTAACAACTACGGCAAGAAAGGTCGTAAAGTGGGGCAAAACTCACTGAACAGACATTTTGGGCTCAATTGGGGCCATAAACCGAGGAACCCCTGTAGCTCCCTGGGCCGAGGGCCAACCTTAAGGTCATCACGGCCAACCCTTCCATCAGGCCAGGAATCCACCTGAGGGCCTCGGCCACTGCTGGGCAGCTGACCCTGGCTGGAAGCCGCCTGAAGTAGAGGGGCCCCTCCAGGCTCTGGCCCTGGGGCCCTTAAAGGGCCTTCTGGTACGTTCCACTTCCATTTCCGTTCCTGCATCCACACGCACAACTCAATGAAAAGGAGGCCTGGGGCCCACATGATAGCAGCGTTCCGATATCTCAGGGGCTGCCCCAAAGAAGAGGGCAGTCAGCCCATTCTCCAAAGCATCATGATGAGCCGGGTGGCGCAGTGGCTGGGAGTGCAGTGCTGCAGGCTCCTTCTGCTGACTGCCGGCTGCCTGCAATTTGGCAGTTTGAATCCCACCAGGCTCCAGGGTGACTCAGCCTTCCGTCCTTCCAAGGTGGGTCAAATGAGGATCCAGATGGTTGAGGGCACAAGAGGCTGGCTCTGCCAACTGCTTAGAGGGGCTGTGAAGCCCTGTGAAGTGGGATATAAGGCTAAGGGCTATGGCTATCTGAGGGAAGGACAAGAAGCAATGGATGGAAACTCATTAAGAAGAGAACCAACCTGGAACTAAGGAGTCTTCCTGATGGTGAGAACAATTCATCAGTGGAAGAACTGGCCTCCAGAAGTTGTGAATGCTCCAACACTGGACAGGCACTGGTCTGAAATGGTCTAGGGTGTCCTGCCTGAACAGGGGCTGGCTAGAAGACCTCCGAGGTCCCTTCCCACTCTGTTGTTCACTTCTATTCAATCCGTCCCCCAGGGGCCAGATCCAGGGGTCTGAAGGAGGCCCTCCAAGCCGCCTCAGGGTAGTTCCTGCTGCCTGGATCATCCCCGCCACCCTTCACTGAACCGGCTCCTAACTGAACCCGTCTTTGACAGTGGTGCCCAAGCTGGACGCAGGGCACCCGGGCCCAACCAGGGCAATCCACAACTCCATGCCCAGGTCGCTCAAAACTCTCTGTGGCACCTTCCCTGAAGCCACGCAGGAAGGGTTGGCCACAACCTTCTCCTGAACGTTTTCTGGGTTCCCAGACTCCCCCATCCTAGGAGTAACAAAGGCAGGCCCTGCTTAGCTTTAGAGCAGGGATGTCCAACGTTGGCCACCCGCAGACCTGGTCAACACCCGTTGGTCAACACCCAGACATGGCTGGGGAATTCTGGGAGTTGGTCCACAGGTCTTCAGGTGGCCAACGTTGGACATCCCTGCTTGGGAGCCATGGACGGCCACGAGCTGCAAAAGCTGGGAATATGGAATAGAGTGGACATAACCCCAGCCTATAATCATAAGAGCTGGACAGTGGCATTTGGACCGTCGGGGCAAGAGCCCAAATTAGAGCCTCTGCCAACTTCTGCTGGACAGAAACTATTTTTGCGCTAATGCAGTTTAAAACTGCCTATATATTCTTTGCAGTTAAGACTGGTAACCCACATTCAGCGTGTAATTAACTATTTCAAAAATACAATAGCGCTCTCTCTCTCTCTCTGTTTTGCGTCAGCCCCAAGCCTGATAAGCAGTTCTTCCATTTTTTTTCCGCCCAAGTCACAAAAAAAGATGCTGAGAAAGCCGGAGCCATCGAGCGCCTCTGGCCAGGAATGTCCCTCTGTACAAAGGCAGCCCAGCATCGTCACCTGCTCCCATCCAGCCCTAACTGGGTCACTCTCCTCCCTGGCTTTTAAAGGCGGGGGGCAGGCTCAGTCAGGATGTGAGAACAACAGAACCGGAGGGGCTCAGGGCGTGGTCCCCTCCCCTCTCGGCCCCAGCCACTTTCAGACGCTTGGGCCAGGGGTGTCAAAGGCCCAGGGCCGGCAGGGTCACCCTGGACACAGCGAAGGATTGGCCCGCAGTGCCTCTGCCAGCCCCATTCAGGCATGGGCAGGGGGGGCTTTAATGGGCACCCTGCTAAAACAGCCTCCCGGGTCTTGGCCAAGTAATGCTGAGATGCCAGGGCAGCAACGGGAAGCCCCTGTCCCAGCCCTGCAGATCTTGGCAGTGGTGCTTCCAGAGCCTGCCCACTGGCCCCAAGCGAAGGCCACGAAGAGCCCTGCTTCGTCCTCCCCCAGGCGGGCCCTCTCCAACTGGCATGGGACCCACAGGCAGAGCCAGCGGGACATTCCCAAAGAGGCGGGCTCGCCTGCTGTTCTGCGCAGGGCATCGGACGTGGGACGCTGTGGGCCCCAGGGAGGGGGAGGCCTCTCAATCCAATTCCACCTCCGGGCTAAGCGGCCAGGAAGGGCCAGGGGAAAAGGCTCCAGACAAAGAAGAGACCCCAAACCATTCCAGACCAATGGCTGCCCCGTCTCTTCTTGAAAGCCTCCAGGGATGAAGCAGCCACAACCTCTGGAGGGAAGCTCTTCCCCTGGCTACCTGTCCTCCCTGTCAGGAAGTTTCTCCCTGAGTTCCAGGTTGCCCCTCTCCTTGGTGAGTTTCCATCCCCTGCTGCTTCTCCTGCCTTCTGGGGCTCTTAGGAGAAGAGGCAGACCCCTCAAATACCGGAAGGCCGCCACCCTGCCACCCCCGGTCCTCCTTTTCACTAGACTAGCCACACCCAGGGTGCTGGAAGGCCCTCCCTGCCTGAAAAGGCTATCATTCCTGGCACAGACCCAGGGCAGCTACACAGATTTGATAAATAAGTTAATAAACAGGGCACAAGTGGGCTTTGGGGGGGGGGTGCAAGGGGTCAACAGGGGAGGCACCTGGGCACTGTGGGGGGTGGAGAGCCCTGGCAAGAGGAGACATTTGCCAGGGAGGGAGGAAGGGAGAAGCCCGCAGGAAGGAGGACAATTCACTCCCTGAATTCTCTGCCCAGAAGAGCAACAACTGCAGGCTACATGGACCCCCCAGAGCCCAAGGCAGTGTATCTGTCACGGCCACCAGTCATCAAGGAACAAGCAGGGGCAGGGAGGGCTTTGGGCTCAGCAGCCACCTGCTCAGGGACACCCGGCTGTGTCAGACTTGGCTCCATTCTCCGCTTCTGTCTCCCCACCCCCCCGCTGAAGACCCCCATGTTCCCTGGCGTTCCCCTCCCCCCAGCTGGCCTCAGACTCCCTCTAACCACAGCCCCCAACCCCACCTTCCCCCCCGCCTGTGGGGTGGGGTTGGGGGGCACCCGAGGGCAGCCCAGGCCCTCTCCTGGCCGCAAGGTACCTGTAGGCAGGGACTTCAGGGTTGGCGATCATGATGGACTCTAGGTGGAAACGCCCGTCTCCCAGGTAGCTGCAACGGAAAGGAGGGAGGGTCAGCAAAACAAGGGGAGCGAAGGCAAAGGCGTCCTTGTAGGGGCCAAGAGCCCTGGGAAGCCTTGCAAATGGGTGGGAGGCTGTGGGGGCATTTGTCAACCTAGCAGTTGAAAAGCACATGCCAGCGGAAAGAGCCCTTGCCACGATTCCTTTAGTGACCATTCAAAGTGACTTAAGTTGTTCAGATTGACGGCCGGGGCTGCATCCCCCTGGTCACAGGATCAAAATCCAGGCGCTTGGCAACTGACTCGTATTTACGACCGTTGCGGTGACCCAAGGAGATGCGATCCCTTTTTGTGACCTTCTGACCAGCCAAGCCAATGGGGAAGCCATTGAACCGCTGTGATCCACTTCACCACTGCAGCAAGCAAGGTCGTAAAACGAGGCAAAACCCACGTAAGAACTGTCTTGCTTAGCAGCAGAAGTTTTGGGCTCAATTGGGGTTGTAAGTCGAGGACCACCTGTAGAGAAATAGGCACCTCTTTGGTGGGAAGGCAACGGCCTTAATAACAGATAATAACAGGTAATCAGAGTGGGAAGGGACCTGGGAGGCCATCTAGTCCAACCCCCTCCCCCTGCCCAAGCAGGAGACCCTACACCGTTTCTGACCGAGGGCAGCGCAGTCTCTTCTTGGAAGCCTCCAGGGATGAAGCTCCCACAACCTCCTGAAGGCAACTTCTCATCCATGGGTTGATTGATCTCACCGTCAGAAAGTTTCTCCTTATTTCCAGGTTAAGCCTTCTATGCACCCTGGCTCCCATCATGCTGGCCACCTGACCAGGGAGCCCCCTTCAGACCACCCTGGCTCCCTCCGCTAAGAAAGGGGGATCAGCAGCGCCCCCTAGAGTCGGGCATGGCCAGTCAGGGTGGGGGAAGCTTTTTCTTAAATGGCCTGTTTGCACCCCCAATCCTGAAGCCTTCGGGGGCATCCGGGTTTTCTCCCAAATCAAGGCTCTGTGGTGATCACACCCGGCCACTGAAGCCCCCTCCTCAAATCTGCCCTCTGGCTGCACTCCAGGTGTCCCCTCCCAAGGACGCACTCTGCACCTGGCCCTGCTTGGCCTTGCCAAGACCACTCAGGCCCAGCCATCCATCTACACCAGACCCTGCTCAACTCCCTCTTAACACGCAAGATCCCTTTTCTATATGAGGATCTGGCAAAGCTTTTGTTTGTTTTCACAGATCTCTAATCCACTCAGAACCCCCCTCCCCCTTTTTGGGGGATGGTCAGAGGTACGTAAACCCAGGAAGGCGAATGAAGATATGGGCCCGCTCTTTGCCTTGTTAATGGGGAACAGCATTGAGGAAACACACTGCTTTAACGATAATAATTAAAAAAAGAAATCATAAACTGGAAAATAAGATACAGCAGCTATTTATCGACTTATTTCTAGGGCAGCTGACAGACAGCCGGCTGCTGAAGAGGCTAATTCCAACAGACACAGAAAGAAAGAAAAATGTATTTTTTCTTTCTACATCACAGGTGTCCAATGTTGGGCACTTTAAGACCTGTGGACTTTGACTACCAGAATTCCCCAGCCAGCACAGCTTCTGGGGTTCAGAATTCTGGGAGTCCACAGGTCTTAAGATGGATGGGCAATAAATTTGAAGAAAATAACATATAAAAAAATAAACCGCAGGAAACTCCTGCAAAGGGAGATGGGTTGGTGGGACCGATGGCTGCTGACCTGCCAGGTGGAGAGGACAGCTGGGGCCCCCTCCCACCCAAGAAACCCCCTTCAGGCCATCTAAGGAAGGGAAAGGGCAGCCAGGCAGCCACCTGGGGTGCTGGGGAGCCAGGAAGCGCTCGGCTGGCTGCTCTGAGTGAGAAAGTGAGCAGTGGGAATTAAGGGGGCTTCCAAAAGAGGCCCCTGGAGACAGAACTTGGGAGGGGGCATTCAGCAGAAGACTAGGCTGCCTGTGGCTCAGTTGCATTTGCTTCGGCTGCGGGGGGCTGAGCACCTGCTCTGACCTGGACTGAGTGCCCAGTAATTCTCCTGCAGCCACCCCACCTCTCTCCAAAAGGGCATTCAATGCTGCTGGTTCCTGTTTATTTTATTTACAACTGTATTCGATTATTTTATCTGAGTTTCTTATTTTTATAAATAACTCAAGATGGTGAACATATATAAAGCTCCTTCCTCCACCTCCTATTGTCCAGAGAACAATAACCCTGTGAGGTGGGTTGGGCTGAGAGAGATTGAAGGAGGGAGGGAAGAGAACAACGGAGAGGAAGGAAGGAAGGAAGGAGAAAAGGAGGAGGGAAGGGGGAGAAAGGAGATGAAGGAGGGAAGAAGGATGAAAGGAAGAAAGGAAGCCCACCAATTTATTATTATTTATTATTTATTATTTGAACTTATATGCCGCCCCATCTCCGAAGACTGGCTGACTTACAGCTAAAACAGGAACAATAAATAGTTAAAAAACAATTAAGTTAACCATAAGTTCAAACATTATACAACCCTAAAACCACCCCACACCCAAAGGGTCACAGCCGGGTTGGTCAAACAACCAGGTCTTTAACTCACGCGAAAGGTGCGGAGATCGGGGCCAGGCGGAGCCCCAAAGGCAGTTGGTTCCAGAGGTCAGGAGCAGCGACAGAAAAAGGTCGTCGGGAACCGCCAGGCGGCACTGACCGACGGGACCCCGAGGAGTCCTTGCCTATGAGCTCGCACAGGCGACCGGTATTTGATATTGGAAGAAGACGCTCCCTTAAGTATTGAGGACCCATGTCATGAAGGACTTTATATGTTAACACAAAACCTTGAATCTCACCGGGCTGTCGGCAACCAATGCAGGGCGCAGGAGGGGGTCGTATGGGAGAACGGGTAACTCCCATCACCACCAGCGCCGCCGCATTCTGCACCAGCTGCAATCTCCGGATGGTATGCAAGGGCAGTCCCAAATAGAAGCGTTGCAGTAGTCAAGCCTAGAGGTAACAAGGGCATGAGTGACCGTGGGCGTCCGGTCCAGAAAAGGCGAAGTTGTCGAACCAAGCGGAGCTGGGCAAAGGCCCCCTGGCACAGCCCCCACCTGCTCTTCCAGGCGGAGCCGTACATCCAGGAGGACCCCCAGATTCGCCCTATCCACAGGGGTAACACCTCCCCTATGGCCAAAGATGGATAATCTAAACTGGGCGGGCGCCGGTATGCACAGCCACTCAGTCTTGGCGGGTTGAGTCGAAGCATGTTCCTGCTCATCCAGCTCCGTACCGCATCCAAACACGGGTCATCAGGAGAGGGCATCACTGATCTGGTCTGGGGTGGAAATGTACAGCTGAGTATCATCAGCGTACTGATGAAATTTCACCCCAAAACCACGGATGATCTCACCCAGCGGCTTCATGTAGATGTTAAACAAAGGGGAAAGGACCGACCCTGAGGGACCCCACAAGAGAGCACCCTAGGGGCGACCTGACCCCCCGCCGGATTGCGACGCCCGAGAGGTAGGAGGAGAACCACCGAAGAACGGTGCCCCCCACTCCCAACCCCTCAAGGCGACGCAAAAGGATACCATGGTCGAAATGGTCGAATGCCAACCAACTGCATGAAGAGGAAGGTAAATGTTTGTTTTATCAAAAATCTTGTTATAGCTGCCCTTCTTTCAACCAACTGTCAGGGCTGGGCTCTTGACCCTGGGATGCTGGCACGGGGAAAGGAAGGGAATGGCTGGACAGGCCCACGGTCCCTCGGTCCCTCGAGCCCCAGACAGAAGCTGAGAAGGACTGCACCAAACACTCCCAGCTATTGTTCGTAAGGACCAGAAATCTGAGCCCTACAAATTAATAATTTACAGCTGAGCCTTTGGAGGGTTTTCTAGCCAAATTTTACACCCAAGCCAGGGGAGTTTTCTAATCCTGGGGTCTCCAGCCGGCTGAGAAATTCTGGGAGTTGAAGTCCACAAGTCATAAACTTGCCAAGGTGGGAGACCCCCTGCGATCTACCCTCTAAGTTGGAAGGTAGGTAAAATTTATGAGATATACATTCAGTGCCTTTAATTCATGCTAATAAGGAATCTGGAGTACAATTATCCTTCTCATTGGTGCAGTCTTCCCAATTTTTCGGCGCAATCCTTTATTCAAACACAAGAGCATCAAAGAGACAAATTGGAAGAAAGTGCCCTGGGAGAACTACTTTAATGTCATTACCTACTAAGTTTAATGAGAACATTTAAAGATCCTTTGCTTATTGATGCAAACATGGGGAAAGCTGGAGAAAGGGAATGTTTTTGAAACGGAGGCACATTATGTCCGCACCTGGTAGCTCTCCAGTCCCAGGGGTGTGTGTGTGTGTGTGTGTGTGACTGTGTCTTGAGCACCCCCCTCCCTTGGATGCCAGCCTGTCAGCAAAACCACCAGGGGCTACTCACACGATGGCGTCAGTCTCCTGGGCCAGCCGGGGGGACGTGCAGCCCAGCAGCTCCCCTGGGGAGAGGGGCTTGCACTGGGGCGTCCAGATGTGGTAGTCGGGCTGGAGTTCCTGGGAGGCAGCCTGCAGAGGGAGGAGGGTGTGAAGTGGCCCCAGGGGCCCTTTTGCAGGGGGCACGGGGAAGAGATCCAGGCCTCCTGTTTCTCACCCAGCACACTGCCAACAGGAGGGCTTCTCTGGCAGACTCCCCTGGATCTGGCCCCTGAGGACCCCCTTGCTCATTCCTGAATCCTAGGCAGAGACAGGCCTTCAGGGGGGGCTCTTGCCAGCCTCTGAAAGGCTCCCCATTGGCCGCTGAGGACCCAGAAGGCCTGATGTGGGGCTGGCACCTTCTTACCCTCTGTTGCAGGGAGGGGGGGCCCTCCCTTGGCCTTCACAGGGGCCCATGAGCATGGTTAGGGAACAGTGGATGTTGCCAGAAAAGCACCAGGTAACACAAGCCAGCACCGCCCCCTCCCTGCTCACTCACGCTAGGCGCACAGACACAGACACACACACACAGACACACCAAGGGTGTCACTCATGAACGGAAATGCTCCACCCCCCCGTGGGAGGCTTCCCCTGTCCAGGGAGTGAAAATGGGGGCAGAGGACCTCCTGACCTTCTTGTGCTCACAGTGGGGGGGCAAAGGCAGACCCACAGCCGGGGGCACCCCTGGCATACAAATGGCCCCCCACCCCCCTTGGACTGGTGGGCTCAGTTCCACCCACCTGCAGCGTGGACACGAACTGGACGGTGCTAACCAGCGCCAGCTTAGCCCCGGCCGGGAAGTTGAAGCGGAGGGTCTGGATGAGGTGGGCTGTGTCGATCTTGATGTCCACAAACACGTAGAGCATCTTCAGGCCCTGCGTGGAGTCGATGGGAACTGCAGGGAGAGGGGAGGCATTCAGGTGGAGACGGAGGCCCCGCCAAGAGCTGCAGGCAGCGGAGTTTCGTTTCAATGCCAGCCGATCAATGTACGTCGAAAGGGGCAATGAAGTCATTTCATCCAATCCTTAAGTCCTTCTTCTGTTCCATTCTAGTGGCATATTGCAGATAGTCCTCAACCTATGACCACCATGCAGCCTTAGCAAATATCTGTTGCTAAGTGAGCCATTTGGTCACTGACATTCCCCCCCTTTACAACCTTTCTTGCAATAACTGTTGCTAAGTGAATCATGGCAGTTGCCTAGTAACACGGTCGTTAAGTGGATCTGGCTTCCCCGTTGCCTTTGTCAGAAAGTTGCAAAAGGAGATCACGTGACCCCCCCGGGATACTGCGGCCGTCAGAAGTGTGAAAAACATAAGTCACTTTTTTCAGTGCCATTGGAACTTTGAACCGTCACTAAACAAACCATTGTAAGTCAAAGTCTATTTGCATACAAGGGTTGGAAAGGGCCTTGGGAGATCTGCTAGTCCACCCCCTGGTCAAGCAGGAGACCTCAGCCTCTTCCTGAAAGCCTCCAGTGTTGGAGCCCCCACAACTCCTGGAGGCCATTTATTCCACTGGTTGACTGTCCTCCCCGTCAGGAAGTTTCTCCTGGGCTCCAGGTTGCGTCTCTCCTCGGTCAGTTTCCTTTGCTGTTTCCTGCCCTGCCCTCTGGGGCTTTGGGGAATAGGTGGACCCGCTCCTTCTGTGGGGCAGCCCCTCGAGTACGGGAGCCCTGCTGCCATGTCAGCCCTGGCCCTTCTTTTCATCCAGCTGGACGCATTCCCAGTCCTTCTTCCTACGGTTGAGCCTCCGAGTCCCCTGATCATCCTTGCGGTTCTTCCCTGCACCGAAGGGAGCGAAGGCTGTGCCCCCCAACACCCAGGTTCAAGCCCCGGGGGGCTCCAGAGGAGGCAGGCGGGATCCCCTCCCTACCCTCCCCGCTCCCGCCCTCACTCTCTGGGGCCTTCAGAGCCAAAAGACAGAGAAGGAAATGGAAATCGGGTGCAGTTTAATTATTAGGCTGAAGGAGGCAGTTCAAAAAAGAAGAAGGCAGAAACCAGCAGCCCCTCCCCTGCCTTTCAGTGGCCAAGTCCAGGTAATCCTCTCCCCTCCTTCCCCCAAACCGAAAATGGCTGCCACACCCCCATGTTCCCCCCCCCAGAGTGAGTCACGGTCGGATTGGAGAGAGGCTGCGCCATTTTCTCTCTCTCTCTCTCTCTCTGCCTGGAAACCCCTCTGCCCCCGAGGCGGGAGGGGAGCTGGTGCCCCCCTGAATGAGCCAGGCAGGCTGACCCTGCACGCCCCCGCCCCTCCCCCCCCTCTGGCTGGGCTGGGTGAAAGTGGGGCAGGAGAGCTGGGCTCCCCAGTCAACGGAAGCCCCACCGTGGGCTCAGCATCCAGGGCAAAGCCCCGTCCGCTGCCCTTTAGACGGGCTTCTTCCACGAATGCATCCCCAGGAAGTCCTCGGCTTATGGCCACCACTGAGCCCGAAACGTCTGTTGCTGACGTTGGTTCAGTGAATTTTGCCCCAATTTACATCCACGGTCATTAGGTGGTCATAAGTGTGAAACACGGTCATATGTCTTTTCCAGTGCCATTGTGACGTCAAACGGTCACTAAATGAACTGTTGTCCTCTGCCATCTGAACTTGGGCTTGGACCCCAGCCAAGAAGGAAACTGTCAGCTCCAGGAGGTCCTTGACTTGTGACCATCTACTTAAAAACCATGCAAAGTTACAGCGGCACAGAGAAAAGGGACTTGTGGCCAGTCCTCACAGCTATGACCACTGCAGCATTTACCCAGTCCCCTGGTCAAAATCGCCCCAGCCGGCTTCCAACGAGCAAAGCCTGTTGGGGAAGCAGGGTTTGCTTAATGACCGTGTGACTCATTAACGACCGGAAGAAGGAGGTGCTTTGTGAGGAGCGCTGCCCGGAGTCCCAGGTTGAGACGGGTGGCTCCCTCGCAAGGTGGGACTCTGAAACTCAAATGAATTTAAAGAACGGGGGTGACTCACTTAACCACTGCCTCACTTAGTGACAGTTCTGATCCCAGCTGTGATCCTAACTCTGTCCTAAAAAGGCTTCTGCCTTCCAGGTTGGGGGGGGAAGCTGAGAGGCAGGGGGAACCATGAGCCCCTCGCACAGACAGACAGGAGGGGTCTGGAGGGGCCACCCTGCAAGATGCCTCCTCCGCAGAACAGCCCCTCCCCCCTCCTGCTTTTCATGGGCTGGGACCAGGGGAGGCTGACCCAGATACCAGGGGGGCAACGGAGGGTCTCCAGGACATCCAGCTGGGTTGCTGGCCTAACTCAGGGAGAGGCTGGGGGGGGGAGAGCTTTCTGCATCCCTGAGTATGAAGGTCAGCCCCCCCCCCAACTCCTGGCTCCCCTGATGCCAGCCTGAGCCCAAGGGAGAGCGGAGGGCAGGGCACCCCGCCTGCAATGGCCACCAGAGGTGGAACACGGGCTCCGTTCATTCCCTCCCCAACCGTCTTGGGGGGGTTTCGCAAATGGGCTCGCTGGAAGCGGGAGGGACCCCTCCCCACAACGCCCCTGCAGTGCTGGTGCAGCAGAGCCTCTGCCCGGAGGCAGACGTCACGCATGGGGTGGCGAGCGGAGGCTCCCTGGCCTATCACTGGGGGGGGGGGAGGATCTTCTTCAGCTGTAATGCGGGGCTTAAGGAGGGCGCTCCACCTGCCACACACACACACACACACACACACACACACACGCAGTCAGCGAGCGGGAGGATGAAGCAGTAGCATGCACACACACACACACACTCACACAGGGGACGATGGGCGAAGGGGTGTTAGGAAAGAGGCCGCCAGAGCACACCTGGTGGGGCTGCCCCTTGACCCCTCCCCAATTCAGCATGTCTTCTCCCCGCCCCCACACTCAGCGAAGGGGGATGGTAACCCAGGGAGGAGCTGCTCATACAGCCCAGCCCCCTTCAACACTGACAGCTCCCTCCCCCCCAATTCTCTGTGATTTTGAGCCAATTCCATCCTGGGTGGACTTCAAAGTTAGCAGCATCTGGGACAGCAGCAGTTTCCATGGCAACCGAATCTGGAGTACTGCTCCGCCTAGGGAGCCGGCAGGCGGCTGCTCCTGCCCCCCCCACCCCCTCCCCTCCGCAGCCAGCCAGCCAAGCGCCAGACATGCGAAGGCTTGGGAGGATCCAGCCCTCCAATGTGGGGCAGGCGGCCCCCTTCCCATCGCTAGGGCCAGGCAGGCAGGCAGGCAGAAGCCCAGCCAGGGGCAGGGGGCAAAGGGCAGGGGGCGATTCTGGTGCCCTGCACAGAGGAGCCCTTCGGAAGGGCCCAGAGCCTTCCTGGCTTCCTCAGCCGGGATCAGGCGCCTCCCTGCCCCCCAAGCACCCACTCTGCCCCCTGGGTACAGGAAACCTTCCCAAGACGTGGATCTCCCTCTGCCCCCAATTGGCCAGCTGGAGAGGCCAGAGGGGGAGGGGGCCCCTGGCTGGGCTCTCTATCCTGAGAGGGAGCCCACCGCCCTTTGCCCACGGCTGCTTCTCCACTCCCCCCTCTTTGAGAAGCCACGAAGTTCCACATACGTACTCAGGCAGCTGTGGCCATAGTGGACGAGGAAGTCTGCCCCCAAGGCGCGTGCGGTGAAGTCGTCCACGCAGCAGGCCCCATAGGTCACGTCGCCCATCACCACAGTTTCTGCCCCGGTGAACCTGCAGGGGAAGAGGCAGGATGCACGTCCCGTCCCCTGGCTCAGCCCCCTCCCTCCCCGGCCCCCTTGGCAGCCCCAGAGCGTCCCAGGACTTCAGCCCCGTGGCCCTCCTCCCCCCTGCTGGCAGGTGGGGGAAGGCGCACTGGGAGGGGGACGGGAGGGAGAGGAGGGCGGTGGGGTCCTTGGTGGCCCCGAAGCCTGGCTGGCTGGAGAGTTCTGGGAGTTGAAGACCACAGGTGTTAATGGGGCCCAGGTTGGGAACCCCTGGTCCAAGGGAAGGGAAGGGCAGCGTCCCAGCCGGAGGGGGGCACAACCGTTTGCTCCTTAGCAACCCAGCCAATTCCAGGTTGAAAAAAAGAAACCTCCTCCTGCCCAGGCCTCCTGCCCCCCAAGGCCCCCAAGAGAGAAGAGCCGGCGCCCCATGGCTGAGGTGACTCCCACGGCCCCTGACAGCAAAGGCCTGGAAGTAAGGCCAGGAAGGGAGACGGAGGCAGGAGGGCTGAGGCTCCGCTCGGGGGCAGCCCCTCCCCTGGGGGAACTCACCCTCCCCAAGGACCATGGCCATGGCACCAGCCCCCCCACACACACACTGGCAGAGGCCCCACTGGCAGGCACGGGGGCTCCCCTGGGCACACACCTCCTTTCCTCCCCACCAAACAGACCGCCCATTCCGGCTGCAAAGGAGCGGGGGGCCTCTGGGTACCAGCCGTGTCCCCTGGGTGCCAGCAGCAGAGGGCCAGGGAGGAGGGAAGGGCGGCCGAGATGCCCACCGGACTACCACAAGTCAAGCGGTGTGACGTGAGCAAGAACGCCAACACCACATCAGACGGTCCCCAAAACTGTGCCTTGCGCTGGCATGTGCAGCCGGGGGGCCCAAACTATGGATGGCTGCCAGCCAGGCCAGAGCCCAGAGCCGGTCTCTGACCGGGGACACCAAGGGCCCTTCCTCCCCAGGGCCCTGGACTGGAGCTCGCCAGGTAAGGAGGGTTGCAAGGTAAGCAGGAGGCTGGACTACTAGACCTCTGGGGTCCCTTCCAGTCCCAGGATTTGATGTTCTAAGGGGAACCCCAGACGGGAGGGTGAAATTCCCGCAAGGCTCAGCCTGTGCAAACGCCACACACACACACACACACGCACACGCACACACCCCACAGAAGGCGATCTGAGCCCAGGCAGAATTGATGGTGTGAGGAGGAAGCAGGAGGAGAGGAACGAAGCCTTTCCAGAGGGAAGGGAAGACTAGAACCCGGGGCCGGGACCCTCCACAGCCAGGAAGCGAGAACGGAGATTCTCCCCGGTGGCCACCCAGACCGGCCGGCCCTGCAGCTGGACCCGGGGCCCTCCTGAGGTCAGGCGGTGGCTGCCAGGAAGCAGGCAGAAGGCCCAGCGGATGATCTGCAGGGCAGGGGTGCCAGGGGTTCGGCTTCTCCCCGAGGCAGGAAATGTGGGTGACCAACCTGCGGGTCCAACGGGGACGGCCGTTTCTGCAACTGGCAGGTTGGTTCTCTTCAGGACCTCCAATCTGCCATCCACCCCCTCCCTCCCCTGGGCAGCAGATGGCAGCTGTGGGGCCCGGCTGCCCCTCCCCCTCCCCCTCTGCCCCTCCCGCCTGGCATGGAGTGAAATTTCAAAATACTCCCCCTCCCCCCCTTCCTCCTTCTAAATCAGGAGTGTCCAGCCATGGCCACTTGAAGAGCTGCGGACTTCAACTCCCAGAATTCCCCAGGCAGCAGAAGAGAACATCTCTGGCTGTGGAATTCTGGGAGTTGAAGTCCGCAGGTCTTTGAGTGGCCAAGGCTGGACACCCTGCTCTCAATCCTGCCACTTGCTGGTTAAGGGAGAGCTCCCAGAGAGCCTCCAGCAATAGCAGCAGTCAACCTGGGGGGAAGATAATTAGGGGAGGACATGGCCAAGCCAAAGGAGGCCAATCAGGGGTGGGGAGAATCCAAATTGGCCGGAGGCTGACCACACTGAGCCAAACCCAAGTCCTCAGCTCTGAGCCCTTCCAGAAGCTTCCGTGCGCCCTTCCCACAAGCCACACAGGTTGTCCTGAACTTGCAACCATTCGTTTAGTGACCGTTCAAAGTTACAGGGGCACGGAAAAGTGACTTACGACCACTTCAGGCACTTGGCAACTGGCATGGACTTAAGACAGCTGCCCCCCCCGGGGGAAGGGTCACGTGGTCCCCACTTACGACTCTCCCAGACAGCTTCCAAAAACCAAAGTCAGCCAGATTCACTTAACAACCATGGCAAGACGGACATAAACGGGGCAACGCATTTAACAACTGCCTTGCTTAGCAACGGGAATTCTGCTCTCATTTATGACCCCCCCCCCGCCCAGAAGAGAGCCCTGGGGGAGGTTAAAGGGCAGCGGTGGGGGAGGGAACAGGAGACTCTCCCACCGCGGAGGACATTTTGTGAGCATGCCCGCGAAGGGCCACCATCCTCCTGCTGACCTGAAGGCTTTTCCGAGAGCCCCAGGAGGGTGGGAGCCGCATCCTTGCCCCCAAGGCCGTGGGGACCCCTCCTCAGCCTGGCCTGCCTCAAAGGGTTATGGGGGGGAGGGGGAGGGGGGGAAGTGGAGGGAGCTGCTGCGCAGGAGGTAGGAAAGGGGTTTAGTGAACAAAACGAAGAGTAAAACTCATCCAGGCCTCAATGGGGGCGGATGCTCCAGAAAGGAGGCCCAGGGAAGGAGCCCTTCCCTGGCCAGGAAAAGGGGGGGTGGGGGAGGGGTTTGGGGGGGGCGCTGGTTCCTCCCAGTCTCTGGAGGGAGGGGGGTGCTGAGGAGCCCTGGGCTGCTGCTGCTGCTGCTTGGCTTCCGATAAAAGGATCCGGAAAATCAGCCCCCTTTGAAGTCAAGGCATGAAAGAGGCCCCTCGCTGGGCAGCTGGCTCCAGAGGCAGCCCCCCAGGAAAGATCAGCCCCCCCCACTCAGGCAGCCCCTGGGCAGGCAGAGCTGAAGGGCTGCATTGTAACCCATAAGCCAAGAGGATGGGGTGGGAGGAGCCCCGGAAAAGCATGAATGCCAATCCACCCATGATCCCGCCCCCTCTCACCTCTCAACGATGTCAGCCAGGGTGCAAGCAAACATCAGAAGCCCCTCCGGCATCTGCAGGGCCACTGCAAGGAAGGGGGTGGGCAGAGGAGGCTCCTCAGAGTCTTGGAGCGGCTCCCCAATCCAGGCTGCTCCCCCAGGAGTTGGGGCTCCCTTTCCCCCAGCAGGGCTCCACCCCCCTGGGGGTGACTCCAAGCCTGCTGCCAAGCCCCCCACCTCCCACTTCTGCCAAGAGGGGCCTCTGGAAGTTGTCAGAAGCTGAACTCCTCCTGCATGGCGAATGAAGGGGAAGACTCCCCGGCTGGGGATTCTGGGTGCTGCAGTCCCACTGAGAGCATCAGGTGGGGGTGGGGAAGCAGCTGCAGCTCAGGGACAGAGGCCAAAGGGGGCCCCAGTTCTGGAGAGATCTCCAGGGTGAGCTGGCACAAAGGAAGCCCCTGGCACCAGCCCAGAGGGAAGAGAAGCTGGACGACAGGATGGCGTCCAGCTCTGCTCCAGGCAAGAGAAGCTCCGCCAGGCGTGCCCAGATCCCTGGCACAACCCTGAATCCAGCCGCCCATTCTGGCCTCCGGTCCTTTCTGGGCAGCCGAGAGATCAGGAAGAGGGCAAAGCTGCTGCCCTGCCAGTTGCCCACAGATGGGCACACCGAGGCAGGGAGCCCCCTGGTGTTGCCATCTCCCGCAGGCCTCTCCTGCTGCCCACCCCAGGAGAGCCATGTGGCATCCGGCGTGGCGGAGAAGCCGTTCGCTGGCAGGATGCAGATTGCCTGGACAAGGACTCTGCAGCCAGCTCTCCTTGGCACGTGGGGCAGCAGTCAGACCCACCGCCTCTGGCTCTGGGGTGCTTATCCCCACCCCCGGGGGCCCATCCACTTTCACCCCCACAAAAGCAGCCATCCGTGGAGCAGAGGCAGGCCACGGAGCTGAGCTTCCACGCATCCACGCAGCGTGGCCCTCAGCGCCCACCCCCCGAGTGGGCAAAGGAAAGCGGGCCTGAGGGGGGGGTCTCCCAGATGCCCTCCCCTGCCCCAAGACACTCACCCCTCCGGGCCTGGGCCTGACGGACTCGCCACACCGTTTTGTAGACCTCAAAGTTGTAGTTGCGAGGAAGGCGTCCCACGGCGTCCTGCAGCTCCGGATCAGAGAGAATCTCCTGAGGGACGTGGTGGGCCACTCGGCGGGGGGCTCGTCTGGCTGCAGGGGGGCAGAAGTGATGCCAGGGGCCACGCGAGGGGGAACCCGAGCCCACCCACCACCTCCCTCCCTCCCTCCCTCCCCACTTCATTCAGAATGCCGCGATTCCTTGGCACAGAGAGAAGCCGGGGCAGATGGCCAGAGGCCCATTATGTTTCCACACTCAGCCCCAAGAGCAGCCATGCTGCTCAGGCCAATGCCCCCCCCACAGGATGAACCAGATGCCTCTGGAAGCCCCCCAGGCCGTGCGGGGGGGCCAGGCCCGCCTTTCCCCAGCTGCCTCTGGGTGCCGATAACTTATAAAGCCATCCGGCTGGAGGCCATGAGCGGCAGCCGCTGCCAAGGCCTCGGTGCTCCCCACAAACACAAGGCCGGATTACAGGAGGGGGAGGGGAGCTTCATATCTCAGCCCACAGCCTGGAGTTTGATCCTGACCGGCTCCAGGTTGGCTCAGCTCTTCCGTCCTTCCGAGGTGGGTCAAATGAGGACCCCGATGGTTGGGGGCAAGAGGCTGGCTCTGTGAAGTGCTCAGAGAGGCCCGCGAAGCACCGTGAAGCGGTATATAAGTCCTAAGGGCTACTGCCACTGCAGGCCTCCTAGCCCAGTGATGGGGAGCCTATGACGTGCGTGTGACAGGTGAGACGCCAGGCCAGAGCAGATCCAGAGAGCCTCCATCTCAAGAGGGGAGAACTCTTGTGACTCAGGGTTGAAATGAGGGGTCCTTAGTGGGGCTCAGAGAACATGGCCGCTCCCATCCAGGTGGCTCCCGACTGAGGGATGCCAATTGCTCTGGCAATGCGGGGAATGGCGCAGTCTGGAAGGGGCCTTCGGGCTGGGCTCCTCCCTGCGGCAGAGGAGGCGGATGGTGCCCAGGGCCAAAGCGGAAGGCGGCAGAGGGTCTTCCACCACAAAGGATGATGCCCTTGTCCTCCCAGGGCTGGCAGGGCCTTGCCTTCAGCGGCCCATCGCCACTCCCTCCGTCCAGAGGGCAGCAGGGAGGATCGGGGGGGGGGCTCTGAGGGGAGAGAAAGGCAGGTGGGCCACAGCCAGCAGGAGCTGAAACCTATTTCAAGAGGGATGTTGGCATCGCCACCTACGGTGCCAGGAGGGCCAGTGGGCCTGGGTCTTCCAAGCGGCGGCCCCAGCTCCTTCCCCTTTGGAACAGGTGTGTCGGCGTTCTGTGAGTCAGCAAAGCAGCAGCCTGATGGAGGATGCCAGTTGGCACAGGAGGCTCTCCAGGGAGAGAAGAAATTGGGGGTGTTTGCTGTGTGGCAAAATGCCCCGGAGGCAGCAGGTTCCAGAGGAAGAGGGCGAGCAGAGACTGGCGGGCGGGCTCTTTGGCCGACCGACAGGGAGAGAATGGTGAACCCGAACTCTGAGCAAGCTGCCCAGGCAAAGCAGCAGGGGGCAGGGCAGGGCCCATTCACCCACCTGGCCCAGCCGTGGGAACCGCCATTCCCTTTGCCCTTTGGGAATGAAAAGGGGAGAGGCGGCAAAGGGCGGGAATTAGCCAAGGAAAGGAAAGGAAGGGAAGGGAAACGGGGTGGGGGGGAGAAAAGGGGGAATTGGCCATCAGGGAGGGGCCGGAGCTTCTGCCAGAAAGGACCAACTGGGGCCAGCCAGACTCCTGGGCTGCACAGGTAGTCCTTGACTTACGACCACAATGGAGCCCAAGATTTATGTCGTTAACTGATTTTGCCCCATTTTATGACTTTTCTTGCCACTGTTGTTAAGTGAATCCCTGCAGTTGCTGAATTGATAACATGGTTATTAAGTGAATCTGGCTTCCCCACTGACTTTGCTTGTCAGAAGGCCACAAAAGGGTCAACATGACCCTGGGACCAGCACCTGCATCAGTTGCCCAGTGCCTGGATTTGGATCACGTGACCATAAGGGATGCTACAAAGGCTGTAAGTATGAAAATAGGGTCACAAGCCACTTTTCTCAGTGCCAGTGTCACTGTGAACGGCCACTAAATGAACAGTTGTAAGTTGAGGATTACCTGCAATTGAGTCAGGAATTATGTGCTGGTCATTAAACATTGAGCGGCCAGTCAAATTTTATGACATTTTTGCAGGAGTTATTAGTAACCCCCTGGTTGTTAACCAACCTTCACTGCCATTAAGCAAAGCCACTGAAAGCAGAAACAGAGTTTTCCAGCAAAAGAAGGGGGTGGATTGTGGTCTGTCACCGCAAGGTCTGCAACCGGCCACAGCTGCAGGTCAGCTGCAGAGGGCCCGGAATGTGGTCACCTGACCTGAAGTCTCCAAACTCTGGACCTGGGTCCCAAGGGCCATTTCTGGAGTCCACTGTAACTTTAGTCGCTAAGCGATCAGTCGTAAGTCAAGGGCTGCTTGTACAGGTCTCACAACAGTTCATTTAGTGTCTGCTCAAAGTTACAACGGCACTGAAAAAAGTGACTTCTTATGGCCATTATTCACCTTTACGACCCCCTGGTCACACCATCAAACTTCAGAGGCTTGGCAACTGACTCACATTTATAACGGCTGCAGTGTCCTGGGGTAAATGCGATCCCCTTTTGCGACCTTCTGACAAGCAAAGTCAATGGGGAAGCCAGATTCACTTAACAAGCATGTTACTAATTGAACAACTGCAGGGATTCACATGGCAACTGTGGCAAGAATGGTCGTAACACGGGGCAAAAATCACTTCACCGCTGTCTGGCTTTGCAATGGAAATTCTGAACTTAATTGTGGTCGTAAGTCGAGGACTCCCTGTGTAGAGAAACAGGAATCCATAGGGTGATGGCAGGAGGAAGAAAGAATCAGAGATGAAATACAGGGGGGTGGGGAATTGTACAACATTCTAATTATTTAGAATTATATAATAATAATAATAATAATAATAATAATAATAATAATGAGGAGGAGGAGGAGGAGGAGGAGGAGGAGGAGGAGGAGAATCCCCCTGGGGTGCTGCCTTCACACGGCGGGGGGCTTAACCATGTCAGAGAGATCTCGGCCGAGGAGCAGGGCTGAGTGCACCCAACAACCCACGCAATGAATCATGGTGAAACACAACCAAACGAAGCCTATATCGGTTCGGTTGTCGCCCGGATTAACAAGGACTGCGTTGGGTGTTGGGGAACCTGGGCATCCATCGACAAGTGGGCTACAGGCCACAGGTCCCATAGCTGAGCAACCAGGGCATGAGCCTGCAGGGCTACTGGAAGCTAAATAACCTCAGAAGCGGCAGAGAACCTTAGTGGCATCTGCTCGCATAATCCACCGATACATCATGCAGTCCTAAACACTTGGAAAGTGTTCGACTAGTGATTTGTGATACGAAACCCAACATAGTCATCTTGTTTGCTGTGTACACTGTTGTTTTTGTGAATAATAATAATAATAATAATAATAATAATAATCCTCATCTAGAGCATGGGTCTCCAACCTTGGCAACTTTAAGCCTGGTGGACTTCAACTCCCAGAATTCCCCAGCCTCCTGGGAATTGAAGTCCACAGGTTTTAAAGTTACCAAGGTTGGAGACCCCTGCTATAAACGTTACCATCCAAGGAAGAAATAGATGAAAAAGAAAACCATAAATGCCACAAGGAAGCTGAAAGGGCTGCAGGTGTAGTTGGTGTAACTGGAGAAATGTTAAAATGGGGATGCGGTTTGCTGGCAGAGCGGCAGTGTGACACATTCAGTGTGTGTGACATTGCCTGGGTCTCTGCCTGATGATTACAAGAATGTCAATTTGTTCCCTTGCCACACCAAGAGAAGCAGAGCAACAGGGAGCTCAAACTCGCCGAGGGGATTATTACTTTGCCACCCATGAGTGGGAAGCCATTTGCAGAATTCCGACTGGAAGGGGAGTTTAGGCCAGTTTAGATAAAACGCAGAATAAAACGAACAAGCTTTAACGGTGGGATGTCCCGTGGGAGCAGGGAAGGAGAAGCTGACGTCGGAAAGAGCGCCTGGCTGAAACGAGAAGCCACCCATATGGTTCTGATGCTCTCGCAGGAATTAATTAGGATTGATACCCCCCCCCCGCTCCTCTCAGTGACTCAGGGTGGTTTACAAACAATGCTGGTTTGGGGCCTGGATGTCTGGATAAGAGGACGAGGCCATGCTAAGAATACAACCTAGGAATCTGGGTGACCTGCAGGGAAGGTTAGGGGGTTCCCTGACATCTCACCAGCATGTCCAACCTTGGGAACTTGGCCGGCTGGGGAATGCTGGGAGTTGAAGTCCACGGGCCTCAAAGTTCCCGGATTGGATGCCCTGGAATAGGGTCTTCCTACTCGAGCAGGGGGCTGGACTAGACGACCTCCAAGATCCCTTCCAACCCTGTTATTCTTGGGCTTCCTTTTTGGGGGGCGGGGGGGATAAAGCCCGTGGCGTCTCTCTCTGCCAAAGGGAGCCCGCGCGTCCTCGCCTGCGACCACCGCCCCAAAACCTCCCCCTGCCACCCGGGGGAAGAGAGGCTGAGGCCCCCTCGGCCCAGCCATCCTGGGCGCCCTTGCCCGCCCCTCCCCTCCCCCGGCCCCCCGCCCGCTCACCTGCCGCCAGGGCCGGGAGGCCGCCGCCTCCCTCCCGCTCCGCCGCCGCCATGGCCACCGCCGCGCCCACGTGGAGCCGCCGAGGCAGCGCCAGCCGAGCGCCCATCGAGCGAGCGGGGAGCCAGGCCGGCCGGAGGAGCGCCGAGCCACCGATGGGCGGAGGCCAGGGGCTCCTGAGCGCGCGCAGAGCGCCCTCGCGGGCGCCGGTGGGGAAGGGCCGAGGGTCGCAGCCCCCCGACCGCCCCCGCCGCGGCTTCTCTTCGCTGCGTCCGCCGCTGCTTGGGGACTACAGCTCCCATCATCCCCACCCCCGGACCGTCCACGGAGGGTGAAGTTGGGCGGGTGGCCACCCTTCCCGGGGCTTTGGCTGCGCTTCCTCCCTCACCCCTGCGCCCGGCTTTGGGGAGGGGAGCCTGGCGACCGCACGGCCTCACACCGGGGACTGCCCACGGGTGGGCGCAGGGGCGGTCTCCTTGAGGGACGAGGCTGGGCCGACTTGCTTCCCCTGTCGCCCCGCAATCCTGGCGGCGGGCAGAGGGGTCTTCTGGGCTGGCTCATCCCGCGGAGAAGCGCCCCTTTGCTGGGGATCCCAAAGGCTGGAGGGGATCTGCCCGCCAGCTCCCTTCACCGCCCCCCGGGGTGCGAGACCCTCTTTCCCCAGAAGCAGACCGCCCCCCCGGGGAAGCCAGGCGGAGGTCCGTCTGCAGTTCTTCCTCTGGACATCGGAACTTCTGGAATCATAGGTTGGAAGGGACCTTCGAGGTCCTCTAGTCCAACCCCCTGGAGGGTCGCTGAGGTATGGCTGGGAAACGGCCTGGCTTCGCTCATCTCCACCAACCGAGCAGGTCTGAACCTAGCTGGGTTTTGGCTAGGGAGCGGAGAAACCTCTCCTGGGGGGTCCCGGCAGAGCTTTGCCCAAAGGCAGCCGGGCTGGGCCTCCGTCTGGAGACGATTCCTCTGGGGGTTATTTTGCTCTTGGATTGGTTACGTTTTATGTAATTGATTTGATTTGGGTGCTTCCCAATTCCAGGCCAACTCTGGGCAGCTCATTACGGACTAAAATACAATATGTGTTCAGGAAGAAATGAAAAACAAGCTCAAGAAGGGAACAAATTTTAAAAAAACAGAGAAGAAAATGGTAAATCCAGCCAAAACAGCATCTCTCCCCACCCCAACCCCCTCCACCGCCACCCCAGATTCAGGCAGCATCCAATTTCTTGGGATTTTGGGAAGTCTTGAAAACCTGGCTGTGTTCCGGGGCTGGGGATTAAAATGGGGGGGGGGGTTTCATTGGTTGAGCCCCTGTTGCACTGGTTTTTCCACTAAATGTACAGTCTATGCCTTAGTCTGGTCTGGCTATCATGGTGGATTTAATTGTTTACTTTTTTATGGGTTTTGTAACTGCCCAAGAGTCTTCTGGAAAAGACAGTTGTATTAAATTATAGGTACTAACGCGCCCTTTACAAGGGTGTCAGCCCCCCTGCCCCAAAACCTGGGAGAAGAGCCAGGCCATTCAGGCCCTCCAGAGGGCCACCGGGTGAGAGTGGTCTGGATTCCTTGGGGAGCCTCATTCCAGAGGGCAGTGACAGAAGAGGGCGTTGCCAGGACCCTGAAATATGCAGCTGTTTAAAGGGATCGGGGGGGGGGCGCACACCGGCCCTCTCAGCTTCAATCCGCAGGCAGACTCCATGGGAGACAGGGGTCCCCCCGTTAATCGGGCCCTGCGCCATGCAGTTGGCAGCTAGGCACCTGGATGGCGTATAAAGTTAGCAATAATTTGGGGGGTGTCTGACTTTTTGTGCTGGGGGGGGTGAGGCACATGTGCTGGCACTGCATTTCACATCCTGCGGGCTCAGAAATACCATCTGGGGTGAAGCTGGGAGGTTGCAAATCAGCCAGGCTCAGCAAAAACTCAGAATTCCCGAGAGTCAGGCCAAAGGTCCTTTAGAGACCGCTGGAGGGCATGAGGACACCCCTGACCTCGGTTGCCTTTCCCTGGTTGCCAGGGGTCCCAGCCCTCCTGCTTTGCTACACTGGAGCCACTTGCTGCCACCCTGCAAATAGGAGATTGGGAGCCAGGCCACCGGCAAGGGGTGCCAGGGGAAATCTAATTGCCAATACAGTGTGGCAAGCCTGGCATGTCCGGAGGGGGGGAGGAGAGGAGGTCCTCCCAGCCAGAGGGAGCACTTGCTCCTGTCCCTCTGGAAGCCGAGAGGCAAACAGAATTGGGGCTGTGAAGAGAGAAGGGCACCCAGGATTTCTGTAGGAGCCCCATGAATAAGCAGAGCCCCCACAGCTGATGGCTGCCCCCCCTTCATGCAGGGGTGGGGGTGGGAGAGGAGATACAAGGCCCTTTCCTCCACCCCAGCCCCCCCCCAGCAGTCTCCTCAGGGCCAGCCTGTAGTTCAGGAGATTTACCTGCTGCTGCCTCACCTGTTTATCCAGGTAGAACTTGGAGTGCAGAAGGGTGATCTTTCCGTCCCTTTCTCTCTCTCTTCCTTGTTATAAGCTGTTCTGTCCTTTGGACAATTCACCTGCCTACCCCACCCTCACCCCCAACCAAAGGGGGCAGCCTCTTTATTCATCTCCCCTCTTTGCCTTGGCCTCCCTGAAGTAGGGCTGCCCAGTGATCCCCCCCACTCTGGGCCTGCCTGCCAGAGATCGGCCTCTTCGTGCCGCCTGCCCCCTTTGGGGGGGTTTCAGGCCATGCTCCCTGCACCTCCTAAAACCCCCTCCCCTCCCTGTGGGCCTGCCTCCAATCACAGGCTAACCAGACCCCTCTCCCCCTCCCCGGCTGAGTGACAGCTGCTTGGCCCCCTCCCTGCTCCTCTTACTCAGCGCTTGAGTAATTCACAACACCTCTCTGTGGGGCTGGCCAGTCCGTGGGTTTGGCTCTGCTTGCTGCTCCCACTCGCCACGGCTGTCCTCCCCCTCATGGAGGAATCTGGGGGACGGTGAGAGAGAGGAGCCGTGTGGGGTACCTTAGCTGACCTTGGCCAAGGAACCTCCCCCCAGGCTGCCTGATCCCCGGCCCAGCCAAGACCACCGATATGGCAGGGGTTGAACCCAGGGCTTCCTGCAGGCCCATGAAGGCCATGGCTTAATCTGGGGCAGAAGGACCCTTTCCCCAGCAGGCCCTGGAGGGCTTCTGCAAAAGGTGGCACGGGGGTCTCCACCGCAAGAGAGGAGGGTCTCCTGGGTGAAGAATCCAGTGTTGGCTGGGCCCACTGAGCCCCCAGGCCTGCTGAGTGCGCCCCACCCAGGCCTGCCTCCCCCCCACAGAAAGAGCAGCTCTGGCCCGGCCTCCCTGGGCGGCCTTGGTCAGTGGGGAGAGGGGCAGGATGGCATCTGGGCCAGAACAGCCTCCTTCCTCCGAGGAGAACAACACGAAAACAACACAGTCTGTGCTCTGCGTTGCAATCTGTTGGCCCCAACCTCAGTGCACAACAGAAGGGCTTGTTCGTCATGTACCCACAGAAGCTGGGGGGGGAGGGGGCAGCCAGCCGGCAGTGTCCCTCTCCAAAGGCCCTCCTTCTGCCTTTGCCAGGGGAAAAGAGGGCAGCAGGCCGTGGACTGCCAGGTCCCGGGGCCCCCAGATGTGGTCTGGGGTGGCCCCCTGATTTCCTTGGCTAAACTTTTGGAGCTGGGCCCCCAGGGAAGAGGGGGCCCTCCCATTAGGCAGAAGTTTTGGGGGTAGAAAAGGCAAGAGGAGAGATGAGGCACCCCCAAACCCCTTGGGGAAAGACTGGGGTCTGCCCAGAGGCCAGAACACCCCTCGGGGAAGCCGGGCTCCCCCTTACCCAGAGGGAGATTAAACAGCCGCCAGCAAAGTGCAGCAAGGAAGCCCCAAGGGTCAAGGTCACAGCCCTCCCCAGGACCGGTCCAGCCATTCCAGTCTTTGGTCAGTTGGGTCCTGTCCCGTCCAGACCCTCTGCCAGACCCCAGGGGGTCACAGCAAGAAAGTGGAGGTGCACAGTCTGTGTCTCCCCCCCACGCGACAAACTCTCCGAAACGGTTCCTGCCGTGGGACTGCCCCCTTCAGGTGGCCAGTGGCCTCAGCCTGTAGAAGCGCAGCCACGCTTTGACCAGGGAGTCTGCCGTCTTTCTGCTGCTTCCTGGCAGGAAGCTTCAACCCTGGAGCAGAGGCCAAAGCAGGGGGGCTTTGGAGAGATAATGCCCTTCGAAAGGGCTCCTCCTTTCCTGATGCTGCTAAGTGCTGGTGCCCTCCACGTGGCAGATGGCATGGCCCACCCCACACCAGCCACGGCATCCAGCTGGCCAAGGGGCTGCCTGGCCCTGTTGGGAGGGGATTCTGGGCTGCTTAGGCCTGCTCAGCGCTGCCCTCCCTGCTCCCCAAAGCATCTGGAGGATGAAGCTTTTGCAGAAACCCCTGTTCCTTCCCCACCTCCACCCCAAGGGACAAGGAGCTCAGGTGGCCACTCTTGGGATGAATCCTGGCTGCATTCTCACCGTTCTCAGTTCCTGAAGGGACCCGAGTTGGTTGCACATGGAACCTAAACACATTGTGGGGCATCTCTGGGCATCTCAATCTAGAGTGGAGAAAGTGAGCCAGCCAAGGCCCCCAAAGCAGCCTCCCGGGTGGGGCTGAGGGTGGTCCTGTGAATGCAGCCATGGGCTACCAGACGAAGGTCCCCGTCCTGCTTTTTCCCATTCAGATGGAGGGTGGGGAGTGTCCCTGAATCCAGGCTGGTTGACTCCCTCCCTTCCAGGGCCCAGGTGCGGTGTCCCTTGACAGGCCCAGCCCAAACTGGGGGTGGGGCATGACCGGCGGGATGCGGGAGACTCCCCAAGCAGGAGGGGTTTGGGTGCCATGTTTGGGAGAGAGGCCTTGCTTATAACGCCTTGTGTTCGTTTGCCTTCCCTTCCCAAGCCAGGGCCCCCCACTTCCCAGCCGGAACAGTGCGAGGCTGGAGATGAGGGGTGCAAAGGCTGCAGGAACTGGAGAGGGAAGGGAGGAGAGTTGTGCTTACAAACACCACCACCACCACCCCGCCCTCTGCTGCGGAGAGCTGGAGAACCACTTATAAACCAGGTCTGCCCAGGATGGTTGTGCACACTGAATGGAGGCTAGAGGAGAAGCAGGCGTTGCCTAGAACCTCCTGAGATGGTCCTTCTGCACCAGGTGCCAGGCCTGTGGAACTTCAGACACTGGAGATGGAGTCCCCAGGCCAGAAGTTGTGGCGGAGGCAGGGAGAAAGCCTGGTGCTTCCCTCTAGTAAGCCAAGGCCCCAGTCGGAAAGGAAGCCACTTTGATCAGCTGGAGCAAGGGTGCCACATCCCACTGGGACCCCGTCCTTGGCAGGTGTGTGCTGGGCTTAAAGCTCACGGACTTGACTGTTAGGACACACACGAGCCCCATCACCAGGAGGCACCGGTTCACTTCCAACAGCCCCAGCAAGCTGGACCTGGGGTCTCCATAGCAAAGGTCAGAATGAGAGAGGTGACAGCCAGGGCTCGGGGGTCTCTGGGCACTCCATCCTACCCTTCAAGTAATGGGGCGCCCCTCCTGGCCCTGACCTCCCCCCACCCGATGGCAGCTCGGGAGGCGGCCGCGTGACGGCAGCGGCGAAAGGTGTGGCGGAGGGAGCGGTCCGACGGCTCAGGTTGGTTTCCATAGCAATAAGAAGGGAGAGGGTCTCGCCGCCGCGTTGCCATGCCGACCGGGGCTGTCAATCAAAGCTTTCGCCTCGCCGTTCTCGTCCCGCACCCACCCTAATATTCTCCAAGGGAAAGGCGGGGACCCCCTCGCTCCCTCCCGCGTTCCCAGGCAGCTCGCGTCCCACGGAAGGCACACGCGCGGACCGCGCTCCCTGGCAGGGAGCCGGGTCAACCTCCGCCGCCGACCACTGGCCCCCAGTCCCGCTCGCGCAGCCCCGGCGCGGCGTCCGGAGCGGAGCCCCGCCAAGCCCGCTCTTGCGCCTGGCTCAGCCCGCGGGAGCTCTGGGGAGGGGCGCCGCGCGGCGCTCCGAAAGACTTTCATAAATTTTCGATGGGCAGCAGGGAAGGCGGGCGAGGAGGCGGAGGCGAAGCGGCGGAGGCGGCGCGCTGCTGTTGCGAGGGAGGGGAGGCCGAGCTCAGCCCAGCCCTGCCCAGCCCAGCCCAGCCCTGCCCAGCCGCCGCCGCCGCTGCTGCTGCAGGGAGAGGCGAGCCGAGGGCCGGGGGCGCGGGAAGACGCCCTTCGCCGAGGGGGCAGCCGGGAGGCAGCGGCAGCCGCCAAGGGGGCGGATTCCCCCCTAAAAGCGCCGCCGATCGAAGCCGGCAGCGAGCAGCGAGGCGCTGAGCGAAGTGGAGCCGGGAAGCCGCCGCGGCCACCGGCGAAGAAGCTGCGGCCGCCGGCCGCGAAATGCCGCTGCCCGGAGCGCCGCCGACCCGCGGCCGGATTAGCAGCAGCCCCCGCCGCCGCCGCCGCCGCCCCCTGCTCTGAGCACTGCACCGGGACCGGCCGCGGCGCCTCTGCGCCTCCAAGATGCTGCGCGAAGGTGAGTCCGCCGAGCCGCGTCGGGGGGGGGGCCGCCGGGCTGCCCGCGGCTGCCAAACTTCGCGAGGGGCTGCCGGCGCGGGGCGGGGGGGGCGGGCAAGACCGGCCCGGGAAACTTTCCGGGCCTGGCGAGTGGGGGCCTAGCGAGGGCGGCGGGCGCCGCGGCCTGTTTTCCTGGCGGTGCCAGAGCGCCCGCGTCTTCTAGGGCCCTGATCCTCGGATCCAGCGGCGGCCTCGGGAGGAAGGCCCCTGCCTCCGTCCTGCCGGCCCCACGGAAAGCAGCGAGGCACGTGATGCAATTCCCGGGGGGTCGGGCGGAGCAGCGCCTCCTGCACGGGGCCGGAGCGAAACTGCAGTCGCTCCCGGGGGGGGGCGGCCGGGCTAGCCTTGAGAGTCCGGAGCGCGGAAATAGAACTGCCGGCCGGCGCTTCTCTTACCGCGGCGCGACTTGCGCTGGTGCTGCGGGGCGGGGGGCCGGCGGAGGAGAGTCCTCCTCCCGCGCGCTTCCTCCTGCTCGGCCCGTGTCTGCTCCCGGGGCTCGAAGCTGGGGAGTTGCTGGGTGCCCGTGGGGATCCGGCGCTGCACATCGCCCCAAAGGGCTTCGTACCCAGCTTCTCCAGTGGGCTGAGGGGCGACGTCCGCCCGCGATCTCGGCAGCCGCTCGAGCCGCTGTTAATCGGGAGGGCAGCCCCAGACCGGGTCCCGGGAGGGGGTGGTTCCCGGATGCCAGGCGCGGGGCTAGAGGGCTAGCGGGTGGCCCGGCGGGGCGGGCGGGCGGGCGAAGGGTTTCCTGGGCTCTTTGACCGCGGTCGCCTGCTTTTGGGAGGGGGTGAAACGGGGCCGGCGTGTATGTGCGCGAGCGCCGCGACTCTTTGTGCGTCTGAAGAAAAGGCGGCGGGGCGGACGGAGAATCGCGCTGGGCATTCGGGGTGCGGGCGTGGGTGGACTGAAAGGCATCCCCGGGGGTCTTGGAGGGCGGGTGTTCAGCTCGGATCGCCTCGGCTTTTCTCGTCGCAACAACCGGCCGGGGGTCTCGGGAGCATCCGTCCGGCAATTCTCCTCTCTTCAGTCGCTCAGAGCTTCGGCCGGACGAAGCAGCAGCAGCCTGAAGGGCTGAAGACAAGCGAGGGCGAGGAGGGAAGACAGGTAGGGGCGAAGTTTCCGGGCACCCCCTCTCCCCTTAGGGAACGACCCCCTGGGCGTGGGCAGAAGGGTGGCGAGCGAGGCGCGATGGACCGTTGCTCGGCCGTCCTTCTTCGGGAAGGGGCCCGCCCGGTGAAGAGGCTCTTCGGAAAGTCTTAGGGCTGCCCTGCCGGTTCCAGCAAGCCTTGGCGAACTTGAACTGAGCGATGAGAAGAATACTAATAATAGTAATAGAAACAAAGCTGCTCGCGGCTTCCATCGCACCTCAGTGACCGACCCAGGCTGGCCCGGTCCCTGGAGGATGTCCCAGAACCGGGAGTGGGAAAAGGGTGCGGCTGATGGGAGGCTGAAAGCCAGCCCCTCCCCCCCACGCCCAGAAGCCTGGCATGGTTTGGCCCAAAAAATCCAGAGGGGCCGTAGCTGCCTAATTGGTGGCACCAGAGTTTGAGGCCCCTGACAAGGAGAAGGTGTCCTGCAGGGCAGCTTGGTGTCCTGGGAGGCCCCTGTGTGGACTTGCCCAGTGATTTCATGGTTTTAAAAGATCCTGGACAAAAGCACCGAGGTGGATCCAGCTGCCAGAAGCTGCTAGGCTGGAGGTCTCTCCTCCTGGGTGCCAGCCCCCAGCCCCACATCCCAGCTGCTGAGGGAAAATGCTGGGTTGGGACTTCCTGGCGGGCAGACCTGGCAAGTTCAGGGCTGCCTTCCCCTCCCCCCCCACCTGAATTCCTGCCCCTCTGTGCCTGCTATGGTGAGGCATGAGAGGTGGGGCAGAGGGGTCCAACCTATTTCAGGGGGGGGGGGAACTGCAGGAGAAGAAAACCCTGAAGCTGAAACACAGCGAGGAGAAAGCCTCTCTGCAGACAAAGTCACAATAAATCACAAGCCGCCTGGAGCTTTGTGGGAAAGGGTTAGGGAATAAATATTTAGATTAGGAGGTAAAAGCAAAATATAAGAGGGAAGGGCTGAGAAAAACCATCAGGGGAGGCTGGGCTGTGTTCAGGAGGGGGGGATTCTTGCTTGGCTATCCAGAAGCCAGATCTGGCTTCTGGGTAGCCAAGCAAGATCCCCTCTGCTCTACCACCCCCACCCCCCACCCCAAAGAAGCTCCAGCGGTGGGCCAGGGGCAGAGCCGAAGGAAAGGGCCTTAAAGGCTGGGGGAGGCTTGGGGGGAGGTCAGATCCTGGGGTTCTCCTGTGGAGCAGCGGGAGGGGGCTTGTCCCAGCTGTAAAGTGGGAGCCTCAGTGGGAAGCATAATGCTGTGCACGCAGCCCAGCCGAGGGAGGTGGGAAAGGCAGGCAGGCATGGTGGTGGACACAGCCCAGCTGGAGCGTGGAGGCTCTTGTGCTGGACACAGCAGAGCAAGCTTTTCAGGCAGCCTGGAGAGGGGGAAGGAGCGACCCTCCCCCCACAGATTCATGCTTAGCTAGACCTTCAGTTCAGTCCAGTTCTGCTCTTGGTTCAAATGGCCTGGAGGGCAAAGAGCATCGCCAAAAGCAGGGGGGGGGGGTGCCAAAGGGCATCCAGGCTCTGGGGATTCAGGGGAACTTGGCACCAGCTGAAGATTGTCTCCCAAAGGAGGTGCGGGTGGGGGTATCACATCGATGGGAGGACCAGTTATGTTTGAAGGCCACGGTGGGGGTGGGGAGAGAAGGAAGGGACCCCTACTGGCCTAGGCTGGCCTCCCCCTGAGCAGCACCTAGAGGGTGGGGCCTTTGAGGAGGATTCCACAGCCCCTTTGGCCCAGCGGGGGGGGGCAGAGGGGGGTCCTGTTCGAGGAAGCTTTCCCCTCCCCCCTCAAATGCACAGCCGATTCAGCTCCGTCAAAAGGGGGTCCGCTGTGGGGGGGGGCGTTTTGTAAACAGAGAGCGCTGGGCGCCGCGACACCCTCCCGGCCCGCTGTGCGTTACTTTTGGACATGTGGCCTTTATCTCGGGTTTGGCCCCCTTTGAACTGGATTGCAATCGCGCCCCCGTGCAACCACCGCTATTGGGCGGGTGCCCACTTGCACCCGGATCCAAGCAAGGTTCGGAGGCCCGAGTCCCTCGTCCCCTTAGCCCAGACTGACTGTTCGGGGCAGCCGCCAGGCGCCCCTTCTGTCCGCGGCGCCAGCGAGGGGCGGCTGGGCAGAGGCGCCGCTTGGGGGGCGCTGCTTCCGAGCGATCTCGCCGCGCTGAGAGGCGGGCGGGAAGCGGCGGCGGTGCTCCCGGAGAGGGAAGGTGGTTCAAGGTCAAAGTTGCTCCACTCCCGCCAGACCCGAGAAGAGCCCCTTCGCCGCCTGCCCGGCCTTCTCCGCGGGGCTGTTTTCCTGGGCGGCCTGGCCGAGGCGGGCGCAGGGGCGCTTCTTCGCGTCGGAAGCCGCCAGGGTTGTCCATCTTGGCCCCGGACTCGGGCCTCCCTCCGCTGGAACGCCGCCGAAAGCAGGGCTGGCGGCGGCAGCCGGGAGGGAGGCTTCAGCTCAGCTGCGGAAGGCGCTGCTCTGCTGCCTGGTGGCAAGCGGACAGCGGATGGGAGGCGCCCTCCGTGTGTCCCGGGGGCCCTTTATTCAGCTGGCTGGTCGTGAGCTCCTTTCCCGTGCTGGGGTCGGCGGTAGAGCTGCTCCTGTGCTCAGAGGCGGAGCTGGACTGAAGCGCCGGCCTCTCCCTGGGGCTGGAAGGGAGGAAGGAAGGCTCGTGGGGGGGAGGGGCGCTCAAGACCCCCAGGCACCACCGCTCGGCACCCCTCCTCGGAGCAGCCGCGGAGCCTTCGGAGGCGGGGAACGACCCCTGAGAGAAGCCGAAAGGGACCATTCCGGGCGGGATGGATGGATGGATGGGGGTGGCTGGATGGCGGGGTGCAAAGAGGTTGGGGGGAGGAGGAGGGCGGGAAAGGCGCCGGACTGACCGGCTGGAGCTGCTGCAAATGCCGCTCCGAACCGGGCGGACAACCTGGCCTGGAAGGGCCTGGAAGTGGTGGTGGCCCAGTGAGAACCAGGTTGGCTGCAGGGGAAGAGGAAAGAGGCCTGGTGGGGCCAGGAGATGCGGCCAGCCCCCCAGCCCACCCGGGGTGCGGGGAAGAGAAGGGCAGCTGGCCGGGCAGAGCCTCCCACTGGAGGGAGAGAAGGCTGCAGGCCAGGTTAGGTGGCCTAGAGGAGTCACACTGGCACCCGAAGGTAGCTCTTCGTACAGGGGCAACGTTAAGAGATTTCAAGTCCAGGCATGCCATGCCCTGGGCTAAATAAATATCCCGTTGGAAGGAGAACAAGTGGGCCGCAAGGCTGGTTCCCGACCCAAGCCCTGTGCTTGGGGCTCCCTTTGCAAAGGGGGGTAGAGAGCAGGGGCCCCACAAGCTCTCGCTGCCCCCCTGCCGGGAGAGGCTCTCCTTCCCCACCAGGCTTCAGGGCCGGCCACCCGCGGAGCCTCCGCCCTTGTTTTCTGTGCAGCTCTGTGGAGCAACAAGGCTGCCGGCTTCCCTGAGAGACAAGGCTTCCTGGGCCCAGAGCAGCCGGGCCCCTGGAGGCTGCCTGCCGGAGGGCGTGTCTCACGCAGTGATGCCTCCTCCTCTGCCCCCCTCCATGGTCAGGCAAAGCCATCCTGCAGTGCTCCCCCGCCTTTTCTTCCTCTCCTGCTGCTTGCTGCCACTCAAACAGGGCTAATCCTACCGCCTGGGCCTCAGGCCTTTTGGTTTGCATGGATGGACATCCCTGGGTTGTGGGGGGCTGTGCCTGCCAGTCTCTGGGTCACTTCTGCAGTTCTTCCTGTGGACTTCTGTTGATTGCAGAAAAGATGTCAGAAAAAAGTGCAAGGAAGAGAAAGTAAGATGATTGAAGGCATGGAAATTACAACGTATGAAGAAGGATTGCAGGAATTGGGGAGGTCTACTTTGATGAAAAGAAGGACAAGGGGTGACATGATAACATCTTCCAGTATCTGAGGGGCTACCCCAAAGAAGGGGGGTCCACCTATTCTGCAAAGCCCCTGAGGGCAGCGGATGGAACGGAAGGGGCAGCGGATGGAAACTGACCAAGGAGAGAAGCAACCTGGAATTAAGGAGGATTTTCCTGACAGGGAGGACAATGAGCCAGCTTGCCACCAGAAGTTGTGGGTGTGCTCCATCACTGGAGGTCTTTAATGGGAGAGGGTCTCCTGCTTGAGCATTAATTGTTCTCACTGTCAGGCATTTCTCCTCCATTCCAGGTTGCTTCTGTCCTTGCTTAGTTTCCACCCGTTGCTTCTTGTCCTGCCCTCGGGGGCTCTTTGGAGAATAAGTTGACCCCCTCCTCTTTCTTGTGGAGCCTCAACTACTGGAAGGCTGCTCTCCTGTCCCCCCCCCCCCAGGCCTTCTTTTCTCTAGACTAGCCAAGCCCAGATCCTGCAGCCATTCTTCATATGTTCTAGTCTCCAGGCCTTTGATCCTCTTAGTTGCTCTTCTTTGCTCTTTTTCCAAAGCCTCAACCTTTCTTTCTGTGAAGTGGTGACCAAAACTGGATGCTGTATTGCAGGTGTGCAGGATGGACGTTGGGATAGCAATGATAGCACCACTGGCTTCCACGGTGGGAGTGATGTCATTTCCGACTGGGGTTGTTCTTAAGTGTTGGGAAGGGGGGTGATGACTGACTGCTCCATTAGCTGCCCCCTCTCACCCTTTCCCCAAAGATGGGCCTGCTCCAGCGGCCATCGCCACAGCGATTCCATTGCAGAGCGCCCCACCTGCAGGGAGGGCCTCCCCTCTGCCTTCCCACCCCCCAAAGTCCACTCACCCCGCTTTGTGTAGTGACTGCAATAAACAGAGGTGGTGTGTGGCTGGTGCAATTTGGGGACGGTTTCCCCAGTGCGAATTCTTAGCTAGTTTTTCTGTCTCTGTCATTGTTCTCAACCATATTCAACATGTGACTATTGATCATCCGGCCATGAAGAGCTTATAAATGGATCAAACCACCAGCCCTCGTCTGTCGTGCCCAGGGACAGGCTCAGGCAGGGCAGGGGCCCCTGTCCTCCTTTGGGCCTGGTGAGCGGGGCCTCCTGCGACTCAGCCCAGCCTCCTGCGCATTCCTGACAAAACCTGGGAGGTGGTCTTGGCCCACTTTGGTCTGTCTTGACCAGCTGGCCTCAGGCTTCAACTGGGGAGGGGCTTTCGCTTCCCACACAGGTCCTGGCCACCATGGGGCACTCATGAATGGGGCCTTCTCCCTCCCGCCCTCCCAGGTCCCAACTCAGAGAGGTTGGAGGGCTGAGCCTCTGCCCTTCCCATCCCCTGGGCTGAGCCTGGCCTGCAAAAAGGTGGGGAACCAAAGGCAGCCGTGATGGGCAGTCTGTCCTGGGCAGGCACCACCGCTGTGGCTGCTTGCTGGCCGCCAATGGACACGTCCCGCCTCTTCCCTCTGCTCACGCAGCCGAGAGACAGCGAGGGCAGGGGGCAAAGGCAGGTTAGCCCATGTGCAGCCTCCAGGCAGACCAAGGCAACCCAGAGGGACGGCGCAGCCTCCTCAGTAGCCTGCCAGCCACGGGAGGAAAGAGGAAGGGTCTTTCCGGCCTGAGAGGCTGAAGCAGCCACGAAGGGGAGCTCCATGGGGCCCAGGGGAGGCTTCTGGGGGGTGGCATGAGATTTACCTGTCGTGAGTTCAGGCCCACCTTCAACTTGGCTCCTGGGTGTCTCGGAGTGCCAAGAACTGTCAACCCTCCAACTGCCCACAGCCAGCCAGGGGGAATTGGGGGGACAGGTATTCCCTGGCTGTCCCAGCCGGACCCTCGGCCCTGGTGGCTGATCAGGCCCAAAGGTCCTTGGGGGGGGGAGTTTGTCTACTTAGTTCTTTGCAGAGAAAGGCGGCCATGCCAAGCACTTAAAGCAACTGCTTTCTCGACAGTGATTTGAAGTTTTCCCAGCAAGAGCCGATGCCATTAGATGCCACAGCCAGCAAACTGGGATTTATGTGTTAATTTGGGGAGTGTTTAATTTCATCAGGACATAGCAATGGTTGTGTTATTATTATTTTTGAGATTTAGCTTGGTTTAGCGTAATTTCGGTGTAGAATCTATCTTTGAATAAAGATGAGGGGAGGAAACCCATGTATGCAAAGAGCCAGCATAATATTTTGCTGTGGGAGGCTCATTATAGAAAACAGAAGCCTTATTTTAGGAAAAATGGCAGTCGGTGGGGAGGGAGCTGTGGGAAGCTGCGAGGCTGTCCCAAAGAGAAGCCCCTCCTTGGCTTCAGGCAAAGCTCCGGGTTTGGGCTCCTCAGAAGGAAGTGGCTTCTTCCCCCTGGCCCTTTGGGGTGCTGCTGGGAGGGAGCCCTGCATTGGGGGTCCTGACCCATAACCCCCAGGTGGAGCAGCACAGCTCTTAGCTGCCCTTTGGCCCAAGAGGCCAGGATGGCGTTGGGCCAGCCCCGGGGCATGGCAGCCCTGCTTGGCTGAGCCTGGGGGGCGTGCGTGCGTGCGTGCGTGTGTGTGTGTGTGAGATCAGGACTCCTCATCTTCCCCCTCCCACGTGGTCAGAAAAGTGCCTGCCTGCCTGCCTGTGGTGTCCTTGAGGGACTGGCCGGCCAGCCATTTGGACCCGGTGGGCAGTTCGGAGGGCTGGCAGAGGGTGACCGATGGCCCCTCCCTCATCCTGCTAAGCAACTCGGCCCATCCTAGGCTCCACACATGACCCCCAGACCAGCCCAAGCCAGCCGAGCTCAGGCAGCTTCCCAGCCAGGTGCTGGGCCTTAGGAGCATGGAAATGGAGGTGCCAGCAGGTAGCCTTGCCAGAGAGATTCCTGGGCTTTGGGACCCCTGTAGGGAAGGGCCTTTTGCGTGCAGCTGGGAGGGCCTGTGCCCCCGGTGCCCTCCTTGCTGGAATCCCAGGAGCCCTGGCACACACGGGATGGGGCATTAGGCCTGGCCCACCAGCTGCCTCCCCTCTTGGCTGGGCAGGGCTTGCCGGCGTGCCCGTCTCTCCTTCCTCAGGGCCCCCTTTTCCTTTTCTGACCCAAAGGGGCAGCTGCCATGTGCAGGAGGGCAAACGACGCCATCCTGGCAGGCGGCATGGCTTCAGCCAATTCCAGGGGAGTTTCTGAAACAGCAGCAGCCCATCTTCTTTCCCTTCAAGGAGAGCATGGTGCCAGTGGGGGCAGCAGCCAAAGGTGGGCCCCGCGTCTGCACTCAGCTTGCTCTGGCTGCCCCCAGCAAGAGGTCACATTCCTGCTGCATAGTTTCTCCCCCCTTAATGGGGCCACCGCCCTGCAAATCAGGCGAGGAGGGCTTGGGGCCTCCTGCTGCCCCTGCTTCCCTGGAGCCCCCTGGCTTCGCCCCCCCTCCCCGCCAAAGGCAGCTTGGAAGCCAAGGGGTCAAGACAGGGCTCTGAGGTGCTTCCGCACAGCTGTGCCTTGGGGTCTGTTTGCAGGCCATTTGGGAAACCCTCTGGAGGCAGCAGACTGTGGGGCCAGGCCCTCTGATGCTGGGGCAGGGGGCAGAGAGGCCAGAACCCCAGCGGGCTCCCCCCTCCCCGCGCACACACAGGCATGCAAGGTCGACAGAAATTGGGGCCAAATGTCCAGGCTGAGTCTCCCCAGGAAGGGTCTTGCCTGCTCCCCCTTTCTGAACCCTGGAGGAGGGTGAGGAATCTGCCCCCCTCCCCTCTGCTTCCCCCCTCAGCTGCCTGTCATCTTGCTGCCGTTCTCCTCTGATCACCCAGGGCCTCTTCCCTCCAGGGAGACCTAAGACCCATTAAACCTGAAAGTCTCTCCCTTCCTCTCCTCCTCCTTCTCTTCCCCTTCCTCTTCCTCCCTCCCTTCTCCCTTCCTTCCCTTCCTCCTTCCCTTTTCCTTTCTCCCCTCCTTTCCTTTCCCTCCCTCCTTCCTTTTTCCTTCCTTTTCTTCCTCCTCCTCTTTCCTTTTCCTCCTTTCCTCCTCCTTCCCTTTCTTCCTCCGTCCCTTCCTTCCTTCCTTCCTTCCTTCCTTCCTTCCTTCCTTCCTTCCTTCCTTCCTTCCTTCCTTCCTTCCTTCCTTCCGGAAGCTGCCTTCCAGGAACACAGCCGAGGCCTGCTCCTTGTGGCAGAGAGCCCCCCTACTCTTGAGCCTGCTGGGTCAGGGGTGGGGGTGGGGGTGGGGGCACAGACTGCTGCCCCTCCCTCAGCACAGTCCCTGCACAGGCTGGTGAAGAAAGCAGGGTGGGGTGGGGGTGGGGGTGGGGGTGGGGAGTGTGGAAGCATCCTCTTTGAGAAGGAAAATGGCTGCGGAGAGTGGAGGAGAGGGGCTTGGCGTGCCAGTGGTTGCCAAAGAGCCTCGCCAGGGTCTCAGGGGTCAGAGCACATCCTGCAAAGCTGCTCTTAAAACAGGATTGATTGAGCCAAGGGTTTCTTGCAGGGGGGGGGCTTCTGTGGAAGATCCCACCCTCTTCCCTCTCGGCTAATGGCCGCCCCTGGACAGGCGGCCCCTCTGGAGAAGCCGGACCCCCGTTCCCCCGTACCTGGCAGGTCCTGGGTGCAGGTCCTGGGGGGGCTGATGTGCAAGAGATTCTGGCCATCCCCCCACCCCTCCCACCCCCCAGTAGCTGTCTGGATCCATTTGCCTGGCTTGGTTTCCAGGGCTGCTTTTAGGCTTAAATGTTTGATGAAGCTTCGCTGAGCTTGTGGGGCCATTTGGCCCAGGACCGGCTTATGAATAACATGGCCGAGTGCGGGAGGGGAGCACGGGGGGGGGGACTCCTGCTTTTGGTGAGGGGCAGATGGGCCAAGCACCTGGGGGCCGGGCCAAGGCGGAGGTCCAGCTCTGGCCCTGGGCTGCTGCTGCCCAGATCCTTGGCCTGGCTTGCCCATGTCCAGCCTGCAGCCCAGCCTGCTCGCCTGTGTCCTGGCCAGACCTTTAGAGGTCACCGGGTGACCCAGATCATCTCGGCCTGCAGCCAAGGGACCCCTGCGGCCTTCTGATGCTTGTCAAGCATCCCCTTCATCCCCGGCTGCGCTGCCCCCTTTCCCGGCCTGGCCCATTGGAGGCTGGAGGAGCCTGCAGATGTATGTCCGGGATGGGGTGGGGGGTGGGAAAGTTTTCTGCCCAGGCTGCCACCCTGATGAGCAGTTGCTCCCTACGGGGGTCTCAGGACCTCGGCAGCTGCTGGCCTTCCCCCCCTGGGAAGGAGACGCCTGCCTGGAGGGGCCTTCAGGAGTTGGCCAGAGAGGCCTCATGCAGAGCTCACCTCCGGCCTGGGCTGCCTTTTCACCTCCGTCTGCCGTCTCCTCCCGGTGGCCTCCGCAGACGGATGGTGAGGCTTCCATCTTGCCCTTGGCAGAAATGCCTTTTTGGTTCTCTCTGTGGGCAGAGCGCCTGCCGTGCCAACTGCAGAACAGGCCCCTGCCTGCCAGTGCAGTGCCCGCCCTGCCCTGCTCAGGGGTTGGAGTCTCCCAGGAAAGCCAGCGGTAGCTGAGCCTGGTTGTGGAGGGTGGGGGGCTGTGTGAAAGGGCGAGGAGAGCTGGTGCGCTCCAGGCTCAGGTGGGGCGCCCACTGGGCCCGTCCAGAGCCTGCCCTGCCAAGCCTTCCATGCCCACAAGGGTGGCCTCACCTGAGGGACCCTCCATGCTGCGTCTGTGAAGGCAGGCAGAGCTCCTCCCAGTGCCATGCCTGCGGGCACCTCGGACCTTGCAAGGACCAGGGCCTTCAGGGCAAGACCCTTTGTGGGCTGATGCCTCTCCAGTTGGGCATCTAGGACCCTCCTGGCTGGGCCTGATTGGCTGCCCCTTTTGGCAAAGTGGGGCTGAAGGCAAGGGGGCCCTGCCTGCATCCACCAGGCCACGTTCTCCCCCCAAAACTCACCATTTGGCATGAAATGTTTGCCCATCGCAGGCTGCCAGGTCTGAGGGGCTGGGAATGCAGTTGACCTGACCAAGGTGGGGCTTGTGCTGGCTTGCTGGGAAGCCATTATTAAGCCACTGGAGGCTGCAGGGACTAGCTTGACTTTCCTGGGTGCCCTTGGACTCTGCTGGTGCCCCAGTTGGCAAAAGTAGGAGTCCAAAAGAAGTCCTGATGCTCACGGCTATGCTTGAGAGTCTCTGAGCTGGGTGGTTTTCTTGCAGACATCCCATGGCCCAGCTAGGGAACATCATCAGTGTGAGGGAGGCTGGGGTTTGCTTGCCCTGCCCTGCCGAAGGAGAGCTACGGCTTCTGCAGAGGCTTTCAGCTGGCAGAGAGCAGTCCAAGGTGGCCGAGCCTCTTCCTTGCCCCACAAAAACCCTGAAGGATCAGCTGGGCTGGGTGCTGATGCAATGGAGCCCCATAACCCCCCTCCACTGGCAATCTTATAGAATAGGATCCATGCTGGGCCAGGGGGGGTGCAGGGACCCCCCCAACAATTCCCCGATTGGGCACCCAGCGGCAGAGACTGACAGAAGCCTGCCTCACTGCACACCTGGGCTGCAGGCTGAAAGACAGGTGTGGAGATGCCCCCCCCACCCCCAGGGCAGGCCAGGCAGAGGGAAGCAAAGGGCAGAACCCCCCCTCCCTGCAGGGGGAGTTGCAACACACACACACATACACACACGCCACTTGGCCTCTCTTCTTGCTGGCAGCCATTCTCGCCTCTCGCCTCTGATCGATAGAGCGGGGAAGCAGCACATCAAAACAAGGTGAATATTTCATGGGATCCAGGGAGAGCGTCTTCCCCCCCACCCCCCCGCCCGCCTCCCCCTCCCACCTGCAGCCACAGCAGCAGCAGCTGCTCAAGGAGGTTGATCCATCAGGGCCCAGCTTTGCTCCTGTGCTGCCTGCCTGCCTGCAGCCCGCTCCCCAACTCTCCCACGGACCCAGCCAGCCTCCCCTGCCTCTTGCCCCCCCCAGCTCTCGGCAGCCTGACTGAGAAGCAGGCTCTGATCCCTGACCCTCAGCCCCTCCCAGCAGCCCCCCCCATCCCAGAGCAGCCTTGGCCGCCAGAGCAGCTGCCCCAGTTTCCAGATGTGGGGAGGGGGCACTGTGCGCCCCTCCCTACAGACCAAGGGGCCTGCTTCCTGGACAGAATCCCCTCCTTGGCACCAGACAGGCCTTCCTCAGCCCGGGTCTCCGAAAGGGTGGGACTGCAGCTCCAGGCTGGCTGAGGATAATGGGACCTGTTCTCCCAGAAAAGGTGGGTGACTGGGTGGCCCTGAGGATGCCTGGCAGCTGTGAAGGCAGAAGGAGACCTGGGCCAGGGGCTGCTTCACTGCTCCCTCCCCCACCAGGAAAAGGCAGCTGGCCTTGGTGGCCGGGCTCTCCCAAGGCTGACCATCTTGACCATCTTCCTAAGTGTGTGTGTGTGGGGGGGCGTCCTTTGTCCCATGGCTTGGAGGGATGGGAGCAAGCAGCAGAGTCCAGATGGAGGGGGGCAAAGTCAGGAAGCTGCCACAGCTGGGGGGGGGCAGCTCCTCCAAGGGAGTGAGGCACCCCGTCCCTCAGCCAAGTGGCCCAGAGGAGCAGTAGGGAACGCTCTCCCACCAAGCAGGGCCCCAGGGAGTCCTCGGCTCTCTGCAGTCCAGGAAGGGCCTCTGGCCTGCAGCCATGGCAGGAGCCAATCCAAGGGCCCTCTCCTCTGGGGGGGCTGCCTCAGCTGCCCTCTGCAGCCCAAGAGGCCCCCCTGGGCTCAGCCCCCTGCCCCTGACTCCTGGGGTCAGCCCTGGAGTCCGCCTGCCAAGGGAGTGCTTGCCTTCCCCCAGTGAGTCTCCGGAGGCCTCCAGGGGAAGGGGCAAGGCGTGGGGGGCACCCTGGGCCAGAGGGGTCTCTGGAGGAGGGCACCAGGGCGGCCAGCTGGCTTTGTAGGAGGAGGAGGAGGGGGGAGGGCGGCTGTTGACATGTTTTTGAAGCAATTTCTGATCTGATATCTTCACTAGATTGAGTTTGTAACCAGGTTTATTGTTTAAGCCTGCTGGGATTTCACCGGGAGCGTCTGCTGTTTACCCAGAGCCATTTCATTGGAGAAAACAGCAAACAGACCTGCATTTCAATCTGGTTTTACCTCCTGCCTTCCCTTGGCAGCCCTTGTGAAATATGGGCTGGATAAGGCCGGTGGCCTGGGCTCCTTGGCTGATTAATGGGCCCAAGCTCTGCAGGGCAGGAGGGGCCAGGAGGGGCAGCCTACAGCCCACCGGGGAGGCACGGGGGTCTGCCAGGGGGAGCCGCGGGAGAGGAGGGGAGGTTGGCAGAGGTAGTTTTTTTGGGGGGGGGAACAGCGGCTGGGCAGCAGACAGAATGAAAGGGATCTCAGAGGTAATCCAGTCTGACCCTGGCCTAGTGTAGGCATGCAGAATCCCAGAGAGCATTTCTGTGCTGCTACCATCCACCCTGGGGAAATGCCTGCTCCAGCTGCACAGAAATTAGGGCTACCCATTGCCACAGCCGATGCCAAGGCTCAGGGAGCCCTTCCCACCAGGCCTTTGGCCACCTTCTTGGCTGGAGATGCCCAGTTTCCCCTCCCCCACTGATGCCACAAGGCTGCTTCTTCTGCCACCTGCAAAGGATCTGTTCTCTCTCTCTCTCTGGCATTTAGATGCCACTTAGTCCCCCCAAAATCTGACAGTGAAGCAAATGTAAAATAGGGAGAATTAAAAAGGGGGAAACCCAAAGGCTTCCCAAATGCCACCAGCTCAGTGCTGCCCCCATCTGTTCTGCCCCAGCCTTAGCAGGAGCAAGAAACCGACTCCTTGTCATGGAAAGCCCCTCTTTATTTACCTCTTGTGAATGTATGGCGTTCATCCTCTGAAAAGCCCAGGCAAGAGTCCTTCAAGGAGTTAACTGCAGTACAGACCTTATCAGTTCCTTGCAATAACTGATAATTGCAAGGCGTAAGGCTGCAAATCAAGTTCTGGCAAGCAGCCTCTGTGGCATGAAACACAAGGAGCAAAATCTCCAGAAAGATGAACTCTTGTCTCCTACGACAGCCATTTCCCTTTCCTTCTATTTATTCCGGGAGGCATTCAGTGTCCACGTGTGCTTTGCTTCCTGAGTTGACCCCTTGTCCTCTGTTGTTCCCCTCTCCTAACAGCTCTGCGCATACGTGCGTCTGGAACAGGCCCCAGCTGTTCCTCCTCCCCACTCATCTCAGCCTCCAAAGGCAACTGCCTCTGGGAAATGTCAGACGGCCCTGGCTCTATCTCTGCCTCCAATGCACAGCACCCATCAGAGCCTTCCCCAGACTTCAGGGCTGGCCCAAGGGTTCCTCCCCAACCTCCTCATTGTCCAATTTTGCCCTGTGGCTGGTCAGTGTGAACAAAAGGCTGCGGGGCAGTGCCCAGCAGATGGCGGACAAACTCATCTGATGCAGCAGCCACGTTTAAAAGGTTTCACCATCATCATCACTGTCATCATCCTCATGGCAAGAATAATACAGAACTATGTACAAAAATAATGTATGTATTAAATTTATCTGGCCCCGCAAGTGATAAAAATATAATAAAATGGTGTAGGGTCTCCCGCTTGGGCAGGGGGTTGGAATAGATGACCTACAAGGTCCCTTCCAACTCTGATTATCTGTTATTTGTTAATAAATAAATACAGGAATCACAGCAAAGCAAGGTAGATATTTGCAACTTGTGAAACTTGCTTATCATGTGGAACTCTCTGCTACAAGATATTAACCAATACATTAGGCTTGTCAACAATGGGCAATGCAGCCAACAATTCTTTGTGCAACTGCAGCACTAGAAGGAAAGACCCGGGGTGGGATCCGACTGGTGTAACTACCGGTTCGCTGATGTTACATTTTGTGCAGGAAATAAAGGTCAGGTAAGAGCCCGGGCAGGCGGGTGGGTGGGCCAAAACAGCAGCAGACATAGAACCGGTTTTATTTATGCTCTCTGTTTGCTGCTTTTCAGAGCAACTGGTTCTACAGAAGTGGACAGAACCGGTAGAATCCCACCCCTGGAAAGACCCCCTCTGACATGCCTCTGCAAGTGTGTGTGGTTTGTGTGTGTGTGTGCACCCAAACTTTTCCCCACTGAATAAGAGGAAAGAGTTTCAGACTCTCAGCAGTTTAATAAAAGGACCCCCCCAGCCCCCAAAGCAGCTGCTCAGCTTGGGAACTCCTGCACTGGATGCAGTCCCCAGCCTGGTCCTGTGGCCCCCTCCTCGAGCCTCCGCCCCGCTCCCACAGGTGAGCCAGAGTTGCAGAGGCCAGAGTGGGGTCTGTAGTGGCTGCACTGCCCCCCTGCCAGCTGGCCAGGGCTCCCGTGCAGATAATCTCTGCCAGGCAAACGATGCCACGGTGTGTCTGGTACATCTATCACACCTGCGCTGTGACAATGTAATTTTTATCTGGGCTGTTTATTCCTGCGATGGAGCTACTTGTAAATTCCGGGAAGAATCCATCCCTCTGCATGTGACAGAACCAGCGCAGGGCCATTAATCCGGCTTCTGAGGAGGGGGGAGGCAGACCCAGCAGGGCAGGGGAGAAGACTGGACAGCCTGACCCCACCGAGACCCCTTCCCTCCTGGCCAAAGCTGGGCCAGATTGTGATACACACACACACACACCCTGCAGGTCAGCCAAGCCAAGGCGCCTGCAAAGGGGCTGGGGGCTCCACTGTGCTTGTGGATGGTTGGGGCCCACATTCCCCCAGGAAGCGCCTGGGAGGAGGAGCTCCTGCTGGCAGCCATGGGGCACTCGCAGCCTGGGAAGACCAAGGGCAGGGAGGCGGCATGGGCAGCCAGCTACGCTAGGAGTTGCCCAGGATCAAGGCCACCAGTGGGGCTGCAGCTGCTGTGGGCACAGGAGCCCCCCCCCCAGCCTGCAGAGCAGATCTTCACCAGGAACTGCAGCTCTGCCTCCCCCAAGCCCTGTCCCAGCACTGGTGCCCCATCCCCAGGCGGCCAGAGGTGCCAAGGGGCCACAACCCCACCTGTAGGAAGGAAGCGAGGGCCGCTGCGCTCAGTGCCTCCCAAGCCCAGCAGCTCAGGGGACCAGGGGAGCTTGCAGGCACCCTGCCATCACTCGCATGAGGGTCGCCATCTCTCTTCCGCAAAGGGTGTGTGTGTGTGGGGGGGGTACTTTTAGGCATTAGCTTTGAGGCTCCTTGCCCAGCCAGGCTCCACTTGGAAGGCCCCGGCTAGGGTGCACCGCACCAGCTACTCATTGTAAATCCCACCCCCGTGTCCCCCCAGGCCTCTATTTCAGTGCGAATCGGCAGCTGGGAAGAAGCGAAGGGGTCCCGGGCGCCGCTTGCAGCCGCCGCCACACCCGGGCCTGGCTTGGGCAGCAGAAGTTGTTTTCCAAGCCGCAAACGGGTTTGTGCAAAACATCAACAAGAGGCAAACGGCTCCTGCTGCTTTCGGGTCTGCCGCTAATTCAGCGAGTTCGAAGGCGGGAAGAGAGGCCGGGGGCTGCCATGCCACCCGGCGCCTTCCTTTGGCAAAGCAGCAGCAGCAGCAGGCGCCCCCGCCCGGACCCCGGGGTGCCAGCCCGCCCCGCCCCTCCAGGGCACGACCGGCAGCGGCTGCTCTGTTTGCTGCCCCCGCTGGCCAAGTGAGCTGCGAGAGGCAGCGAAAAGCCCCCGTCCTTTTTAAAAAGCCCCCGGAGCGAACGAGGCCCGGCGGTCTTGGAAACGGCTGGCAGGCCGCTCTCTGCAGGGACGCCTCCTTCACGCAGGAGCGGAGCCCTAATTGCGCTTTTGGGCCGGCCGCTGTTTTGCTTTCTCCGCGGTCTCCTTGGTGGGGTTTGAAGGTTGCGGTCGCTCCGGAACGAGCCTCTTTCCCTCCAACAACATACCCCCCTCCCGCTGCAAAGGTGGAGCTGCCGGACAGGAAGGGGGGAGACGGTGTCAAAATGCCTGCTGGTTTCAGAGGACCAAGAGGAGGGAGGAATGGAGTCGGGGGGGGGTCCTGGCTTAACGGCGCGTGCTATTCGAGGAAAGAGGAGGAGGGGAAGGCAGCTGGTGGGGGGGGCTGAAAGGGCCCAGGTAGCTCTTCCACCCCGGGAGCCACACAGGACTTCACTGCGTCCCTCCCCCCACCGGGCTTGAGGTGCTAGGGAGCCTGAACTGCATTGCTGGACTTTGGATGAATGGCTGGATGGCTCTATGTCTCCCCCCCCCGTGGCCCCCTCCTCCTGGGGCAGTTTCTGAAAGGAAGGGGGGTGCCTGCCCACCATCCCCACTTCTGGCACTTCTGGTGGAGCTGCAAGTGACTCCTGTGCCCGTCTTGGTGAGGCCCTGCAGAAAATGCTTCTCCAGGAATGGATCCTGTTTGTGGCATCCGGTTGACCATGCTAGGAAGCTGCAGGGGACCTGAGTGGCCCCAAGATAAAAGGGGGGCCCAAGGGGGGCCCTGGATTTGCAGCTGCTGCTTCCCATTCAGGAGTGGCCCCCTCAGGGTCCTTTGAGGGGCACGGTGGTTCAGGTGGGGCACCAGGGTGGCTGTGCCCAGGGTTCAAAGGCACACGGGACACCCACTGAGCCCTCCCACTCCTGGGTTCTTGGTGGGTCTGCAGTCTCAGCTGCTTTCCTGACTCTGCCGAGGCTTTCTGGGGGGCCCTTGGCTGAAAGGAATGGGCCAGGCAGGCTGGATTGCCCAGGGGCTCCGTGGGGCCCCAGTGGGGGCCCCAGTTGGGTCAGCCGACAGCTTGGGGCTATGTGGCATAAAAATAAGATCCTGGATTAATGTTGAATGGGTGGGGGGCATTTATGTGGTGTCCCCCGCCTTTTAACCATTCCAGGCATGCCAGAGTGTTTGTGGTGCTCCGTCTTTGCTTAAAAAGAGAGGCGATTCTCCTTCCTCACAATTTCTTCCTGGAGGAGAGCATATGATACTTAGGATCTTAGGATCTCAAGCAGAATAATATTTTACCTAAGAGGGTTTATTGTTTGGCTGCTAGTCTTTCCTGGTTTAATCTTGAATACTTGCCCGAGAGAAAGTCTGCCTATGTGGTCGACACCAACTGGAGAGCACCCAGTCAGTCGATCAATCCTGGTGCCCAGCTCACCAGTTTGACCAGGCCAGGATAGTGCCCAGGCCCACCAGCCTCAGGGCAAAGGGGCTTGGCAGGGCAAAGACTGCCTGGGCAGCCCACGGGGTGCAGGACGGGCTGAATCCCGAAGAGACAGGCAAACAGGGCTGCAGTGGGCAAGAGCTGGATTTCATCTGCTGCTGCTTACTCCCCCCCCAACACCCCCCCCCAAAGATGGGGAGCAACTGCTGCTCCGACAGTTCGAGATCTTGGTGCCCAAAGGCTGCCCCAGATGCCAGCCGGAAGGTGGTATCTGCTGCTCTGCCCCCTCCCCTTATCCGCCCCCTGCAGAGGGCTGGGCCTTTGCAGCAGGGCGGCTCCTCTCAATGGTTCCCCAAGGGAAGAAGCTCTCCCTCCCTCCCTCCCTCCTTGTAGCTGTGGCCGCAGGCGAGCCTGAGCCTTCCCCGGTAGGACCAGGCCTGAGCTGGTTGCACCAAGCGCCAACCCTGGATGCCAGGAGGAGAAGGAGGCAGGCCACCTGCCCCTCTGAGTTCCTAGGCCAGTGCAGGTAGCCGCAGTGGGGCCTGGGCCAAGCTGCCTTTCCAGGAAGATGGGGAGTCCTCCATGTGGGCCTGAAGGAGACTGCGTGGAGGAAGGCCAGCGGAGCAGGGAGGGGCAGCCTGGCTAGTCAAAGCACAGCTGGACCCAGCAGGCTGAGCCCTGGGGGGATCCCAGGCAAGGAGGCCTGGATAACTGTCTGAGCCCTGGACCCTCTCCCACTAGTGCAGACACTTGGCAGCACCCCTTCAGGTGGGCCTGTGGCCGGAGCCACCAGGGCCTGGGGGGCAGCAGCAAGTGGCGGCGGCTTTGCAGCCCCATAGGAACAGGCTCCAGTTCAGCCCGGCCAAGACTGACCGAGTGGCTGTGCGTACCGGCATCTCAGATGATCCAGGATGTGCCATCGTTAGGCATGGGGGGAGAGGGGTTGCCCCCCGTGGATAGGGTGCGCAACTTGGGTGTCCTCCTGGATGCGCAGCTCAGTTTGGAGAAGCAAGTGGGAGCCATGGCCAGGGGGGCATTTGCCCAGGTTCACCTGGTGCGCCAGTTGCGCCCCTATCTGGACCAAGATGCCTTGCGTACGGTTACTCATGCGCTCGTTACCTCCCGAGTCAACTACTGCAATGCTCTCTACATGGGGCTGCCCTTGCAGACCATGCGGAGGCTTCGACTGGTGCAGAATGCGGTCACGCGGGTTGTGATGGGAGTATCCCGATACTCCCATCACAACTGCCCATCGCCCAGTGAGCTCCCACAGACAGGGCCTCCTTGGGGTGCTGTTGGCTAGACAGTGTCAGCTGGCGACCCCCAGAGGTAGGGCCTTCTCTGTGGGAGCGCCCACCTGTGGAATCAGTTGCCCTTGGAGCTGCAGTTGGCCCCTGACCTCCGTTCCTTCCGCCACGACCTGAAGACGTGGCTTTTCCAAGAAGCTGGCCTGGACTGGGGGGTGGCGGGGTGGGTTTTTATATGTTTTAGGTAGTGTTCTGCGGGTTTTAGATATTGTTTGGCTTTGGTTTAATAACTTTTAAATAACTTTTAAAATTTTGTATTGTGCACTTTTATGATGTGAGCCATCCTGAGTCCTTCGGGAGATAGGGCGGCATATAAGTCCAAACAAACAAACAAACAATAAATAGCGGACCCTGTCCTGGGAGTTGAGAAGGGGCTTCTCTTTGCTGTGGGCCTGGGGTGCTGCCGGCAACCAGCTTGAGGCCAGAGCAGGCTTGAGGGGCAGGTTGGAACGTGGCCTTGGGAGGCCCTCACACCCACTGGCAGGTCGGGGGTGGGGGAATCCTACTCAGGTGCCCCTGTTTGTACAGATTTCCCAGGCTGGGATTGTTCAGCCTTCCATTCCCCCCTTCCCTCTTTATTTCCTTCCCTCCTTCCTTCCTTCCCTCCCTCTATAATGAACAGAATTTGTGGAGTTTTTCTTAAGTTTGAAGAACCACCATAAGAATTCTAAAGGCTGTGGGTGGCACCTGCTCTGCACTGCTACTCCAGTTGGTTCCCATGGGCAGTTCTGGGAGCCCCAATTATTCCCAGGGCCCCTATGGGGGTTGTGTCTGCCCACCCCAGGAGATGCAGCACTCGTGGCCTGCTTTGGATCCTCCCATCTAAGGGGCCCCAGGAGATTGGCCCTCTTGGCCGCAGTTCCCTCTCCTTCCCCCAGTCAGGCAGCCTGGCCCTTGAAACACCCATTTTCCCCTGGGGAGGTCAGGCTAGAAGTGAGCCCTGGAGGGGGGTGTCTCTTGGAGCTTTTGATGGGGACATGTCCTGCCCCAGACCAGAGGGGTGGGACTGGGGGTGGACTATACAACAATTGAGGGAGGGGGCAGCCATACAAATGAAATCAGATCAGATCACTCAATCAATGATAGAAACAGATCAACATTTTGAATCAGAGTTGCACTGTTTTCAAACTTTTAATTGCTTCCTTTGCTTTCTGTTATTATTTGCTTTCTTATAATTTTTAGTGTTTTAATGGATGTTGTAAATGAATGAAAACTCTTGAATTTTTTATAGCATTTTTATTTATTTTCTTAAATAATACTCATTAGAAACAAGCACAACTAGCAACTCAAACTGATTGCGTATGTAATAAAATAAATAATACAAATTAACAAATTAGATATGAAAAAAGACAGTAAAAGTGGGGGAAAGAAGGAAATTCTACTTTAATCTACTTCCTTACAATACCAAAAGTCTTGTATCGGCATTACTATGGCTTTTCATTTCATTTTTGAACAACAAATGAAACCTTGGCCCCCTGGCATCATCCTTGGGTGTCCAACCTTGGCAACTTTAGCATCTGTGGACTTCAACTCCCAGAATTCCCCAGGCAGCACAGCTGGCTCAGCAAAGAGGGGAGAGGCCTCCAGGTGTGCTGCCCTACAAGTAACCAAAGTTGGACTCTACTCCAGGAACTGCGGTGAGGCTGGGCCTGAAGGAGCAAGTGAGCATGCTGCAATTGTGCCAGCTTCCCTGCCCGTTTGCTTGAGGTCTTCTTAGTTGGCAGCGGAGCCCTCTAGACAGACAGTCTGGGCACTTCAATCTGCCATCCTGGGGGCAGCTGCAGTGGTGGTGTTGGGAGTTCGTGGCCATCGGACAGCCGTGGGCCTGAGCCAGGGTATGGGGGCTTTGACCCGGAGTGCCAGAGCCACACGCGGCACTTGGCTTTGGTCTCGGGTGATCGGAGGGGGGAGATGTTGGCATCTGTGAACAAAGCACTACCTGGTGAGCCTGGAGCTGCTTCTCTGGAGCTTCCCCACCCCCACCCAGCAGAGAGCAAGGCTATTGACTGACCTCCTCCCAGGCCCCTAATGGACCATTAAGATCTGGCTCTTGCCCAAGGCTCTTCCTGGGCCCAATTCTGCCCCTCCCCCACAGCCTCTTTCTTTCCCAGGTTGCCACCTGGCCTCCGCTGCCCCTTGGCAGCAGCAGCTCCCCGGGCAGTTTAGCCTTGCTAAACCCTCGCCAGCCCTACCTTCCCCCAGGCTGACCTGGCCTTGCTGCCTCCCCCTTCCCTTCGCCCTTCCAGGGGACAGCAGAGCCACCCGCTCCCAGGGCGGAGGCTAATGGAGCATCTCTTGGGCGCTGACTCCATTATGTGTGAATCAGGCCGTCTGAAGGGGGCCAATTGATCGGCTGCCTGAGACTCTGGCTGGCCTGCCTGGGTGATTGGATTAGAGGCTGCTAATGGGTGCTGCGGCTGGCTGGGGCTGGGCTGAGGGGGGCTGCCAGGGCCAGCAGGCAGGCTGCACTTGTGTCGGTCACAGGCAGGCGGGGGGCAGTGGGGGAGCTGGCAGGGTCTCTCTGATGCCTGAGTGGGGGCTGGGGGCTTCTTCGACGCAGAGCAGCCGATCCGGGCACCATCCGGGCAGGAGGGGAAAGTGGCGAAGGGGTCGCTGCAGCTTGGCCCAGGGACCAGGGGGTGCCCTGCGTGTGTGCCAGGTTTCCAAAAGATGGCACAGTTTGCCCCCTTGTTTTCCAGGAGGAGGGGGTTGCAGGGGGAAGCTCAAACTGGTAGAACATAGATATTTTTATTTTATGTTATTTATTTAATTCATTTGCCACCTGAGCAACTTTGGGCCGTTGGGCTGGGACCAGGTTGCTCAGAGTTTGCCAGGCGGTGGGTGGGTGGGTGGGCTGGTTCTGTTGTGAAGCCAAGATGCTTTCCCAGGAGTGTGGGTCCTATTAACACACCCCAAATCGCCATCCTGGATCTGGTGTTGCACTCACATGCACCCACAGCCCTTGCGCCAGCGGCCCTGCTGGGGAGCCTTCATGGCCTCACTGCCCCCTTCTCCACTGGGCAAGGTGGCACGGGGGGGGCGTGGCCTGGAGGTCGGAAGAGAGAGGCTGCTCTTCCCCTCCTGCTCTTTTGTTAGGAGCACCAGGAATGCGGAAGGAGGGCCTGACTGGGTTGGAGTGTTCTCACCTTAGGACAAACTTTTCTCCTTGTGCAGGACGGCTCCTCCTAGACATTTTCCAGTCTGGCCAGGAAGGAGGTTTCTCCCTGATCCAGTCAGCGTCTTGTGTGCATGGGGTGTGGGGAAGGGGAATTTTCTGTCAGCCCAGATGGAGCCCCAGGAAGGCTGCTCTGGCCAGCGAGAGGGTTGGCTTGGCCCAGTTGGCTCCCCCTGTGTATTGGGGTCCAACCTGGGAATAGGGCAGAGGGTACAGAAGACAAAACCTGCCAGGATGGGGAACTCCTCCCCACCCTGAACAACGGAGGGTGGGGTGTCAGCTGTTGCTGCCTCTCTGGGCTGCCCCATCTTTTCCTGCCCCTCCCCCAGCAGTCTCTTCAGGAGGGGGTCCATGGCAGGTTCCGTGATCTCACCGTCCTTCCAGCTGGCACATGGACAGCTGGCACGAGGGATGAGAGGGTCTCCACCTAAGAGCAGGGAGGCCACGCCAGTAAGTGGCAGCCCAGAGAAAGTGCCTGGTGATGGCACTGGCCAGAGGCCAGAGGGCTCCATCCCAAGCTTCTTTTCCTGGAAGAGGAGGCTGGCACAGACAGCATTCTGGTGCCCTTGGCAGTGCCAAGAAGGGCCTCCCACACATTGGCCTGGTGTTGGAAGGTTCTTGACCAGCCTCCTGAGGCTTCCTGCCCAGAAGCTTGGGTCCCCTTTGGCCATTCAGACGCCTTGCAGGGAACGAGGGCAGCATCAGGTCCTCCCTGGCAGAGAGGTAGACTGCCACTGGCCCTGGTGGCTCTCACACACCGGGTGCCCACGAAGACAAGGCCAGAAGGAAACGCTCCAGCCGGAGCTTCCGGGATGCCGCCGCCTCTTTCCAGCGCAGCCTTCGGGACTAGCAGCGAGGCCGGGAGAGCTTCGGCCGCCACAGCTGCACGCCGAGCCCCTCGGGCCGTTAGACCCCCGGGCCTGTGGCTGCTGCCACGTGAGAAGCGGCCCAAAGCGAGCTCGGCGGCTGCCTACGTCGCCTGGCACGGCCTCCGCCGCTCCACAGCAGTCCCTCGGATGCCGGCTTAAGGCCGGTTTTGCATAAATGAGCCGCCGCAAAGCGCCTGCAAAGCGCCGAGCACAAAGGAGCCGCGCGCTTCAAAGGAAGAGCCGGGGAAGCTGCAGACGTTGCGCTGGGGATCGATGCTACCAACGGCCATAAGGCGGGGATCGAGCAGCCGCCGCCGGCCCCCACCCGCTCCAGGCGGCTCTGCTTGGCCCTCCAGCCGCCGCCGCCGCCTGAGGTGGGCTGCAAAGGCCTCCGGCGAGGCGCTTCAAAGGCCGCGGCGCCTTTGGAGACCGGCCGGGGGAGGCCCGCCTTGGTTTCCCCGCCCGCCTTTCCTTCAGCTGGAGCTCAGCAGCGGCGGGAATCCAAACTGCGCGCAGCACTAGGATTGGGGCAGAACGAGAGAGCGAGAGCGCGCATGCGCACAGAGATAAAACTGGGTTCTTCTGCCGCCTCAGGGTCTGGCCACAGGCTCGGGGACCTTGCTTGCTCCTGGGCCAAACAGCCCTTGGCATTCCTGCCGAGGCCCCCTTGCGCAGCCACCAATGCGGGGAGCGGTTCAGGGGGCAGAGAGACCACCACAGCAATCCTCCCGCCGCCACCCGTGAAAGTTGGGGCGGTGGGAACTTCTTTGCTAGCCAGGCTGCAGCTGTGAAGGAGCCTCTCAGGGCTGGGAGGGGCCCTTCTGAGCCAGGAGGGGCTTTGGGGTGGGGTGGGGGAGCAAGTCGCAGGGTACATTCAAGGCTGGGGAGGGGAGGGGTCCCAGCCAGCCCGACTGCTCCTTGGAGGGTGGGCAGGAGAGGAGAGATGCCAGGCACCAGCCCAGCTTTTGAGCGACAGCAGGTCCTTCTCTCCCAAAGGTGGGGCAGAAGGATGGTGCCTCTTCACTCAGATGACTGCTTGGTTTTGAGGCAGCAGCCCGCCCCCCAGGCTGTGCAGGGAAAGGGTGCCACACAGCTGAAATGCAACTCAGGCCTGGTGCCCGAGCCCAGGGCCTTATGCACTGCGGGGGTGGGGGGCTTTAAGGACATTTGCACTGTGCTCACATTGCACCTCCCCCTCCTCCTCAGCTGCTCCCCGGGACAGAGGAGCAATCGCCTGGGAGGCTCTGGCCCTGGGCTCTTTCCTGAGACACCTGCATAGGTGAACCTCGGCACAGAACCAGGCTGCCTGCCTTCGCCCGCCGAGGCTGGTCCCTCCTGGGCGCTGCTCTCTCAGGAGAGGCAGGTTGGTGCTCGCTCGCTCGTTTCTGCCAGGGCCTCTCCTGCAGCGAGAGGCCACCTGCCTTGGCAGGTAAACAAGGTGGCAAAGAGTTGGGAGCAGCAGCAGCAGCAGCAGCAACTCGTGTTCACAGAGCCACCATGGCAACCATGGACCTGCCCCAAGTCATCCAGGGCCTGGCACATGCCAGGTGTCACACGCCGCACCTGTTCGTCTCAGGGCAGTTGCGATGCCATCAGGGAGCAGAGGGCATTGCTGTCAGTGCCAGGGGCCGATTGCTCTGCTTTTTTTTCTTCTAATTCACATTTATATGCCGCCCTTCTCCGGAGACTCAGGGCGGCTTACAAGGTTTGGAGCACAACCCAATGTGCTCAGCAATAGCCTTCCTTCCATTGTATATGCCTGCTTATTACTAAGCAGCATTTTTACAAAGTCAGCTTATTGCCCCCAACAATCTTGGGTCCTCCATTTACCTACCCTGAGAGGATGGAAGGCTGAGTCAACCTTGAGCCTGGTGGGATTCAAGCCTGCACTAATTGCAGGCAGCTGGAACTAAGTGCTAGGCTATTAACAGCCTGCACCACCAAGGCCCTGGACTGGCTGCTGCTTCCTCCCCTTCCCCCTTCAGAGGGTCACCCCAGGTGGGCCTGGAGGGGCTCCAGAAGGAGTTGGGGGGCCCTTGAGGCTCTGGGGGAAGCCTTGTCAGTGCCTGGAATTGCCGCTCCCTTGCAGCCTCTCCCTGGGCATCGGACCAAAGTGTCCCCTGGTTTTCCAAGACCTCCAGCAGATGAAAGTCCAGGTGCCCAGCGGAGATCCCCGTTAGGGATGAAGTGCCAATCGGATTGTGTCTTTCTGCTGCTGCTGCTGCTGTGTTGGCTGATGGTCCCCGGGGCCCCTTTCCTTGCTGAGGATGGAGGAGTCCCAGGGCCACAGGCAGGACCAGGGCCAGGAGTGTCCCCGGCATCTGGCAGGCGGAGGTGCTTGAATTTGTGCGCCTGGAGAGTGATGGAGGGGGGAGATCTTGGTGGGCTTTGAGGAAGTGGGCAGGATCCTCTGGACTATAACCTGGCCGCCTTTAGAGACCTCCACTCACTCCTGACTTGTGGAGGTGGCTCAGGAGTGGGGCCTGGGTGGCTCCGTGCAGCAGTGGCTGCTTTGCTGAAGGCGGGGGGGACGGGACATTTTTGCCTGACGTGTAGCGATGCATGGCCTCCTCCAGAAGCCATTGCTTGGCCCAAATAATCCTGGAGAATTGGGTCCCTTCTCCACTTTCCTTTTCCAGGGAAGCCGTCAAGAAGGTGAGGTAGCCCTTTGGTCCAGAAAGAGAAGCCCAACCCCAAGTGCTGCCTGGGCCTTTATTGCAAGGTGGCATTAACAGAATTTTTGCAAGACTGAAGGTATTTCCCCTTCCTCCCCTCCCCTCCCCTCACTCTGGGAGGGTCCCTTCCGAAGGGCTTCCCTGAGAAATGCAGACGGTCCAGCTGTGGGCTCTTCCTCCTGCCTCCCAAGGCCATTCCCACAAACCAGGACCAGAAGTCAGGCTGCCCTTGGAAACAGCCCTGGAGGAAACAGCCTCTTGCCCTTCTCCTTTGGGATGCAGGTCAGGGGGTAGTTTGGCACATTGGTTGGTGACCTTTGGCAGAGCTGCGCTTGGGGGGTGCAACTTGTGGCTCTTTTGTTCTCTCTGGGCTTTCAAGACCCTCATCAGTGTAGTTTCTGAGTGACCAGTGGGGGTCATGAGGGGGGCACAAGGGCTCCCCTCTTTTCTCTGTGGCCGGATTCAGCTGGCGCTGGCAGAGGGGAAGAGGTGGACTCCCAGGGCCCTGACGTGTGAGGGCCTGGGGGGTGAGGTCATCACCCCCCAGAAATTCAGGTGACCTGGTTTAAAGGGGGCCTTAAAGCCAGGCTTCCCCCCTGGGTAAATGGGGTGAGAGGCCCCTTGTACGGTGGTGCTCCTGCTCTTTTGGGGATGGCTGTTATTTTCAATTTGTGGTGTGTTTAATGCCGCCTGCCACCCAGAGTCATCGTGCAATTGGGCAGCCTTACAAAACAGACAAGCAGATAAAACGGGGCTGGCAAAAGCCCAGCTGGCAGGTTTGCGCTGCCCCTACTGTGCCACCCCACACCCAGGGCAACCCCTTGCAGACATCCATGGTCCCCTTGCTGGGCCTCCTTTTGCGCTGGTGGCTCAGGTGGGGGCCACAGCCCTGGCCATCCAAGCAACTCAGCAGGCTGGCCCCCCATCAGCCAAATCCCCTAGGAGTCCCTGGGAGGGCCAGCCAGTGACTTCATGGGCCCAGCACTGGGAGGCTGGGGTCCAATCCTTCCTCTTGAGGCAGAGAATGCCAGCTTCCCTTCCCCCCTGGGCAAAAGACAAAGGGCCAGAGCCCCCTGGAGGGGCCCCCAGGAGCCAAGGAAGGCTCAGAAGGTCAAGACCCTGAGCAACTTCTGCTTTGGGCAGGCTGGCTCCTTCCGTCTCCCCTCCATCTTTCTTGGGTCTTGTCCCTCCCTGTCTCTGAAGGCACAGCAGCTGCCCCCTATGTTGGCTCTGGTCTTGGGGGCCTGAGAGCCCCACCCAGGGCACATATGACTGGGAGATCCTTTTGTGTGAGCTCAAGCCATTGGGCTGCAGTGACCAGGCCAGGTCCGGACACCCTAATGGTTCCCAGCCTCCCTCCTCAGAGTCCCCCAACCAGAGAGCTCATTGCTTGGAGGGGGAGGATTCTGGAAGACCCCCACCCACCCTTGTTCCTCCGCAGCCACCCTGTTGCCCAGGCAAGGAGGGACCGGGCTTTCTGTCAGGGAAAGGAGGAGGAATCAGGAATCGGATGAGCCAGCCTCTCCCCCTCCCCTGCAGGCTGGGCACTCGGTGTGGCACCTGGAGCGGATCCCCTGGCACTCATTCGTCTGGCTTAGGGAAAGGGCCCTGGGGAGCCCCTGGGCTGGGCGGCCTGCAAGATTCAGCCTGTCCAGTATTGATTTTACCTATTATTACACTTCAGATTTATGGCTGGCTTTAAAATCGCAATAAGTGGTGAGCTGAGGGGGGCTCCCTTGTGTCCTTGAGAATGGCCTCCGATCCTCGCCCGCTTGCTGAGAGGGGCTGGACCCTTCCCTTCCCCCCCAGGCAAGAAGAGCTGTCCGCATTCTCTTCCCTTACTGAATGCTCTCCTCAGGGGCTGCTGGGATGGACAGGCCGACCTCCCCCTTCATCTCCTTTCATCTTAGAGGCATGAAATTGGTGCCCAGCATGGCCGAGACCGACGCCTGGCGGGTTACAGTCGTTCAGAGCTGCAACAAAAAGGAGGCGTTGAAATTGAAACATCCACAGCAGCAACGAAAATGAAGCCATGTGCCAAATCCTAACTCCAATAAGTCAGCACCCATAAAACCAGGTTCTCAGGGTGCCCATCATTCTCCCTGTTGGCTCCCCAAAGGCCAAACCTGCAGGGAGTCCGGAGGGCAGTTTGGGCTGAAGCCAGGCCCTGCATGTCCATCCGTGCCAAGCTACTGGAGCCTTTCTGGGCAACCACCAGGGTGGGTAGGAAGCGGGTGCAGCAGGCCCCGAACGGCTTGGTGTTCTCCCCCATCGTGGTTTGCAAGCCCCGTTTCCTGGAAGTGGGAAGGAGCCAAGGGGCCCATCATCTCCTGATCTGGATCAGAGGGCTGAGCAGAGACCCTCCCCAGGCCTCTCAAGGGGCTCCCAGTGGTGCCACTTGGCCAGCCAGGCTCCACTCACACCTGTCTGCCCATGCCCAGAGCAAGCGGGCGCCTTCCCCTGGTCACGAGGAGGGGAGCCCCCTCCCTTCCAACCAAGGTCTCTGGGTTCCCGGTGGGCTTGGGGGGGGCAGTGTAAATGGCAAAGGGGAGCATCCTGCCCTCTGCAGCGAAGGCCAGGGCTGCCCAGTGTCACCCTTGGTGGTCAGAAGGGCTATTAAGCCACAGCTTGCCAGGCCAAATTGGGCAAAGACCAAATTATCTCATGATTTTTATGCTTCAGGCTGGCCAGGCGATTTAGGGAGGATGGGCAGCAGCTGTCACTGCATCAGAAAGCCTAATTCCAAACAGCTGGCTGGCTGACTGCGCGCGGGGGCCCACCCTGCATGGCCAGGGTGGCTGTGTGGTTATATAGCCAGCCTGGGGGGAAGCCAGCCCCTCCCGCTCTGCCAGCCCCTGGCCCCAAAGTTGGGCAGGAAAGCCCACTCAGGCCGGGAGGATGGGGGGGATGGGGGGGGAGGAGCATTCATGGAGCTGCCTGGCCTGCCTTCCTGAGGAAGTGGGGGGGGGGTCCTGCCTTCCAGCCCCACCCCAGGCAACCTTTGGACTCCTGATTCCCCAAACTTTTATCCCAACCACTTCCAGTCAATGCTTCCACGGGAGTTTAAGCAGGTTGAACCCCCACAGAGAAAAACGTGGTGAAATAACGTTTGTGTGTGTGTGTCTTGGGCTGGAAGGGCTGGCTTGGCCCTGTTGATGCTCTTGTGAGTGCAGCTCCCCACCCAGCCCAAGCCCCTCTTCCACAGACAGGGGCTGCTCCAGTTCACTGGTGGCCCCCTTGGCTCCATCTCCCCCCCCTTCATCCTCTGTCTGGAACTGCTTGGGAAGGGCTGTGAAAGGGGTACCCTGAGGGCATCCCAACCTCTCGCTCTCTGCCCTTTGACCTGGAGCCATTGAGGGAGAACTGGGTGGGGCAGAGCCCCACGGGTTCCTCCCAGGAAAGGCTGCCTTGCCGGGCCGGGCGAGGGAAGCGGCGAGAAAGACGCGGCGGCCACACGGGCAGTAAACGCAGCACCGGGCCCACGGAGATGCCTCCTGGGCCGAGGGCAGGACGCATGTCCACAGCTGGGCCGACGGGGCTCCTGGCAGGCTCAACCCAGGAAGCTCTGAGGCTGCCCGGGGAAGTGGTCCCTATGGTGGAGTAGCGAGTCTGGCCAAGCGGGAGCCGCTCGGCCGGGGCTACTTGGCGCCCACCTGGAGAGGCCGCCAGAGCGCCTGGTGGAGCCACTTTTCTGCCAGTGGCCAGGTGAGGTGACCCCCAAAGTGTTCTGTATGCCCTTATATGGTCAATGAGTGGAGTCTGATAGCAGACTCCACTCATTGGTTCAGCCACCGGCGGGAGAATTGAAGCCCCATCAGTGGCTGAAGCTTTGGATAGTGCCGGCTTTAAAAAGCCATCGCCTGCCATGGCTGAGCAGCTTTTTGCTTCAATACAAAAATTAAGTGTTCTGGTCCTGCTGTGGCCTGCCTCTCTTTGCACACGGTCCCACAAAATACTAGCGACGAGGGTGGGATCCTGAACCACGGAGAGAACAAGGGGCACATCGTGGCAAGCCGACGCCATTACAGTAGACAAAGGAACGCGCTAGCCAAGCAGAATGACCCAACGCGCAACCAGCATGTCTCACTGACCCATGGCCATCCCGTTCGACCCCGCTAAGGAGAAGTGGTCATCCTACATGGGCTGCTTCAACTTACATCTGGAGGTAAATGGACTGCAATCCGCCCCCGATTCACAGAAAAAAACATTGTTCTTAACTTACTGTGATATCGAGATTTATGAAATGGTGGACACTTTGGTTGCCGATGACCTACAGACTGTTTCCTGGGACAAACTGCAATGCACCCTCAAAGGACACTATGGCCCCTCTCCTTCCTACCTGGCCAGCCACTATGATTTCTACATGCGGAGCCAGAAAGAAGGGGAAACAATCAACACTTTCGTGGCCGATTTGAGGAGGATTGTGAAGAACTGCAGATTCCCAGACACCAAAGGGATGATCCAGGACTGGATCATCCTTGGCATGAGAGACCCTGCACTCCAGAAGAAGCTCCTGGCTTGTGAGGATGTCTCCTTCAAAGAAGCCGTCGATGAGGCAAGGGCTGCTGAATCATCGGACAATTCAGCATCAAGGATCTGAAGAACGGGGAAGATCCATGCAACAACCTCGGATCTCCACCTGTTGCCACATGAATCTACCTCCGAAGGCAGCAACGGTGATGGGGAGGTCCACAAACTGAGGTCCAGCAAGCCCAGCAGAAAAAACGGGAGCCGGGGGTGCGGCGGCTGCAGTGGGCACCACCACCATTCGGCCTGCCATTTCCAAGACACCGTATGCCGCAGATGGGAACATTGGGGCCACATCACAGAGGTTTGCTGTGCATTGCAACCGGCAGTAAGCAGGGCAGGTGAGCGGCATCGCCTGCCAGACAATATGGCTGCCAGAGCGGAGAGCGGAAGAACCCAGGGGGCGCGAAACTCAAAAGAAGGGACGGTGCCAGAGAGGAAGAAGCTCACCTCACCTATGTAGGCTACGCACAAGCCCGGATGAAGCACACGGGTGCTTTCGAGGCCAATAAGATTATGGCCACCATTAACATAGAAGGCAAGTGGTGCCGCATGAAAGTGGACTCAGGGTCCTACATCTCCATGATCTCATGGGACACCCTAAAGCGGCTCCAACCCGAGCAATGGCGCAACCAGCTGCAGCCGCAAGCCATCACACTGAGGGACTACCAGGGGTCTCGAATTCCCATCGTGGGAAAGAAGATTGCCTGCGTGGAGTATGGCGCATTCTCCGGGACCCTGCCACTCACCATAGTTGACTGGGACCTTCCCAGCCTGCTCGGAAGGGAATGGTTCCAGCCGCTGCGGATAGGAATCACCGGAGTCCACGCAATGGAAGCCAATCCCCCCCAAGCCGGCAGCAGACATCGCGGAGCTGGAGAAGGAATTCAGTGATGTGTTCAATGACTCCTTGGGCAAGTATAAGGGGACCCCCATCTCCTTCAGTTTAGACCTGAGCATCGCGCCAATCTGTCTAAAGCCACGCCGCATTCCGTTTGCTCTCCGCCCAAAGGTGGAAGAGCAACTGGACAAACTGATAAGCCAAGGGGTCCTAGAGCCAGTAGACCACGCATAGTGGGAGACCCTAATCATCACCCCAGTAAAGCCAGACAGGTCAGTCTGCATCTGTGCTGATTACAAGACCACGTTGAACAGGGCACTACAGCAAAGCGCCTACTCAGTGCCCATGGTACAGCACCTTTTACACTCCCTGGGCCGAGGGACTATATTCACCAAGTTAGACCTGGCCCAGGCCTACCAACAACTACCCATCGATGAAGAAACCGCAGAGGTGCAGACCATAGTCACACACCGGGGGGCGTTCAAATGTAAGAGGCTCCAGTTCGGAGTCAGCATAGCGCCAGGCTTGTTCCAAAGCATCATGGAACAGCTATTACACAACATACCAGGGGTGGTGCCATACTTCGACGATGTCATCGTCTCAGCAGACAATAGGGACCAACTAATGGAGCGGTTGAGGACAGTCCTGAGCCTGTTCCAGGAAGCGGGGCTTAAGCTAAAAAGAAGTGGAGTTTTGGCAGTTCCTAATAGATGCCACGGGCATCCGACCCACAACCGGAAAGCTAAAGGCCATTTGGGAAGCCCCCACTCCACAAAACAAGGCAGAGCTGCAAGCATTCCTGTGCCTGCTTAACTTTTACAATGTCTTCCTACCGCAGAAGGTGACCATTGCGGAACCGCTCCACAGACTGCTGGATAAGGCGGCCCTTTGGAAGTGGGGAAAACACGAGGCTGACGCATTCCAGAAAATCAAAAGCATCCTGACATCAAGCAGCATGCTCATCCAATATAGTGAGATGCTGCCTCTGACCCTGACATGTGTCGCATCCCCCTACGGCATCAGTGCCGTCCTCAGCCATAAACTACCCAATGGCACAGAAGCCCCCATAACATATTTCTCCAAGACACTCTTTAAGATGCAGTGGAATTATAGCCAGATAGATAAAGAAGCGCTGGCAGCAGTTGCAGGGGTCAAGCGCTTCCCTGAATACCTATATGGAAGGCGTTTCGACTTGATTACTGACCATAAACCCCTGCTTGGCATCCTCATGGGCGACAAACCCACACCGAATATACTGTCCCTAAGGATGCTAAGATGGACAGTTTTCCTGGCTGCTTACTGTTACCGCCTGATCCATAAGCCGGGAAAAGAAATTGCACACGCCAATGGACTCAGTCGCTGCCCCCTTCCAGACCCAGCCAAAGACCCAGTGCCAGCCACGTGAGTACTGCTCGCGGAAAGCATAATGCCCGGATTGATGATGTCGTCCAAAATCGCGAGACTGACAGGCCGAGACAGAGTCATGGCGCAGATTTCAAACTGGGTATGGAGGGGATGGCCAGGGACAACCGCAGAATACCAGCCTTACAAGAATAGACAGGCAGAGCTGTCAATGCAAAGAGGCTGTTTACTGTGGGGAGACCGGGTAGTAACCCCCCCCACTAAGAGACAAAAATTAGAACTACTGCACGAGGGCCACCCAGAGATAGTTAGAATAAAGGCCCTCGTGAGAAGCTATGTATGGTGGCCCAGCCTTGACAAAGACATTGAAAACTGGGTCGTCACCTGCACATCCTGCCAGGAAACCAGACCGGTGCCACCGGCCAGACCCAGAAAATGGGAAATGCCAACAGCACCCTGGGCCAGGGTGCATATTGGCTTTGCTGGACTGTTCCATGAACAAACATTCTTTATAGTTGTGGACGCATACTCCAAGTTGGTTGGAGGTAGTCATCATGAAGTCAACCACTATGGAGGTGTCTATAAGGACTCTCCGAAGGATCTTCACAACCCATGGTCTGCCAGACATCCTAGTCTTGGATAACGGACCCCAGTTCCCACCCCAACAATTTGAGGGGTTCCTGGCCAGGCTGGGGATCCATCACGCACTGTCAGCCCCTGCGCACCTGGCCACGAATGGACAAGCGGAGATCATGGTCCAATCCGCTAAGGACACCCTGCGGAGGATGGACCGCGGGGACTGGCAGGAAAAGATTGACTGCATGCTATTGGCACAACACACCACACCACACAACAACAACACACCGCAGCCCAGTGGAATTATTAATGGGCCACAGACTGAGAACTATGCTCGACCGAGTCCACCCGAACTACATCCCTGAGACTCCTCCAGATTCAACAGGAAAATGCAGGCAATTCGCAGCAGGGGACCCAGTCTACGCCCATAGCTATACAGGGGGACCCTAAAGTGACTGAAATTATGGGACCCAAGTCTTACCAAGTGGAGACGACTGAAGGAAGACTCTGGGAATGCCACATCGACTAACTACGGGGCCAGGTCCCAATTTCAGACAACCGACCTAGCACCCGACACGCAGCAACTGCAATGGAGCAACCAGTGGAACAGACACCAAACCCAATAAGAATAAACCACAGACCCTTACCGTATGAAGAAGTCCTGTGGTGTACATCTGAGGCCTTAGGCTCGACGGTCCTGGCTGCGCCACAAGTGGAGTTCCAGAGTGTTCCGTGGGCGGGGACCGGAGCAGTGGTGGACCCAACTGATTGGGCCGCCGCCCCAAGAGCAAGTGAGGTGTGCAGGTCCAGTCGCACCCCTAAAAGCCCCGCCTACTTATGTGACTACGTACAGTAGGTGAAACCGGATTGGTTGACACGAACCAAGAGGGGAGGGGTGTTCTGTATGCCCTTATATGGTCAATGAGTGGAGTCTGATAGCAGACTCCACTCATTGGTTCAGCCACCGGCGGGAGAATTGAAGCCCCATCAGTGGCTGAAGCTTTGGATAGTGCCGACTTTAAAAAGCTGGCGCCTGCTGCGGCTGAGCGGCTTTTTGCTTTAATACAAAAATAAAGTGTTCTACTGGTCCTGCTGTGTCCTGCCTCTCCTTTTGCATGCGGTCCCACAAAATACAAAGCGCCCCGGGGAGGCCGTGTCCGCCTTCGCTCAATCCGGATCCCGCGGTGCACTGCGCTGCCCACCTGACCCAGGGCTTGGCTAGAAGGCGGAGGTGCCGTGGAGTGCTCCGTCCCTTGCAGACCTCAGGGCCGGGACTCCGAGGCTGGCTGGGGCTTGAGCGCAGCCACGAGGCCGCACAGGGAAGAGGCAGTGCACAGCCCCCCCCGCTGATGCAGTCTGTCAAGGGGGGAGGAGGGGGACCCACCGGGAGTTTACAAGGATGGAGAGCCAAGCCCGGCGGTGTGGATCCTGCAGTGTTAAGGAAAATAAAGGGGGGGGGGATTCACGTGAAACATACACAACCCAAAGCAAACATACATTCCCCCCCACAATATTTCAACAATTCTGCTCTGCACCATGTGGGGACCAAGCAGCCACAGCACCTGACATTCTGGACATTGTAGTCCCAGCCTTGGGGTCAAGAGGGGAAACCTGGGGGCTTCTTTATCAGTCTGCTCCACACTTGTCTTCCCACCCCAGATAATCAAGGTGGGCCCTAAACTTAGGGAGCAGCAGAAGAGGTCGGGGGCATCCCCCCTCCCCCCAGCTCACTTGTGCTCCCAGCATAAATAAATATTTAATGGGGAGATTAAAACCCAAATGGCAATTAAAGGTCTTTTGCAGTCGGATGCTATAGCAACCTTGGTGCCACTTGGCAAAGGGCATTAATATTTCAGAGAATAAATAATAGATAAGTGGGGCGGGGGCTGGCCGGCCTTGATCCTGCTCTTCTCCTGCAGAATTCGGGATAGGATGGCTGGGAGGCCGTCTGGGAGGGCGGCAGCTGGTGCGGGACCGAGGGAAGAGTGGGCGTCACCCTGGGGGGGCACCATGGCTGGCCAATGGGCAAGGGAGTACCTCGCTGCTGCTCTGAGGGGAGGGAGGTGCCTGCCCAGGAGACCAAGAGAGCAGGGGGCGGGGCTAGTGCAAGTGCTGGCCAGGGAGAAACACACACACACACAGAGAACGGAAGTGGCCCCCTGTGAGGGCTACCAGGGTCAGGCCTTGATCCACCCTGGGAGGTGGCCTGGCTGGCTTTAGGACACAGGAGAGCCCATGGCCCTGGGGCAAGGGCAGCCCAGGACAGGCAGGGGGCCAGCAGGGTCCGGGGGTGGGAGATGGGGGGGTGTTTGTTTGCATGTCCCCCTGGGCCCCGCTCACTCTCTAGCCCTTCTCTCCTCCTTGCAGGGCGATGCCTGGTGCTCTGTCTCTTCCTGCTCGGCTTGGCGGTCCCGGCCTTTGAGGGCTGCCCCAGTGACTGCGTCTGCTACCCGTCGCCCATGACAGTCAGCTGCCAATCGCACAACTTCCTGGCCATCCCGGAGGGGATCCCGGCGGAGAGCGAACGCATCTTCCTGCAGAACAACCAGATCTCGCTGCTGCTGCGCGGCCACTTCAGCGCCTCCATCATCACCCTCTGGATCTACTCCAACAACCTGACCTTCATTGACCCCGAGGCCTTCCACGGCTTCCACCGCCTGGAGGAGCTGGACCTGGGCGACAACCGGCACCTGCGGGAGCTGGCAGCTGAGACCTTCCAGGGGCTGCTCCACCTCCACGCGCTGCACCTGTACAAGTGCGGCCTGAGCGCCCTGCCCAGCGGGCTCTTCCGGGGCCTGCACAACCTGCAGTACCTCTACCTCCAGGACAACCACCTGGGCTACCTGCAGGAGGACCTCTTTGTGGACCTGGTCAACCTGAGCCACCTGTTCCTGCACGGCAACAAGCTCCGGAGCCTCCAGCCTGGTGCCTTCCGGGGCCTGGTCAGCCTGGACCGGCTGCTGCTGCACCAGAACCGGCTGCAGAGCATCCACCGGCTGGCCTTCCACGACCTGCGCCAGCTGACGCTGCTCTTCCTCTTCAACAACAGCCTGGCTGAGCTGCAGGGGGAGGCCCTGGCGCCCCTGGCCGCCCTGGAGTACCTGCGCCTGAATGGGAACCCCTGGAGCTGCGGCTGCCAGGCACGCTCACTCTGGGACTGGCTGCGGCGCTTCCGGGGCTCCAGCTCCTCCGTCCCCTGCCAGGCCCCGCAGCCCTTCCACGGCCGGGACCTGAAGGAGCTGCCGGCTGACACCTTCCGGGGCTGCTTGGCCTCCGAGTCCCTGCACCAGACCCACGGGCCCCGGCTGCCCCCCAGGGACCACCCACCCCTCCTCTCTCCCTCCACGGAACAGGGGGAGGGCACAGCGGGGGGGCATGGCACCCAGTCCGGGCAGCACCCCGGATCCCGCAAGAGCCTCAAGAACTGCACCAAGAGCCGCAACCGGAGCAGCCGGCCAGCCTCCCTGGGGCCCTGGAAGAGTGCCGAGGAGGCGCAGGACCTGAAGCACCAGCCCGACCTGGGCCGGCTGCCCAAGCCGAAGGGCAAGTGCTCCCGGGCCCCTGTGCTGCCCCCCAGTGGGGTCCAGCAGGCTGCAGGAGGGGGCCGGAGCTCAGGGGGCCGGGCCACACTGACCCTCCGTGTTGCTGTCCTGGTCTGGACTCTGGCCTGGGGGGCGATCTTCCGTTGACTGGGCCCGCCTGGAGCCATGCTGACTCTCCGCTCTTGAGCACCAGGGCGTACTCTTTTTCCCTCCGGGGAGGGCTCAGCCATGTGGGGCAGCCTCTGCCACCTACCTGCCCCCCAGCCCAGTCGGTTGCTGTCCATGGCAAAGCAGGTGTGGGATTGCTCAGTCGGGACTGCCCTGCGCCCTGGGTGGGAGTGGCATGGCCGGTGCCCAGCTGAGCTCCCACAGAAAGGAAGGCATGGATGTCCCTCCCCTTCCCCAGCCGGCCTGGAGGGGCTCATCGTAAGCAGGGCTGCAGGCTCTGCCCCTCCCTGGCCGTTTTCGGCCTGTGGAGACCAAGCGAGGCCCTGCAGACCCCAGAGGAGACCCCGGCCGCAGCTTCCCAGCCTCCCCCCTGACCAGCTGGAAGGATGCCAGCTGCTCTTTCGGCTCCAGTAGGCCCGCATCGGACCATGGCTCAGGATGACTCTGCTTCACCCCTGGGAGGAAAGCCCAGCCGCCCCGGGCCAGCCCCTCTCAGCCCCCAGAAAGCCAGGCGGGCTGGCTGGGCAGAGGGGGGCTTCGGAAAACTCGAGCAAAAGGCGTCTCCCTTCTTTTGTAACCTCCGTGTCCACGCATAAAGTAAAACCACTGCACAGGTTCCAGGCCGCCTTGGCCACGCGTGTCTTGCGTGATGCATCCAGACGGCAGGAATGAAGCCGGGCTCAGGACAGGCAGAAATGGGAGTGGGGCAGGGGGGAGAGACACCGGCTTCAGTGCCCGGCTCTTCCTTTGGCTAAGTGGGGTGGAGGAGGAGAGGCGGGGACCCTCAAACGGGGGCTTGGAGCCCCACCAGCACCAAATGCTCTGGGTGCCTCTGCCTCTCTGTGCAAAGGAGCGCTTGACCCTCTCTTGGGAACCAAAGTTGGGGTGGGGGGAGGAAGCGGAGGGTCCAGCTCCTGCGGGGGGCCCTGCCTGAGAGTGGCTGGAAGCCATTAGGAATGCTGGTCTGGGGGCTATTCTTGGCTGGTGAGTGACGGGGGGCGGAGGGAGCAGCAGGAGAAGGGACTCCCCTTCCTGCACTCCTGAGAAGCGGGGGGGGGCTCTCCCCCTTCCAGCAGCTTCAGCCCATCTGTTTCCACACAGGGTGGGGACAAAGAGGGAAGGAAGGAGGGAGGGGCAACATCACACAGAGGGGCTGGCCAGCCACCTAACTGGAACACCAGAAACGCAGTAGGAAGTGAGAGAGAGAAAAAAGGCCTGGGGGTCCCAGACTGGAAGCCCACCTCCCACCCACCACCAGGGGCAGAGTGAGCAAGGGGGAGGGGCTCACCCACTGGGCTTGGGGGCCCTGCAGCTGCGCCAGGCTCTGGAGTTGGGGCAGGCAGGGAGGGCGAGCTCTGGCTGGGGTCAGTTTGTGGGGCTTCAGCTTCGGCCTCCTCCCTTGGCTTGATTGCCCCTGGGGCTGTGGGCCCTTGCTCCACCCCACCCCAGTCTCTGGGCTCACCTTGGTATGCCAGCTGGAGGGCTGCTCTCCGCAGCCCCAGACATTGTCCGCTGGGCCCTGGGATGAGCCCAGCAGCAGCAGTGGCTGACCGGCCTTGTCCCCAGGGCGGCCCAGCAGCTGAGCCCCTCAGAGGCAGCCGTGGTGAGCAGAGGGGCCTCTGCTGGGCTCTCCCTGTCTTGGGAACATGAGAACCAATTTATGCCCCGGCCGGAGAGCGAGAACTGTGCCATCAATGCAACCCCAGAGGCTGAAAGATGTTCTCCCCCATGAAGGAAAACAAGCCTCTAGTCCTCATCCATCCAAATACAAATACAGTGTTTATGAGGGAAAATGCTGACCCTTAAGCCAGAATATACTTTGGATTTGATCTGTGATAGATTATAGGTGAGCCCCTCTGTCAATAAACCATGGCTTAATGTAGCCATTAGCGGGAACCCACTGCGCCTCGTGCCAGGTGGGCATTTTCCCTTGAGGCACAGTGGGGGGGGGCAGGGCCTGCAGGGGAGGGGGGAGCACAACAGCTGGAAGCAGGTTTTTGGGGGGGCTTAGCCCAATGAGTTACCAGCCCAGCCTGGCATAGCCGGCAGCAGGTGAGCCAGTCATCCTCACCGGCTCACAGAGGGCTAAGAAGCCCACCTGGACCCCAGGAGGCCTTGTGCAGGGAGAGGCCAGAGTGGGTCCTGCCCGGAGCAGCCTGAATGGGGGATGTGGCCCAGCAGGGAGTGCCCAGCTCGACTGGCAGCAGGAGCCAGGGGTGGGGTGGGGTGGGGTGGGTGAAGAGTAAAATCCTGGCTTCAGGTGGAGGTGAAGGAAGGTCCCGAGACTAAGGGGGGCAGAATAGCTCTGACGTCACCTGGGGGGGATGAGAAGAAGAGGGTGGGCAGTGGGGCTTCTCTAGACTGGGACATGGGATGGGCTGCTCTTCCCGGATGGCAGGAGGACTTCGTGGGGGGCCAGGAGGGTTGGCTGGGGTCTGATGGGATTAGGCAAAAAGGGGAGCCCAGTGGCCTTGGCCACGTTCAGAAGACTCTGTGTGTGGGAGGGAGAGGGAGGGAGCTGTGGCCCTTGCAGTCTCCATTTTGTTTATTTAGGTTTATTTTTTCTGCTGCAAATATCTGGTCTGCTGTGAGGAATTAATCTTTGTCAGTGAGTGAAAAAGGCCGTGTTGAGGATGAGCCCCCTCTTTCCATGGGAGGGGAGAGTGAGTGGAATTGGTCAAAACAACAAAAACAACAACCACAACAACCCCTCTGCTGACCTGGGAGGCATTCCATGCACTGCATGAGTCCCACCTGAACTCGGCATTTTGAGCTTTTGGTCTGCGGAGACGTGGGGATGTTTGCAGGGGTGGGATTTTACCAGTTCAGCCCAGTTCTATAGAACCGGTGGTGCCGAAGAGTAGGTGACTCCAAACCAGTTTGTTGTGGCGATCTTCTGGTCTCTGGCAAAGCGCGCACTCACTGGTTGTTATACTGGTAGGATCCCACCCCTGGATGCTCGGCTGTGGAAAAGGCACCAGACCCAGGATCTGGGGAGGGAGGGGAGCCAGAGGGACCTTGGAAGCCACTGGGGGGGAGGCTCCTGCTTTGCTCTCTTCATCCTGCAAAATCGCTGTGGGCTCCCTCTAGGTTTGGTGCTGCTGAACTGTGGCTGGTTCAGAGCAGTTAGGTGGACTTCCAGCTCATGGTGGCTTCTGCCAGGATCATAGGTTTAGAGGAGGCTTCGTCTAGACCAGGAATCCCCAGCCAGCCATGAGTGTTGAAGTCCAAAAGTCTTAGAAGTTGCCCAGGTCAAGAAACACAGGACAAGGTGGTCCTTCTGGGCCCTTCCAACTCTATCATTCATGACTGGCTGGGGAATTGTGGGAATTGAAGTCCACCAGGCTTAAAGTCGCCAAGGTTGGAGACCCCTGCCTTAGAGGATCTAGCCGGGACCTCCTGCCTGGTGGGCTTCACCCCCTGGCTCTGCTCCCACCCTCTGGGGCCACCCACTCCCTTCCCTGGAGGACAGCCCTTGAGATGGGCATCTCCCCTGGGTCTCTGCAGGCTAAAGGTACCCGGCTCCTTTCCTTGTTCCCCTAAGAACTGAGGGAAACGGGGGGGGGAGGGGGGCGCTGTTCTCTGGATGCTCCTCTTAATGCAGCTCCAAATACTTTTGGCCTCTTCAGCAGCTTCGTCCCATTGCTGGCTCTGATGAGACCGACGAGGACTCCCGGATCTGTTTGGCCACCCAGGTTGCCTTCATCCTACGAGGCTCAGGTCTTCCTGCCAGACGCGGGCAGTTTTCCCCTCCCTCTCTCGGCCCAGAGAAAGCGTTGCAAAGGGGGGCTTTAAACAATGGCAGAGAAGTGGGTAAGCCCCCCACATGCATGCATTGTCAAAGAAAAGAAAGAGTGAACAAAAAGAAAAGCTGCTCAGTGAATGTGAGGTGAATAAAAGTGAGACTAAAAAAGGCAAACCTTTTCCCGGGCTTTGGATCACCCCAAAAGGATTCAGCGCAAGGGGGACCCATGTATTCATACAGGCGCAGTGCTCCTGGGCCTCTGGTGTTTTGGCCCCTCTACACCCCCATCTCGTTGCCTTGGAGGACAGGCATTGCCCACAGAGGATGGTTTATGTAACACAACTAGCCTGGCGCTGACAATCTGGTCCCCGATTCTTCTGAGTCAGGCCATGTGGGTGCTCTGGTAAAGCACCCGCTCTCCTCCAGATGTTTCCAGCGGCCCCCAAGCAGTCGTTCATTTATTCCATACATTTATCCAGCTGCCCAGCACTGGGCAGCTCCCAATCAAAAGGACAAAAGTCGTATTAAAATCATAAAAAATAGACACATTAAAAACAAAAACAAAACATGGCAGCAAGTCATACTTTGGATTTCCAGTCATCTCATCTCATCCCCGTGCTTGGAGGGGAAAGCCGGGTCTTCAGAACTTGATGGAAGGCTGAGGAGGAGGGGGGAGGAAGAGGGGGAGGCCTGCCCAGCTTTAGGGGATCAGGGTGTTCCATGGGGTGGCAGGTAAGGGCAGGCTTCCTAGCTGCCACCAGATGGCAATATTTAGGGGAAGGAACTAGGTGTGTGTGCCCACCCCGCCTGACAGGGTAGGGTAGATGTCCTTGGGGAAGGGGGTCCCACAGACAACCTGGCCCTGGGCCCTGCCAGGCGTTGACCTTGAATTGTACCTGGAAAGAAACCAGAAGGGGGTTACAGCAGCAAACCTCTCCCTCTCCCCCCCGCCCCATTACTGAGACACCCAGAAAGGACAGATGGTGCAAAGCCCTGGGCTCAGCTGCCCTCCTCCTCAAAAACTCTGCCTTGCTTCAGGGCCCTCCAGTCCTGCCCAGAGAGCAGGAAGGCTGTGGGGCCCGGCCTTCTGGCTGGGTATCTCCCTGCGCCCAATGGGGAAGGGGACAGGGAGGCCGTGAGTGGGCCTGGCCCAGTTGGTCTTCTGGGACTCCCATTGCCACCAGGCTGGAGGCAGCCGGTCACCTGGTCTGCAGCCCCTTCTGGTCTTGACCCTGGGTGGGTGGGTGGGAAGTTAGGGATGCTCAGTCAAGGGAGGGAGGGGGGTGTTCTGCCCAAGCAGGTGGCTCCTGTGGGGCTGCAGGTGCTCTGGCTCCGATAAAGCTGTGGGGTCCTCGGTGCTCCCTGAGTTTGGCCTGTCCCCAGCTGCCTGCCAGGCGCCTTTCCCGGCCGGAGAGTGGGGAGCCTCCGACGTGGTGGGCTGCAACGGGCCCAAAGGCAGGGGGTGGGAGCACATGGCGGCCCCCCGACCCTCCCAGCGCCGCCTTCGCCTTCGGCGCCCTTAGTGGGCTTGCAGTCTCGGCCGCATCCCCCAGCTCCCTTTCATCTCCTGCCTTCCTCGGGGCTGCTTATCATTTTAATAGGATGCCGTAAAATACGCCAGGACGCCACGCGCAGAAAATGGATCCATTTTATCAGGGAAATATGGGCTGGATCTTTTAGGGGGAGGCCTCAGGGAGACAGATGGGCTCATTAGCCGTCTCGGCGGGCGAGGACCAGGACTCCTACCCACCCCCGGCCGTTCATTCCGCCGCCCCGCCAAGAGACTTGGCCCCACTCCGGACGCCTCCCGCGGGGGCGAGGGGAGGGCGGCGCGGCCGGGGGAGCTCCTCCGCCCTCGGGCGCCTCCCGCGGACACCGGCCCGCTCGGAGGGGGGCGCGTGAAGCGGCGGCTGAGGCGAAAGGAGCGGCCGGCCAGGGCGGAGGCTCGACGGCCTTGTGCGGTCCCCGCGGCGCCTCCCTGCGCTCCAGCCCCACTCCTGGAACGTGGCCGGCCGGGCTCCGGGGCTGCTACGGCGGAGCTGCGCTTTTGCGGGAGGGGGGCGGGGGCTGCGGGGGCCCCGAGTGGCCGTGGAAGCGGGGTCCGGCCTGCAGTTGGCAGCCCGCGTCTCCCGGCGGAGTCCGAGCCTCGGGGATCTCGGTCGCTGCGGAAGTTTCCGCCGTCGCCATGGCAGCTCGCCCGCCCCGCCCAGGGTACTCTGGCTCGGGGCAGCCCGGGCAAAGCGAGGGCTCTCCGGGGATGAAGCCGCTCCCCTTGCGGGAGCCGCCCGAGCGTTGGTGGGGAAGCGGGCACCCTCCGGCCGGCCTCCCCCTTCGGGGCAGCAGGAGGGCTCCTGCCGTTGCCCTCGCTCGGCCGGCCACCTCG
>CM019148.1:721314-743641 GCA_009733165.1 Naja naja | reverse complement strand
CAAGTGGTGGCTCCTGCCAGTGGGGGCCCCAAAGAGGAAGGTGGGAAGGGGGCTGCAGGCCACTCCCCTCCCTTGGCTGCCCTCAGTGTGTGTGTGGAACCCGTGTGGGCTTCTCTGCCCACATCCGGAGGGTCCTGGCTGCTTTGTCAGCAGCAGGTAGCAAGAGAGGGCAGGAGCAGCAAGTCCAGGGAAGAAGGGAGACCCTCCCACCCCTCCCGTGCCTTCCAGCCTCAGCCTGGGAGAGTTGGGGGGGGGAGGACTCCCCCCCTTCTTCCCCAGCCAGAGGTCCAGCCAAGGGTCCCTTGGGGTGGAGAGGGGGCCCACCCACCCACCCTTGAGGCGCAACCTCTTGGCCCTCATCCGTGAGGCCAGGGAAAGGGCTGCCAGAAGGTCGAGAAGCGGCTGCCCAGAGCTCAGCCAGAAGGAGGGGGTGCCCAGGACTGCCCCCGGGGCAGGGAGGGAGGGAGGGAGGATGCCACAGGCCTGGCACCCGGGATCTGGACCCAATTGGGGGGGGGAGGCAGGAGAAACTGGCTCCCTCTGCAACCAGGACCCCACATAGGGGGGCTCCACGGACCTCCCCCCTCTAAGCTGGCCATTCCCTTGACCGCTCTTGCTGCTTCTCACTGAGCTTTGTGTTTTGGGGGAAACAAGTTGGGGTCCCGTGAACTGGGCTTCTCTCCCTCCCCGGAAACCCCCCTTCTGCCCAGGGGAGCCTAAGAGCGGCTTTTCTGCAGCCCCGTCACACGGCAGGCTCAGTCAGCGGGCAGCCGCCCCCCCAAGTGTAGCCTCTGCATCTTCCCTGGGGGGACCCACAGAAGGGGGGGTGGACTCGCTCTCAGTCGCCAGATTAACCCTACAAGGCAGCATGCCGTCAGCCGGTGGAACAAACGGCCACTTGACAGGGGGAATTCTCCTTGGGAGACAGGCTCGATGGCCGCCTGCCCAAGGTGCTCTAGGGCTGGACCAGATGACCTCTGGGTTCCTTCCCATGACCTCAAGGCCTTTTTCCCAAGCGCCACTACAAAGCCAGGCACCCCGTTTGATTTGGGGGTCTCCCAAATGAGGGACTTTGACCCCTGGGTTGCTCTCACGCCAGGCCTCTGGCCTGCCTGGGATGGGGGCGCATAAAGGGCTCCTCCCAGGCTCCCCCGTGGGGTGGGGTGGGGGGCTGTCGCACCTCAAGACTGAACCCCCTGGGACCCCAGCCATGGGAGCAGACCCCCCTCCCTCACTGCCCTCCTGGTCAGGAAGGTCCCCCGGAAAGGCCTTCTGGGGCCACAGGCTCACCGACAGCATCATGCGGTACTTGAAGTTGGGGAACTCCTGGTCACACTTCTCACAGCGGAAGAGGCCGTTCTGCTCGTCAATCACCTTCTTGTGGCAGTCCGGCGTGGGGCAGGCCTGGTACATGCAGTTCTCCTTGCGCAGGTACACCACCGTGCCCACGCAGCTGAAGTAGTCGGCCTGCAAAGGGAGGAAGGCAGCCCCCGGGGGGTGTGTGGGGAAGGGAGCTGTGCCTGGGCCTGCCCTGCACCCTGCGGTCCCTCCACCCGCCCTGACCCTGCCCAGGAGGAGGCCACGTGCTTCCAGCCACCCCATGGCATGAAGAACCATAAAACGCAGTCAGTCCTCCACTTTCAAAGTTACAATGGCAGTGGAAAAAGTGGCTCACGACCAGTTTTCCTGCCTATAGTCGCAAAGTGGCCTGCAGTTATGATGGTCACAGGGCCGTCTGGGTCACGGGATGCCCTTGGCGGCCTTCCCAGCAGAATAGAATAGAATGAGAGTTGGAAGGGACCCTGGAGGTCTTCTAGACCAGCCCCCTGCTTATTAGGCAGAGAACCCCGGACCGTTTCAATGAAGGAAGCTGGATTTGATGAACAGCCTCGTGATTCACTTAACAACGGTGGCAAAAAATAAATGGGGCAAAACTCAGTTAACAACTGCTCCCCTTAGCAACAGAACTGTTGGCTCCCTCATGGCCATAAGTTGAAGCCTAAGGCCAGATAGATCTTCTCTCCAACTTATTGTAAGGTATTGAGAACAGATTGGATGAGCAAATAGACAGTGAAGTGGATGCTCCATCCTTGCCCCGGGGAGGGGCAGTGGGAGGGCGCACTGGGCTGGGCTCTGAAGCCAGCTCCCCCAAGGGCTGCAGGGTGGGGGGGTCCTCCCCCTCCCTTCTCACCTTGTCTCCTTGGCCCAGGTTCTCTGACTTGGCCTCCTGCAGGGTCTTCCAGTTGGTATTGCCCCCCCCTGCCAGCCCCCCCCGCCCCGAAGAGATGGAGATGGAGTCCAGCTGCCGCCCTTCCGAATCAAACCTGAAAGGAAAAGGGCTTTTATCTCCAGACACCGCAGGAGGCGCTTTTGCCAATGAGCCACACGGATTAGCCATCCAAAGAGCCTGGCAGGAGCGGCTCCAATTAGTGCCCTGTTTTATAACCCTTCCTCGGCCTGGGTCTGCATTGCTGCCACTCCCCGGAGGGAGAGCCAGGAAGACCCTCACGCAGGGCAACCTGCAAAGAACCAGCCCAGCCCAAGCCAGGAGGAGCCGGCCTCGCCTTCCAGAGCCAACCCTCCAATTGGCCCCAGTGACCAGCTGGAAGGAGCTGCTGATGGGGGAGCGCACAGAGGGTCCCCGGGGGCCTTCAGCCCAGCTGGGGGGGCATGAGGAGGGAGAAGCACCTGCTTGGGTGGGAGTGGGCCAGGCGGAAGGGAAGGGAAAGGCTGCTGCTGCTGCTCCTGGAAGGGCCCCTGGTGCTCCTTCCACCCCCACCCCCGGCATCACCTGAGCCCACGGATGGACACGGGGGTCTCTTTGGTGCAGAGGAACAAGGGGGAGGGGCTCTGCTTCCAGAACCCTCTTGAAACTGCCCCAACCACCCAAATGGGAAGAATCAAGCCCATGATGCCAGCCTGGCTGCCCCCCCCCATGCCAAGGGAGGCCGCCTGCAGCTGGAGGGGAGGCCTGGCCCCTCCCAGGTTGCCTTCCAAGCTTTCCCAGGAGGGGCAGGGGGGCCTCCAGCTCCTTCCTCTAGCCCCCTCCACACACCCCTTGCCCTCCCTGGGCTCTGTGCCAGGACCAACTGCTGATTAGTTGGGGGGGGGGGCGGACTGGCCATGCAGCTGCCCCTGAAGAGAGCAAGGAGGGCTGCTGTGGGGTGTGGGGAATGGTGTCCCCCTCTGGGGAAGCCCCCTCTGGCTCCCTTGCCACCACTCCGAAGAAGCAGTAGCCGAGAACAGTCGCCTGCCCCTCTGGGGGGTGGAGGGGGGGCAGAGGAGGATCAGGCGTCCCATCGGTCGCCTCTCAACCACGGAACGGTTGGACTCGCACTGCACACTCCTGGCTGGTCGGCCTCCTTGCATGGGCTGGGAACCCGGCCAGCCCAACGGACCAACCCACCCAGGAGTGCAGAGCTGTTCTCGGGGAAGGCAAGGAAGGGGCCACTGGAGAAGTCCAGAGAGGGAAGCCAGGAGGGGGGAGAGAGCGAGCACCCCCCCTGTGATTCTGGGCCCTGTTAAAGGGGGGGGAGGGGGCCCCACAGGACAGCAGAGAGAAGCCTGGGGGGCCTCTCCAGGCTCCCTCCTTCCACCCACCCACCCACCATGAAGGGGCCTCCTCCTTCCCCTCGCCCGGCTCTGCCCCAGAGGCTGTTCTGCAGAGGGCGGCCTTGTCCCCTCGGCCCCGGCCGGCTGGATCCAGCCAAGGACAGCGAAGGCAGAGCAGACTCACCAGCCCCGCAGCTTGAAGGCCTGCGGGCAGTCGGGGTTCACCAGGAGGGTACTGGAGGAAACCACGGAGAGGCTCCGCCCGCCAAAGTCCGAGACTCGGGCCCCCCGGATGGCCACCACTGGCTGCCGAGAGCCATCGAACTTCTCCGCCTGCAAAGCCAGGAAGCAGCATGGATGGAGGTCAGGGCAGGGGGCGGGTGGTCAGTCCGGGAAACAGGGATGCCCTTAAAAGGCCAAGAAGAGCTGTGGATGTCAAAGCCCCCCCCCGGGTCTTCCTGGGAAGGGAGGCCTCCCCCTGGCCCCCTGCGGAGACCCGGCCCTCCTCCCTCCCTTGGGGCAGGAGCCTCTAAGCCCAGCTGGGCGCCCTGGCTGCCCCCCTACTTACGTCCACGCCCCAGAGAGTGACCGTCACGGTCTTGCCCGACGTGTCCAGCAGGTGCAGCTCCCTCTTGGAGACCTCCCGGTTGGAAGACCTGATGGTGACCTTCTGCGTGTCCTCGTAGCTCTTGCAGACCCCAATTACATCTGGGGAAACAGGCCAGGCTGGAGGGGCAAACCACCTGGAGCCCCTCCCCCCAAGGAAGGAACCGTCCTCTGCCCTCCTCAGCCAAAAAGGAGGGCGGCTCCCCTGGGCAAAGGGGAGGCCATGGGACACAGTGCGGGGTGGGGAGGGCCAGCGCCCTCGGAGGCCTCTGGGCTGCAGCCTCCCTGGGTGCCTGGTCCCTGAGGGGGAGCTCCGTGGGGCAGGGGAGCTCCCTGGGGGCCCTCCTGCCGCCACGGCTGTTAACGGGGCCACGCAGCCTGCCTGCAGCCCCCCGGGGCAAAGGCCGGCAGGGCCTCTCAGAGGGCGGATGGCCCCGCTGGGCTCCTGGGCTTGCGCCCACGGCCACGGGGCCGGCTGGCGAGTGAGAGGCCCCGCCTGCTCTGGCTCACCCACGAGGGAGTCCTTGCTGGCGCTTTCCAAGTCCCCGATAGCCACGAAGTCGAACTGCACCGAGGGCAGGTGCTCAGCGTCTTCGCAGGGAACGACGGACGTCTCGTTGGTGAAGGTGATCTCGTAGTCGTTCTTCACGGAGGAGTACTGCTTGTTGGCCGTCTTCAGGGTGCCCTTGGAGAAGTAGTAGACCTGGGGCAAAGAGGAGGGGGGGCGAGGCTGAACCTCAAAGGGAGGCTGAGCAGGGCCGCGGTTGAGCGAGGACCAGCCATGGCGGCTCAGGCAGAGATTCCGCTTGGCTCCCACGGACAGAGCCTGCTGCTCCGCTGAGCCCGGCAGGCGCACACACACACGCACACACGGTACCTTGTTCAACTCGAGGAGAGGGAAAAACTTGTCCACCTGGTCAGTGAAGGCCGTTGCTCGGATCTCCCCCTGGGGAAGGGAAAGAGCCGACATGCAAAGGCAGATCAGGAAGGGCCTCCGGACAGGGAGGCCACTCATCCCGGCGGGAGCCTCGGGCCCAACCTGCCCTGACTGGGGAGCCTGCCTGTGGGGATCCACGCCAAAGAGAAGCGTGTGGGCGGCCTGGGCTTCCGAGGTCCCTGGGGGACCCTCGTCTAGCAGAACCACCGGCCCACGCCAGCGGTGGAAGGGACGCCACGAGACGTCAGCAGCCCAGGCGCCCACGGAGCCAGAGCCGTGGTTATGCTGTGGGCCATTACCACACGCCAGCCAAGAACCTCAAAGTCAAAGGGAGAAAATGAAAACCCTATCCAGGGGGAGGAGCCTCTTGCCCCCCAATTTAAGGCAACAGAAGCCCCCCAGGAGGCTCTGCCCGCCAGCCAGGCGCACCTGCCTCCCTCCCGCTCCAGGAGTCGGGACGGCATCCCCACCGGGGGGAGCAGTAGAGGCACCCGAGTGTTGTGACAAGCCCTCCCTGAAGCAATAATTAAAAGCAGAGCTCAAGCACCACCAGCTAAGATGTTTATGCAGGAGGAGGATTAAAACGGCAATAAAGGCCATCAGTCAAAACCCCGGCAGCATCCGGAGGAGGAAGGGAAGGAGCCGCCCAGCAGACACATGCCGGGAGTGCGGAATCGCCCCTCCCAGGCCTGCCCCCACCACCCTCGCACAGCCTGGAGCTCCGTCCTGTCCCCTGCTCCCCACACAAACCGGCAGGGGAAGCGGCTTCCCTCCCTTCCCCCTCAAGAGGCGCCCAGAGACCTCCCCTCCCCCAGCTCTGGGCCAATGCCCCTCGACCAAGCCACCTGGAGGGCAGGGGACCCCAACCGCCAGGCCTTGAGCCATTTGGAAGTGGTGGGTGAGCGAGTGCCCACGCGAGGGCACACCTCCCCATTTGCACGGGCAGCGGGTGAGGATGGCCACCACTCCTGCAAACAGAGCTGCGTGGACACGCACCTGAGCCAGCGGGATGCAGCAAAGGGAAGTCGGAGGAGGCCGAGTCTTTCTCGCTTTGTGGGGGAAGCACGTCGGCCCAAGTCCCCAGCCCCCCGCCCTGGGCCCCATTCAAGGCCTCTGCCCAGGCAACAAGCCGAGGCCCCCGGGGGAGGAGGGAACGGCAGCCAGCCAGTCCTGCCAACAGCCCATGACTCTCCGCGTTCCCAGAGTGGCCGCTGGGGCCTTTCCGAAGGGGGCGGCCGTGCACTTACGCTCTCGTCCACCATCTCTATGGAGAAGAGTTTCCCTTCGCCCCGGGAGTTGCTCCAGGTGCGGATCTGGCCCTTCTGGGTCACCCGGGCGCAAATGGTCCACCTGGAAAGACAGTGAATGGCGGGAGCTGATCCCGGCCCCGTCAGCGGCTCCTCTGGGAGGCCAGACCCCAAGACCCCACCCCACCCCACCCCGGGAAACGCACCCAAGGGACTCCAGGCTGGCCCTTATCCTCCACAGGGGCTTTAGGGCAACACGGCCCCAGACATGTATTATAAACTCTTGTATTTCTGGGTTGACTTTATTACCATCGGCCACAATTCCCTGTGTTTGTTGAATTGTCCCCTTCTGCTCCGCAGGGGGGGCCCAGAGCCCCAAGGGGTGGGGTGGGGGCACTGGCTGCGCCCCACCACGGAGGAAGATGGGCTCCCGTTCCTCACTCCTGCCCCCTCCCCCGTTTGGTCCCCACCGCTGCACCTCAGCTTCAGGAAACGCCAGGGAGCCTCAGGAGGAAGCAGGAGTGAGAGAGGCCTTCGGACGAGCACGGCCGGGCAGACACACCCGCTGGGGAGCCCGAGACAGGCCACAACTCAAAGCCTCAAAAGTGGCTGTGCCAGCTGGCCAGCCCCTTTGCCACACAACAGCAAACCCCTCACTGCAGGGCATTGTCCCACCACCCCTGCCGGGCCCCGAGAAGGAAGGAGGCAGTGGGAGGGCCGGTGGCTGGGGCAGCCTTCCACTTACTTGGACTGGTAAGGGTTCAAGCTGGCGATGGGCACCACTTTGACCTGAGAGCCCCCCGGAGTGCTCAGGATGCCGGAGCTCCCTGCATTCCCCAGCCGCTTGGAAGGGCCGGCATAAGCCTTCGCCAAAGACCCTGGGGTGAAACAAAGAAGCTGCCCAAGTCATCGCCGGCCCCTGGGCTGCAGCCAGCCCCTGAAGCCCTGGGGCTGCCCAAGGACCGGCTCCTGGGGGAAGGGCAGGGAGCCGGGACTGGCGTGCGCTTTGCGTGAGGAGTCCTCCTGGGGCCAGCAACAGCCGCCCTGCAGGCCCCAGCACTGAGGGAAAGCCAAGGCCGGCCCCCCTCTGCGCGAGGGGCTGGGAAGGAAGGCACCTTCGGGAAACTGTTTCTGGCCAAGGCCCTTTCCTGCTCCTCAAGGGAACCAGCCCCCACCCCCCCACCCTCGCCTGCAAAGGCCTCGGGCCCTCTGGGGAGCCTCGCTGGAGCCTATCACTACACAGAGGACACAAAATGGCCGGTTCCTTCTCCACAGCCTCCCCGTGAGTTTCCTCTTCCAGGCGGTGTGGGAAGGAAGGAAGGAAGGAAGGAAGGAAGGAAGGAAGGAGCCTCCCTGAAAAGAATGAAGCTGTTGGTTCCCTGCCAAGGACGGGCAGGTTCTGACCCTTGAGCAGCAATTAACATCCCCGCCTGTGATAATCATCTGCCAGCTCTGGAGATGACGGGATCCCTCACTATTAATTAAGCTCTGCTGTGACCTGACAGGGTTGAAAAATGATTTTCTCCGTTTCAGTCCCTGCCGGCTTCCCTTTCCAGCTGGGCACCCCCCACCCACTTGCTAACAGGGAGAGCCCAAGAGGCCCTCCTGGCCATCCAGATGCCCCCCAAACTTGGGGTCAATCAAGGCCGCGGAAGCAGCTCCCGCCCCCTAAAGTCCTCTGGCTGCCTGGGGGCTTCCCTTTGGGGTCCCAGAGACAGAAACGGAGGCCTGTTTCCCTGGGGCAGCGGGATTCTTGCCCCCAGAGGGCAGCCCTCCCAGCAGGGCTTCTGCCCGCCGCAGCCGCTCATTTCACAGGGAGGGAGGAAGGGGGCAGCTGCCTCTGAGGGGCCAGGAAAGAGGCTGCAGCTGGACGTGGTGCTTCCTGCCCTGGGTTTGCAGAGAAGCAGAGCGGAAGGAGAAGCAACCCACTGCCTCCCCCCAAAGGCCCTTCCACCGCCCCTTACCTGCATCCGGAGCCCCGCTCTGGAGCCCCGCTGGCTTGCTCTGGAAAGGGTTCGTTGCTGGGCTGGGGGCCGGGGGCTGCCTCCCTGCTTGCCCAGGTCCTGTTGGGGGAAGAGGAGGAGACATCTGTGGGGCATGAGTGGGGATGCCTCTCGGGGGAGGGTCCGCTGCCTGGACCAGGGGAAAACACACGAAGTCGCTCCAGCTGGCTGATGCGGCTGCCCACCTGGCCCCTTGACCTGCACCCCAGCCTCTTCGCCTGCGTCTCCGTCGTCTCCAGCCGCAAACAAAGGACCCAAACAGGAGAGCTTAATAAAGCAACGCAGCAGGAGAGCTCCACTCTCACCCCCCAAGTGGGGCTCAAGCAGCCCTGTGATTCCAGGAACTACCGTTTTACCCTGGGGGGGGCACCTTCCTTCTTCTAGGCCGCTCCATTTCAGGGAACAGCTGGCAAGGGGGAGCGCCAGAGAGTTAAAGGAAACCGGGCCCAACTCGGGGCCCTCCGGCTTTGGGGGCGCAAGGCTTCCGTGCGCCCCAAACACCTTCCACAGCTCCTGGGTAAGGCTGGAGGCACCCCTTGGGGATGGGGGGGGCAACTTCAGAGAAGGGTTGAGCTGGTGCCCCCCGCAGGTGCCCCTCCCTCGGCAGAGAGACCATTGGAAACCCAGAGCACCGGATTGCTTCACCCCCAGGCAATGCTCATCTATCCCCATGGCCGCCCCCTCTCCTCCGTGGCTCAGCCACAAACCATTGTCAGTCCCTGCCCTGCTGTTCCAAGCCTGTGAATGCCACCTGCCAGCTGCTCCTGCTGGGCTTTGTGATTCCATGCTGATCTCCACCCACCCCGGCCGCTGAATACACCCCGATGAAGTTCACCCAAGAGCATCAACAGAAAAGATAGGAGGAGCAGCAGAAAAGAGCCTTAGTGGTGCAGGCTGTTAAATGCCTAGCACTTAATTCCAGCTGCCTGCAATTAGTGCAGGCTTGAATCCCACCAGGCTCAAGGTTGACTCAGCCTTCCATCCTCTCGGGGTAGGTAAATTGAGGACCCAAGATTGTTGGGGGCAAGAAGCTGACTTTGTAAAAATGCCGCTTAGTAATAATAAGCAGGCATATACAATGGAATGAAGGCTATTGCTGAGCGCATTGGGTTGTATCCCAAAAAATTGTAAGCTGCCCTGAGTCTCCGGAGAAGGGCGGCATATAAATGTAATTTTTTAAAAAAGTGGCCGTGCTGAAGGCAGGTCCAAAGACAAGGCTCCGGCCAGAGGGTAGCTGCCAAGGGCCCGCTAGGGAAGGGGCTTTACCTTCAGTGTAGGGCACCGGATTTCCAATCTTGGCAGGGACGGCATGACCCGGCCGCAGAACCTCCATTTCCATCAGGACCACCACTCGCCTGCAAAGGCAAACACGAGTCGGCTCCGGGGGCCTGGGTTTGCCGAATACCCTGGGCTGCCCTCTAGCCCACCAGGAGAACCATAATCCACCCCCCGCTTGGATTCTCCCCATTGGCTGGAAACGGGCTCCTCTGCCTGCTCTCCAAACCCCAGATTGTGGCTTGTTTGCCTCTTTTGTTTTACTAATAAAAGCAAACCCTCTCCTGATCGACACCCAAAAGGGAGCCCGGATGGAGCAATGGCTGAAGCAGGCTGAGCTCCCGGCCAAGGAAGGCCTGCAGCTGAGCTTCTCTACCCTCCCCATGGCGCTTTCCAGGCCGGGCACAAGGCCAGGGGGGCGCAGGGCCCAGAACAGCCAGCCCACCCGAAAGGCAACAAAGGTGACCAGGAGGGACGCAAGACACATCCAGGCAGGGCCAGCAGGCAGGTGGGCCACCCAGCAAGAGTAGCGCGGAGGGCCAGGCAGGGTGCAGGCGGCCAGATTGGCCATCACAAGCCCCTGAAGGGCATATCCCTCCTGGAGGGAGAGCCAGGCCGAGCTCTGAGCATTGGTGTGAGAGCGAGCCTTCAGGCTGCAGCCTGCACAGGTAGTCCTCACCTCACAGCCGCAACTGGGGCCAACCTTTCTGTTGCTAAGCGAGACGGTTGTGAAGTTTGCCCCATTTTCGGGCCTTCCTTGCCGGTTAAGCCGGCCATTGCAGCTGCTGAACTAGCAAGCCTGTGGAGTGAATCTGGCTCCCCCTTGGCCTCCCTTGTCAAGCCCCATGACCCTGGGACACGGCGACCGTCATAAACGTGGGTCAGCGGCCAAGCGCCTGAGTTTTGACCCTGCAACCCTGTGGGGAGGCTGCAATGGTCATAAAGCCACTTTTCCAGTGCCATGAATGGTCACTAAATGAACGGTTGTAAGTTGAGGACTTCCTGTCACAATGCTTTAATGCTCTTCTGAGCCGCCTCGACAGCCACCCCCCACCTTCTCTCTGCCATTGGGGGGCTTGCCGGGCAGAGGCCGGAGCCCCTCAAGAGCCATGGTGACCCTTCCCCTCCTGTGCCTGGCTGTTGCCTCCTCCGCCTCCTCAAGCCCCCTCCTGGTCTGCCCTGCGCCAGGAGAGGCGCCAAGAGGGAAATCGCTCCATTTCCATCCCTCAAATGTGGCTGCTGACCAAACCTGCCAGGCTCCAGGAAGGGGCTGGTCTCAAAGCGCCGGCTGTGCACAAGAGGGCAGGCAGAGACGCCTGCCCAGAACTGCCACTTTCATGCAATGAACATGCAACCAGGGACCGTGAGGACGCGGTGGCCCTACCTTGGCCGCCTGGGCCCCACAGTGGCCAGTGGGGAGGCTCACAGCCCTGCACCAGAGGGCAAGGACAGGCCACGCGCACATCCTCACACGCGCCTGGCCCTCCACTGAGAACCTGCCCGGCGGCCCTTTCCATCTCGCCAACGCTGGACTTCCGCCCCCCCTCCACTTAGCTATGTGCTGGGTGCAGGAGGAGCCCCTCAGTGGCCCTGCATTTGGCACGAGGGCTGACCTGGGGAAATGCCCGCCCCCTCCTGGTCTCCACACCAGAGCGCCCCCCCCCACCCGCTGTAAGGGAGCTGCCTGCAATGATCTTTGCTGCCCCTGAAGCATCCTTCTGAAGCGTAGCGCCCCGCCTCCAGCCAAGTGTGTTTCACCACCGGTTTGTACAAGGGTGTGAGAATATTGGACTCTGACGTTGCTAATGTCTTGAGCGAGGCATTTTTTGGGAGCAGCTGCACACCGGGGTGGCATTTTCATGGTGCTGCCCACGACGATTCCTTTCTTGGCCAGCTCCTGCCCACTCAGATCCCATTCAAAGATAGGCTGGGATGATAGAAAAGAACGTTGGTAGTCAGGGTTGCGCTTGCGGGCTCCTTGGGGCTCTCTGACCTCGGTTGCTTTCTTGCAAACGTTTCAGCCCCCCAACTAGGGAACTTCATCAGAGCCCTCCTTTGATAGCGAAGCACCTGCAAGAAAACATCCGAGCTCAGAGAGCCCCAAGGAGCCCTCTTTCCTGTTGTCCTGGGTCCAGGCGTCTTGCAGGTCTCTCCTACGACCAAAGTTGGTTTGAAGCCCAGTGTGCAGCTGGCTTGTTAAGAGCTGCAGCCGAGTGCCTGAGCCCAACCCTGTTTCTTTCAGCTTCTGCCTTTAGGCCTTCTCACCTACAGGAGGGGCCAGACGGGAGTCCTTGGGGAGCTTTGCTGGCACAATTGCTGGCAATCCTGGCTTGTTATTCTGTGATAACACAACAAGGCTGCATCTCCTCTAAAGCAGGGGAGAGCCCCCCCTCACTCTTTTCTCACCCTCTGTGTGTCACGAACGATTCACTGATTTGCGTGGGCAGAGGACAATAAGGACATTTGTCACTTTACAAGAGTATCAGAAGAGCCTGAGGAAAAGGGGAGCCATTCCCGGCCCCCACAGGCACTTTCGGGGGGACCCCACTTCAACCAGCGGCTCTTTCTTCCTCCCAGGTTCAGCCGTTACCTTCCATCCTTCAGAGTGTTCACAATGAAGCGGTTAATCTGGCAAATGGCATTGGCGGTCAAGCTCTGGTCGTCCACCAGAGGGTTCAGCTGTGTGGCCAGCATAAAAGCTGTGAACAGAAGACAGGCAGATGTCAGGACATCAACAGCCAGAAGGTTAAAACTGCTCACCCGGCACGGAGAAGTTTAAAAGCTTGGCTGCGTTTCACTTATCACCAGATTAACAGACGGGGTCGAAGCGCAAATCAGCATTTCATTTTGCAAGCTGTATTTGATCAAACATTTACAATACAATTCATGGCGCTACTGCAAGGTCTCAATCATCAGGTGGGCCAGTTTTTTTAATCAAGTGGCATCCTACTGAAGCCACTCTATACACTGAACATCTCCCCTCCCCTGAGCCCACTCAGAAGCAGCCCCAGAACAAGAAGGGGGTGCCGGGGAGTGGTGGGCTGGTCTGTGCCAGGGGCCTCGGGTGCCGACTGGGCCGCCCTGTGGAACAGGCCCTGGCCTCTGGCTGAGGATCCTCTTCCTGGAGCTCCTCCCGTTGTTCCCATGAGGCCTCCTCCTCAGTCACTCCTGCAGCAGCAGCTCCCACAGGGCCTCCACCTTAGCCCATCTATCCAAGGTGCTTTGCGAAAACTTCTTCATGAGCTTCGAACTTTAGGAGAAGGTTTGTGCTTTGAACCTCAGCTTCGAGTCCTCAGCCGAGTGGGAAGGTGGAGGAGCAGTGCAAGGAACAGGCTGAACCAGAGATCTTCCCGAGGAATACGGTCATCGTCCCCCTCTCCCGAAGCTGCTATTCCCCCACCACACACACACACACAAAACCCCTGAAGGCACCTGGGTGCTTACAGGAAAGGGTGTTGACGCCGTCGCTCATCAGCATCCGGTAGCGAGGGGGCCCGTTTCCCGTGGAGATGGGGCGGATGGTCTGGGGGGAGAAACACAGCCGGCTCAGCCACCAAAGAGACCGGCTGCTTCTTCCCAAGCCCAGGCAGCCCTTTCGTGGCAGGGAAGGCGCCTCCTCGGCCCCCCTCTGGCTGCCTCCCAGTCCTCGGCTGATGGCTACAAAATTACCGTTGCTAAGCGAGACTGCTGTTAAGTGAGCTTTGCCTCATTTTACGACCTTTGTTGCAGCGGCTGTTAAGTGAAACACTGCAGTCGCTTAAGTTACATGGTTAAGTGACCCTGGCTTCCCAGGGTCGCAAAAAGAGCACTGAAGCCGTCGTTAAGTACGGGCCAAATTTTGATCCCGTGACCGTGGGGACCGCCGCCAGGGCCGTGAAGTGGGAAAAGCGGCCACGAGCCACTTATTCCGCGTTGCTGCGACGTCGAGCGGTCACTACCCGAGTGTCCGTAAGTCGAGGACCGCCTATGAGCCACCGAGAGGCTTGGTTGCAAGGCCGGGGGGGGAAGGGGGCACCTTGGGGGAGGGAGGGGGCGAAACCCCCAAGGCTACTCACGATCAGCTGCAGCACCGGCCTCTCCACCGGCTCCTCATGCAGCATGGCCTGTGCGGGGGTGGGGGAGAGGGAGGGAGAGTCAGCGGGGGAGGGGCGAAGCGCCCGGGAGCCCCCCCCCCACCGGGACGGGGCCGGGCTCGCTCACCTCGATGGAGCCCTCGCTCAGCCTCCACGCCGCCGCCATCCCTCCGCCGCCCCTCCCCCTCCCGCTCCTCTTCCCGCGCACTCTCAGCCGGGTTCCGCCTTCCTCGCCCCGCCCCCGCCGCCACGTGCCCCCCGCCGGCGCCCCCGATTGGTCGAGCGGGCGCCCCCGCGCCCCGCCTCTTCCCCCTCGCGCGGGGCATGCCGGAAGGATGGAGCTGCTGCCGGTCGAGGAATGGCGGGCGCGGGCGGGGCGCCTCTGGGCGTCTCTGGGGGCGCCGCGGAGGGAGGAGCTAAGCCGCGCGCGGTCGCCCCGGGAGACGCTCCGCCTCGCCGCGCCCCTCCTCCGGTGAGCCCCGCCCCCCTCCGCCTCCCCCCCCCCGCGGCCTCCCCTCGGGCCCCCCTTTTCCCCGCCCTGACCCTCCAACGCTCCCCCCGCAGGACCCCCGAGGAGGAGGCCTTCCTGCGCCGCCTGTCCCGCCGCCTCTCGGTGCGGAAGGAGCCCCGGCTGGCCGAGCCCTGCAGGCAGGAGGGGAACCGGCGATTCCGGGCGGGGCAGTACCGGGCGGCCGCCGCGCTCTACTCCAGGGTGAGCGGAGAGTCCGCGTGGGGGGGGAGGGAGGGGAGAGCCCGCTTCGCTCAACGACCGTGGTGGAGACATTCGGGGTGGCTCACTGAGCGACCGCTTCGCCTAGCGAGTGGAAATTCTGGTCCCCGTTGTGGCCATAGGGGGAACCCGTGCAGGTGGGCCTCGACTTGCAACAGTTCACTTAGTGACCGTTCGGAGTTACCCTGAGAAAAAAGTGACTTAGGGTCGTTTTCCACGACCGTCGCTGCATCCGCTGCGGTCGTGTGACCCAGACTCAGGCGCTTGGCCACTGACTGCTATTTATGACGGTCGCAGAGTTCCAGGGTCATTTGATCTCCTTTTGGGACCTTCTCATAATCAAAGTGGCGGGGAGGAACCGGGTTCACTTAACAAGGGCAAAGCGGGACAAATTCCCTTCGCAACAGAAATGCTGGGCTCCATTGGGGTCGTAAGTCGAGGACTGCCTGTGCCAGGCTCCTGCAGCCGCTTTATGCTGCTCTGGGTTCTGTGAAATAAAACCTCCCATGAGTGGCTCTTTGCTTCTTGGGCCATCAGGAGCATCTGACTGCAAACGTTTAGAGAGCCTGGGCCCAAGGCGAGGGGCAAACCCCATGCAGCGGGCATCCCCTGCAGCCTCTGCCCTCCAGGCACGAATCTTGTTCTAGACACCCCCCCCCAATTGCTACACGCCTTGATAAACCCAAATGAAGGGATCCTGACCTCCACCACTCCTGTAGGGTGTGTGTGTGATTGTGGGTCAGGCCCCAAGAATCAAGGAAGACACACATTGTAACTCCTGCACAGTTTCCTTTGTTGCTCCTCACCCGTAGACAGAATCTTGCCAGACTGAAGCCACTGCACTGGTCCCTGGGTATTTGTCATTCGTTGGTTCCGGGAGGCACAATGAGCATCCAAAGCAATGAGTATCAAACCAATTTTTCCCATCAGGATTAACATAGTGACTCACAAGGCAACCGACAGCAACAAATTCTAGTTGGTGCGTTGAATACCAAACAAAGGATGAGTACTGGGACCAAGTGTTCACGTCATAATGCTTTGAGCATCAATTTCGATGATTTTTGAAGCACCCGGGTACCAAGGCACCGCTGTACTTCCGTCGCAGTGAACACACTCCGAGAATTGCTAGGGAGGAGCTCTCTTAACTCTCTTTCTCCCGTCAGACTAAGTTTTGCTTTCTTTTGGCCTTCCAGAATTTATGGATTTATTTCTTCAGCGCAGAGTTTCCCAATGGTGGCAAAATGGAAGATGGGTGGAGTCCCAGAATTCCCCAGACTGCATTCTGGGAGTTGAAGTCCCACCCATCTTCAACTTGCCAATACGCCTTTAATGTAGCCTAGCCGCTGCCCATCTTGTCCTGGGGCAGTTCTGGGTGGCTCACAACAGGGAAACGGGGGAAAAACGATAAAAAATGTGAAGCTAACAATAGCAAAGCAATGAGACAATAAAAAGAAACAGTGCAAGTGCAATCCTATGAATCAAAAGGTGGTCAGAGGGGGAGCGGGAAGCGCGGGGGGTAGGAATGCAGCCCCTCCCTCTGGGAATCCAGGCTGGGCGCGGTCTGAGCTGTAACAGGCTGGTGCCACCTCTGCCTTTGGCTCTTGCAGGCCTTGTCCCACACGGAGGCTGGCAGCCCAGAAATGGCCATCTGCTACGCCAATCGCTCTGCGGCCCTTTTGCACCTGGGCCACTTTGAGGTGAGTTTGATAAACTGCTTTTGCTCAAGAGTTCCCAGTGCTTCCCTCCAAGAAGCTGAGGGTTTCCCCCTGACCACTGAAGATGCCCCATTCTTTCTCTGCCTGATGGCTGCAGAAAGGGGCATTTTCAAGGAATGGCAGCTGCCACTTCAGGCTGGTCCTTGGCAACCAGTATCGGGTGCCATGAACTGGGGGTGGGCGGGGGCTGCTCAGAGGGACTGTTCCCTCGGAGTCTCTGAGAAGAGGTCCAGCGTCAACCAGCCGGGAACAGAGTGCAGCTGCATTGCCAAACCGTCTTGCTTGAATTTGATTGGACCGGGGGCGGGGGCGGCAGGGAGGGGAGGCAACGAAGGGAGGGGGAAATTACACTTGGGGGATTTGGGCGCCTGATCTCCCCTTCCGGCTATGCACGACTCCAGAACCTCCCCCAGAAGCCTTCCTGGCTTTGCAGACTGGCGGGTGGGGGGAGAGGGGGGGGTTTGTGACAGTGGTGGGCAAGCATGTGTGTGCTCACCCACTGCTCACCCAAGTGGGGATACGCGGACGGGCGGTCTGGCTCTGAAGAGCTCATGGCCAGTTGTGGGCCGCAGCCCGGGCATCAGGGACTGCCGTAATTCACTTGAATTCACCAGTAAACCCTCCCTTTCCCATCCAGTGGAGTTGAGGCTGCAGCTGAGGTGGGTCTGACGAATACTCAGGTCTTTTTATAGCACTGAGAGGTTGCTCAGGCCGCAGCCTTTTCCCACCTGAGCGACGTTAAGATACCTGGACTCCCAGAATGCCCCAGGCAGCCATGCCACGCCGGCAGAAAGCCCATGGGGGGTTAGTTGGTGGCAGTGTTGAGCCAGCTTGGATCCTCCGCAGGCCGACACATGAAGGGAGCTGAGCAGCAGCCTCCCCTGGGGAGCCCTGTCCCCCTTGGGGAAGAAGCCGGGGAGGGAAGCTCAGCCTCAGGGCACACACAGCTCTCCATTCCACCGGGGCGGGGGGTGGGCAGGGGAGAGCTGAAGGCAACATGCAGGAAGGAGGGAAGGGAAGGCAATTGCAGCCCCACAGCTGGGACCAGAATTTGCGTTGCTACGCAGGGCAGTGGTTAAGTAAGCCCCACCCACTTTTGCAGCCTTTTTCCCCACGGTGCTTCAGTGAATCCCACCTCATGAAACAAACGCAGCTTCCCCGGCTGACTTTGCTTGCCAGAGGTCGGGTAGGGGGGTGGCAGGTGGCAATTGTGTGACCCTGGGGTATCGCGACAGCCGTGTGGGCGCTGATTGTTAAGTCCCTTTTTTTGGTGCCAATGGGAGCTTGAACGGTCGCTGAACAAGTGGTTTTAAGCTGAGGACTTGCCTGCAAATGGGGATAAGGAGGCAACGCCCAGCAGAGCTTGTGCCAAGCCACCCAGCCCTTGCCTTGCCCACCATCCGTCGCTCCCTCCTCCCCATCTGGCCTCCAAGGGGAGGGTCAGGGCTGGAGGAGGAAGCCGTTCTCAGGCAAGCGTTCCCCCCATGGCTGGGCGAGGGAGCCTCGGGGGGGGGGGCTCTCTGGAAACAGCACCCCGGACTTCCTCCTCTGTGTAGGTCTGCCTGGAGGACATTGGAAGGGCACAGCAGGTGGGCAGCTGCCCGGAGAAGCTGCTACCCAAGATCCAGCTGCGCAGGGCCGAGTGCCTGCTCGCCTTGGGCCGGCTGCGGGAAGCGGCAGGCGCCCTCCACAGCGTGCAGGAGAGCCTCTCTGCGGATCAGAGGCCAGAGGCTGCCCGTCACCAGGCGCTGCTGGGCCGGCTGGATGAGCTGCGGGGCGGAGCTGGTGAAGAGAGCGGCGCCTCCCTTTGCCCGCGTGCTGTGCCGAGCCAGGCTGCACCTGACCCGGAGCCCTGGGAGGAGAGCGGCCGCATCTCTGGCGCCTCACTGGCCGTCAGCTTGGGTTTTTCCAGCTGCAAAGGGCGCCACTTGGTTGCCACCGAGGATCTTCCTCCTGGGAAGCTGCTGGTGAGGGAAGCAGCCTTCGCCAGCGTCCTCTGTCCCGGTCAGAGCCTCCTGCTGGAAGGGACCGCCCAGGCTCTGCAGGACGGAGAGCCGGCCAACCCCGACCTCCACTGCCACCACTGTCTGCGCCCGCTGCTGGCCTCTGTGCCCTGCCGAGGGTGCAGCTACAGCAGGTACTGCGGCCCCACCTGTGCCCAGCTGGCATGGAGTGGCTATCACTGGGCAGAATGCGCCCTGGGGGGGCTGCTGCTGGCGCTGGGTGTCTTCTGCCACCTGGCCTTCCGGACGGTGCTGGTGGCCGGCTTCGCCCAGGTGGAGGCCTCGGTCGCCCAGTCGCAGGAGGGGGGCGCCTCGGCTGTGGCGGCTGCCGCAGAGAAGAGTGCCTGGCCTGTTCCTGGCTGTGAGGCCGACGGACGGTACAGCGGCTCCTACCGGGCCGTCTTCAGCCTTCTGCCGCACACGGAGCGGCACAGCCCCGGCTTCAGGTTCCTCTGTGGGCTGAGCGTGGCAGCCTTGTGCAGGGCGCTGGAGGACGCCGGCCTGGAAGCCTGGATGGCAGGGGGGGCCACGGAGTCAGAGGAGGCGTCGGAGGCGGCCCCCACTGCGCTGGAGGTCTTGGGGGAGGCCATGCTGCGCCACGTCCTGCAGCTGCAGTGCAACGGCCAGGCTGTGACCACCCTGCGCCCGTCAGGTCAGTGGAGGCGGCCTGGTGGTGGTGGGGGCCGGGGCTGCGGGGGTCCACTGGGCCCCTCGGCCTCCAGTTTTGTTCTTTTCTTCCCAGGGCCCGAAGACGGGCTGGTGGCCGGCAGTGGGCAGGTGCGCCTGGCCACGGGCTTCTTCCCAGCCCTCAGCCTGCTGAACCACTCCTGCGACCCCAACACCAGCGTGGCTTTCACCGGCTGCACTGTGGAGGTCAGGGCCCTGCGCCCCATTCCTCTCGGGCAGGAGCTGCTGCACTGCTACGGTGAGTGGGTGCCGGCCCTCCAGGCCTCCCCTGAGGCCCCGGGGCTCAGGACCAGGGTCTGAAAAGCCTTCCCTTCCCCCTTTCTCTTGGGAGGGGGTGACCCAGGGAGGGGCTGGTCCGAGGCTTTCATTCAGCTCTTGGCTCATTCAGTCCTTTGTAATTGAATCTCTCGCCTGTGTGGGGCTCTGGGTGGTGCACACAATGGAAGCACAAGCTGATCAAGCGTTGGAAGCCAGCGAGAAACCGTTTCAAGGCCAATAATAATATAATAACAACAAAACAAAGTAATGACAATAACAAGAACAAAACTTGGCTCTTTGAACAGGCTGGGCTGTACTGACCTCTGGGGGGAGGGTTTAAATTTTTAGTTAATCGGTGGGTTTTAGCTCTATTTGACTTGTATTGTTTAATGTTATTTTTAGGTAATTATTTATTGTTGGTTTTTTAGTTGTTAGCTGCCCCGAGTCCCTTTGGAAAGGGGGCGGCATACAAGACTAAATAAATAAATAAATAAATAAATAAATAATAGAAATAATAGAAATAATAGAAATAATAGAAATAATAGAAGAAAGGAGGGGTGTGAGGTCTATGCAGTTAGACACAGCGCAGCCATTTAACAGGCTCCCCACTTCCAGGGGACCCCCAGTCCTGGTGGCAAAAGCAGTTTTGGGGGCCCAGAGGGCCAGCAGGGATTCTGAAGCCAAGTGGGGCTCTTTGGCCAAGGGAACCAAATGCCTCTTCCTGCCAGCACTGCCTGGGGAACTCGAGTCATCCGGCAGAGGCAGACCCTCGGATGGCCGGATCCTGTGCCAGGTGGGGCTTCCAAGGCCATAACCGGCACTTTGAGAGAGACCCCCGGCAGGAAACATAGCCGAGGAATAATGTGGGCAGGTCTTGGGGCACCAAGAGCTGCCGGCGCTGTTGCCTTCTGCGCCAGCTGAGGACCGTCTTCAAGGGCAGCCCCGGAGCAGCCTGTTTGGGAGGTGACCAGGCCACGAGGGCCCAAGAGGAGAGCCAGCCTCTCCCAAGGGAACCGGCTCCCTTCTCACCATCTAGGAGCAGCCTGGGTCAGGTGGAAACACCCCCGTTCACCTTCCCTCTTCCTCCCCACCCGGAGAGTTTTTGCAACTGCACCTGGAAACCCGGGTGGGGGGGGGCATTGTTCCTTAAAGGTTTTTAGACGCCCCTAGGAACTGAAAATCTAATCTTGGGGCACTGAAAGTAACATCCCGGCTGTGGTTTTACGATTGTGGAATTGGAGCGACGGTTGTGTATCGTGCCGGCATTCTCCGGACGTGCATTGGCCGCCCTCCACTCTGCCTCCCTGGCTGAAATTGGGCCCCAGTTGGTGCTGAATGCCGCCTCCTGTCCGTCCCCAGGAGGCCAGTCAAACTCTTGTGGAGGAGCAAACTGTGAGCCTGATACTGGATTAATATTCCTGGCAGGATTCCCTGGTTTTATTTATTAACATCTAGGAAAATTAGGAAATTAAATTACATGGCTGCCCAGTTCACCCATTTGCGGTGACTCTTGGCAGTTTACAGAAACACCAACACAAACCCCAATAACCCCCCATCTACACACACACGCACACACCCCCAGCGACAGCAGCCAGGGCAGCCACTTGGTGTCCCCAGGCCCACCGGCAGAACCCCCGTCTTCGGGGCCTTTGGGAAAAGTGTCCCAGGGGGGCAGGGAGGGAGCCGCCACGCAGGGGGGAAACCTCCCCGCCCCCCTTGCGGGCTGACCGTTCCCCTCTTGCCTCTGCCCCCCCTTTTCCGCAGGGCCCCACAGGTGCCGGATGGGGGCTGCCGAGAGGCGCAGGCGGCTCCTGGCTCAGTACTTCTTTGAGTGCCGCTGTCAGGCCTGCTTGGAGGAGCTGCAGCCCAGTGGTGCCCCCTCTGCCCCCGAGGCCGGCCTCTTCCGCTGCCCGGCCTGCCAGAGGCCCATGCAGGTGAGTCTGCCCAGGGGCTGCTGCAGGTGAGAATGCCAAGCTCCTCCCACCCCATGAGTCCAGGCATGTTGGGTGCCAACCGCAGAGTGCCCATCAAGGGAAGTGCTTGGCCAGGGACCCGGCCTCTCCCCGACGTGTCCCTGCTCTTCCTAGGGGAGAGGCACCCTCCGCTGCTCAGGTGAGACCTGCAACCACCTGGTCCCCGAGGAGGACTTCCACCGCCGGCTGCTTCGTCTTCAGGGCTGGGCCCAGTCAGCCGAGGAACTCCTGCAGCATGGCAAGCCGGGTGAGAGCCACACACACGTACGCACACACATGGTCTGTGTCCTGGTGGCCTCTCCAGAGGCAGGAAAGGCTCCAGAGGAGAATGTGGCATCTTTGCAACATGATGTGTTTATTTATTTGTGTCCCACTTTATAAGGTACTGGAGGCAGCAAACATACCAAATCCTCGCTCCTTCTCTAATCTGCCCCAGCACAACAACCCTGTGAGGCTGGTTGGGCTAAGTGACCCGCTGGCTTCCCTGCCTGAGCTGAACTGTGGGGCCTCGGTGCTCTCTGAGCTGGGTGGTTTCCTTGCAGACGCTTCAAACTGGGTAACACCTCCAGCGCTCTGATGTCGTTCCCTAGTTGGGTCATGAAACGTTTCCAGAGCACCTGCCAAGCTTCAGAGACCACCAGGGCCCCCCCCACTCCCACCCTGAGCCAGAAATGTTCTGTTCTGCCAGCCGAGGCGAACAGGAGCGCCTGGTTTCCAACTTTCTCGCCTGGGGCCGTCACCACCAGCCTGTCGCAAGTCAGCTTGATCCCCTTCGCCCTACCTGGCGTGAGCAAATGATGGGGCTGCAGTGGATCAGTTCCAGGCTGCATGAGGCCAAGCGCAGGGCTCCCGCCTGGGCCTCCTGGGAGCTGCTGCTGCAGAGCGGAGGGGATTTCAGAGCAAGCCTCTTCCTGCCAGTCTTTATGGCACAAGGAATCCGGGGGAGGGGGGATCTAATGGCCAGACCTGCAACTTTCGCCCCAGCTCACCTTGCACTGGGACCAGCCCTTGCAAAGGGGAGGAGGGGGAGGAAACAGTGACTCGAGGGGGGGAGAGGCTGGGGGGGGTTGCCTGTCTCTCACACTAACTGGAGGGGTCCCTTGCCCCCCCCCGCCCCCAGTCTCTCCCTCTGGATTGGAAACGGCCCTAGTGAACAGGTCCCAAGTCAAGTTCAAACAAGCATCGACCAACTGCATCGGCTGCCTCCAGAGCATGGACAGAGTGCCTGACTCCCAGGGTAACAGATCGGCCACCTTAAACCATCGGGG